>JBBPBR010000006.1:11128519-11152305 GCA_037974775.1 Cicer pinnatifidum
TTGATATTAAAAATGATTTGGATATATAGTTATTACATAAGTACTGTTGCTTTGAGTACTATTTGTGACCTTACCACAAATGTAACTATAAACGTCACTATCATTATCATTATATTTGAAACTATTATCTAAAATGTCACTATCAATACATATTTGAGAAAGAATATAATTCTCAATGCAACTATTAATGATCTTTTTCCAATTAACTTTACTATGATAGTCAATCTCCAAAATTTTATTTTCAATAGCAAAAAATATGGAATAATTATAAGTTGACAAATGTTTATGGAAGAAACTGATAGAAAATCTTAATGATTTTATTCATTGTTTACTTTCTATTGTGATATTTATTTGGATTTACCATAGAACATATTTAAATATTAAACTTGAATTAACAAATAGAATTCATGGTGTATGTATTAGTTATAATATAACTATGAAGAAATGGTTTATTTAATAGAAATAAAATGAATTCTTATTTGTTAAGTAGTAGATGACTTACATTTTTGGACCCACCTTATGATATTTAATTATGAGAAATTTTTATGATCTTGCTTTGTTAGCTGGTGGCAATATATATTTAATGCATTCAATGTATTATATCTTGGATTTGGATATATTGAAAAGATAATTAGAATTTTAAATTGAGATTTTTATTAAATATAGTAAAAGGAAAAATGGCATAAAAGTTTGTGTATGTGATAATTGAGACGCTTATTAATTGTATGTGATACAATGTGAAGAGATTAAATGGCAAAAGGGTCATGGTTTGGTCATAGTTGGTCAATAATATCAAGAATATAAAAAGTAATCGGATGTTTGTTGTAAGTTGTGACTTGTACTAGACCTGATATAACATATGTTGCTGGAAGATTAAGTTGGTATACAAGCAATTCAAGTAAAGAACATTGACATGTTATTAATAAAGTATTAAAATATTTGAAAGGAACAATTAACTATAGTTTAATCTATAGTGGATATCCTTTATACTTGGAAGGATATACAGATGTCAGTTGAATAAATCAGGTTGAGGATCAAGCTTCTGCAAGTGGATGGACCTTCAACCTTGGTGGATGTACAATTTCTTGGGGTTCAAAGAAACAAACTTGCATTGTCGACACCACCACGGTTGCAAAATTTATTGTTCTAGTTGGAGGTAGTAAAGAGGCTGAATGGCTAAGAATTTGTTGCATGAGATGCCAATTTGGCCAAAGTCAATGACACCAGTATCCATACATTGTCATAGTCAATACACACTATCAAAAGCATATAACCAAGAATATAATAGAAAACCAATACATATTGGTTTAATACATAGCTATGTAAATGATTTAATGGAGTGATATCCATAGTGTTTGTAAGAATTTAAAAGTATCTTGCAGATCCTTTGACGAAAGGTCTGACAAAGGACATGGTGTTGAAAACATCATTAGGGATGTGATTCAAGCTCATATCTTGATAATCACCAATAGTGGAAACGTCAACTCACACTTGAGTAGCATCAAGTCTTGAGTTCAAAATTTTTCAGATCTGGAATGGCTCTAGATCATTGTATTTTTTCATCAAACCTCTTGGATCAATGGCCACGAATCTGAAAAGATATTTATGGAGTATAAATACCCTATAACTTCAGATAAAAAACTACACGATCCTTGATTCAATACCTTGAACAACTTTGAACAAAATTCTGATTTTTTACAAAGTACTTGCATTTCATTTTTATATCATTCAGATAGGTTCTCAAGTACTTGAATTGTTATTGGATTGTTTATCAATATACCTCTCCTTATTCTTACTCAAATATTATTGTATCACTTGTAAAGGAAAGTAGTATTTTCTTAATAGTAGCTTAATCTATGATAGTGGTGTGTTATCTTAGAAGTGTTGTTAGAAGTTTGTAGCAAGAATCCCAGGGTGGGAGTTGTACATTTTCTGACAATTAGTGGATCAATCTCTTGTGGTGTGCAAGAGGACTGGACATACCCTTGGTTATAAGGGGAATCAGGATAAATCTTAAGTGTTCATTTATTTACTGACTTTATTATTAGTAGACACTTTATTAAACTCAGAAAATTCAACTACCATATCACTAAAAACACGAAAATTTACTAACACCTAATTCACCCCCCCCCCCCTCTTAGGCGTACTTCTAAACTTACAATTGGTATTAGAGCAGGTTAAGGTAACTTATTCATCGATCAATTACTCATGGCTTCCGCACAACCTGTTTTTAGAGACGGTGGTAGTAATACCAAGCCACCATGTTTTGTTGGAGAGCACTACGATTTTTGGAAGATACGTATGCAAGCGTATCTTGAAGCACAAGGAGACGACATATGGGATGCAGTTGAAAATGGTCCTCACATTTCAAAAACAATCATCAATAACAAAGAAGAAATAAAGATAAAAAATTCTTGGATTGATGATGATAAAAGAAAAGTGTTGTTCGATAAGAAGGCTAAGAATATATTACAATTTGCACTAGGAATGGATGAATTTTTCCGTATATCTCACTGTAAAACAGCAAAAGAAATATGGGATACGTTGGAAGTAACTCACGAAGGCACCGTTGAGGTAAAAAGATCTAAAATCAACACACTATCACAAGAATATGAGTTATTTCGAATGCAGCCCGGAGAGTCTAATCTAGACTTACATAAAAGGTTCTCCCACTTAACCAATCATTTGACAGCACTCGGAAAAATCTTCACCAATGATGAATTAAATCTAAAAGTACTGAGATCATTGACAAGGGTCTGGCAACCAAAAGTGATAGCAATATCCGAAAAGAAAAGCCTATCCAAAATGTCTCTTTCTGCACTATTTGGAAAACTTCAAGAGCACGAAATCGAACTTGGAAGGTTAGAACAAAATGAAAGTCAAGAAAAGAAGACCAAAAATATTGCTCTAAAGACCGAATCAAGAGAACAAATCAAGGACGACAATTCAGATGAAGATGAAAACATTATTTTTCTTGTTAAGAAATTTGGTAAGTTTCTTAAAAATGACAGAACATTCAAAAAGAAAAGTTTCAAGAAGAAAGATAATTCTACATCAAATCAAAACTTCACTTGCTTTGAATGCGGAAAACAAGGACATATTAAAGCAGATTGTCCAAACCTTGCTAAGAAGAATGCCATCAAAAAGAAAGACTTCAAGAAGGCATACATAGCTTGGGAAGACAACGAAGTAAGTTCATCTTCAGAAACATAAAGTGAAGAATGTGCCAATGTTGCATTAATGGCATCACATCAATCAGATGATCAAGAAGAGGTTAGTAATATAGACTCTCCTCATCATAATAAAACTAATAGTGAATTAATTATAGAATACAATAATGCTCAAAACGCAATTAAGGAATTACTTATTGAATGTAAAAATTTGTGTAAACTAGTGTCAACACAAAAGAAACAAATCTCAAGTCTACAAGAAAAAGTTGACATTATGGAGAAAAATTCTGAAAAACTAAAACATAATTTTACATGCAATAAATGTGATTCTCTCTCTTTCAAAATTGTTCAATTAAATAGGTTAGTTGAACGATACGAAAAGGGACAATTAGAATTGGAAAATGTTTTAAATATGCAAAGATACTCAAATGACAAAAGTGGTCTTGGATATTCAAAATTTGATAAACCAAACTTGAATAAGACTATTTTTGTTAAAGCGAGTAATCAATCCAATTAAGAAAAGATTATAGTTATGAAAAAGGATCATCATTATAAAGAAATAATTATTCAAAATAAATCTCATACACATGCTACTAAAAATAGAGTTAATCCTACTTGTTATTATTGTGGTCTTCATGGTCACACACCTAACACGTGTCACATTAGAAACATTAGTGTTCCAAGAGGGCATTACGTATGGGTAAAGAAAGGTACTAACCATCAACGACCCAAAGCACATTGGGTACCTAATAAAGTTTGATTTCAATTTTGTAGGTACGCAAGCAAGGTACTTCAAATATGTGGTACTTAGATAGTGGATGCTCTAAACATATGACGGGTGATGTAACAAAATGTTCAGCCTTAACACTTGAGTCAAAGGGATATGTAGTCTATGGAGACAACAACAAAGGAAAAATTTTAGGCATTGGAAAAGTCGGTACAGCACCATCCCCCTCGATTGAAGATGTCTTATATGTTGAAGGTCTAAAACACAATCTCATAAGCATTAGTCAGCTTTGCGACAAAGGATACAAGATAGTCTTTAACAAAGATGAATGCATCATCCAAAATGAAGCTACAAATGAAATTCAATTTATCGGTAAGCGGTTCAAAAACATTTTTATACTTAATCTTGACGATTTATCCTTAAAAATGAAATGTCTTTTGGTAAGCGACAATAATGATACTTGGCTATGGCAGAGATTTGCTCATACTCACATGGATCATTTAAACAAATTGGTCAAGCATGATCTTGTTGTAGGCTTACCAAAAATGAAATTTATAAAGGACAAATTGTGTGACGCATGTCAAAAAGGTAAGCAAATAAAAAGTTCTTTCAAACCTAAAAATGTCATTTCAACCTCTAGACCACTACAATTGATACATATGGACTTGTTTGGTCCATCAAGAACCAAAAGTCTTGGTGGAAACTCATATGGACTAGTTATTGTTAGATGATTACTCAAGGTTCACTTGGACCTTATTTTTGGCAAGTAAAAATGAAGCTTTTAAGGCATTTAAAAACTATGCCAAGCTAGTCCAAAATGAACAATCTGCCAAAATTGTATCAATTAGAAGTGATCATGGAAGAGAATTTCAAAATACTTCATTTGAAGAATTTTGTGAAGAAAATGGCATTCTCCACAATTTTTCTGCACCAAGGACACCACAACAAAATGGGGTTATTGAGAGAAAGAACAGATCCTTGATAGAGCTCGCAAGAACTATGCTAAGCGACTCAAACCTACCAAAATATTTTTGGGCAGATGCTATAAACACAGCATGCTATGTTTCCAACCGGGTAATCATTCGGCCAATTCTTAAAAAAACTCCGTATGAACTTTACAAAGGAAGAAAACCCAATATCTCTCACTTCCACATTTTTGGATGTAAGTGTTTTGTGTTAAACAACGGTAAAGACAACCTTGGAAAATTTGATGAAAAAGCTAATGAAGGTATATTTCTCGGTTACTCTTTATCTAATAAAGCATTTAGAATCTTCAATAAAAGAACTTTATTAGTTGAAGAATCAATGCATGTAACTTTTGATGAAACTAATCCCATAAAAGAGGAAAATATTATTTCTTGTGATGATGATGTTTTTGAAAGCGATAAACAAAGAACATCAAACTGATCAACCAGATCAAGAAAGTGAAGTCAACATTGAAATGCAAAGTGATGATCTTCCTAAAGAATGGAGAACCCATAGATATCACCTAATTGATAACATCATAGGTGATATCAATAAAGGAGTCACAACAAGATTAAAACTGCAAGATGCTTGCTTAAACATGGCATTTGTTTCTCAAATCAAACCCTCCAAAATTGGTGAAGCACTTAAAGATGATCAATGGATACTTGCCATGCAAGAAGAACTCAATCAATTTGAAAGAAGCCAAGTATGGGAACTTGTTCCTAATCCTGGAAATAAACACATCATTGATACAAAATGGATGTTTAAAAATAAACTTGATGAGAATGGCATAGTTGTCCGCAACAAAGCTAGATTGGTCGCTCAAGGATACAATTAAGAGGAAGGGATAGATTTTGACGAAACATTTGCTCCAGTAGCAAGATTAGAAGCAATACGTTTACTACTTGTGTATGCTTGTTCCATGAACTTTGAGTTATATCAAATGGATGTGAAGAGTGCCTTTCTCAATGGATACATAAATGAAGAAGTCTATGTCTAACAGCCCCCTGGGTTTGAAGATTCCAAAAATCCCTCACATGTTTACAAATTAAAAAAGGCTCTCTATGGTCTAAAACAAGCTCCAAGAGCTTGGTATGATAGATTAAGCACCTTTTTATGTGCACGAGGATTTGAAAAAGGGGAAGTCGATAAAACATTATTTGTCAAAAGAGATAATGGTCACACCTTATTGGTCCAAATCTATGTTGATGATATAATATTTGGATCAACCAACAAGGACATATGTGAAGAATTCTCTTCAATAATGCAAGGAGAATTTGAAATGTCCATGATGGGAAAATTAAACTATTTTCTTGGACTTCACATCAAGCAACTTGAGCATGGCATCTTCATAAATCAGGCAAAATATTATAAAGAGTTACTCAAAAAATATGAAATGGAAAACTGCAAAGAAAGTACAACTCCAATGGGATCCAGAACCTATGTTTATTAAGATGCATAAGGAATTTCAATCGACATATCCAACTATCGAGGTATGATTGGATCCTTATTATATCTAACTGCCAGCCGGCCAGATATTATGTTTAGTGTTTGTTTGTGTGCAAGATTTCAGGCGGATCCGAAAGAATCGCATCTAGTAGCCGTTAAAAGAATTATGAAGTATTTGAAAGAAACGACAAATGTAGGCCTATGGTACCCCAAGGGTAGCATATGTAGCCTAGTTGGATACTCTGATTCAGATTATGCAGGATGCAAAACGGATTGTAAAAGCACAAGCGACACTTGCCATATCTTAGGCAATGCACTAGTATCATGGTGTCGCGTCCGGTTTTTCCGCGAAAAAGGAGTCGCCACCAATTTTATTTTTTTATGAAAGGAAAAATTGGATAAAACTTAAAATAATATTTTTGAACCAAAAATTTGGATTCGGGAGTCGATTACGAGTAGGGAAGTATTATCACCCTACAACGTCCGTTAAAACGGTTACCCTATAATTAATTATATACAAATTATTTTTTATTTATTTTTTATTTATTTTTACCCCAAAAAGAATAATGAAAAATTAAATTATTTACATTAATGAAAGAAGAAGAAAAATATTTTTTTATTTGGTTTGACAAGGGGAATACCTTGCTCCTACTTATCCCCAGGTGCAATAGGGAAATCAAAACACACGTAGTTCTTGGGTAGAAAATATTTGTGCGTTGACCGATTTTATTATTATTATTTATTTATATACGTATTAAAAAAATAAAAATAAAAAAATATAATAATAATAGTAATGATGATAAATATAATAATAATAATAATAATAATAATAATAATAATAATAATAATAATAATAATTATAATAATAATATTTGTCTGTTTTAAAGTAAAGAAGAAGAAAAAAAATATTAATTTATTTTAAAAAACGTAACTTGGCGGTATATGAACGAGACAGATGGACACGGTGGTGAAACAATCTGTTAAATGATTTGCTCATACATTGTCGGATCTGTCGCGACACAAAGGCCACTAACGATTGAAAGTGAACAATATGGTGCAGCGAGCGATGATGAATTTCATCCAGCGGCAACAACCATTAATTCTAATCTTAAGGGTAAAAACATTTATTTGTTATAATTTTATTATTTTTTTCTTTATAAAGACATATTATGAATTTTCTATTACATTACAATATGATGAAATTTATTTTCTTGATCTATAGACATCAATTAGTTATATTATTTTTTTATTATTATTTTATGTTACAAAGAAAACAATTTTTAGGATTAAACGATTTAAAAAAAATAAAATGAAAGTTTAACATATGAGTTTATTTTTTTATAAACAAAAAAAATAGAAATAGCAAAAAATATATATTTAAAAAAGATACAAAAAAAAACTAATAAGCAGAATAGAGAAAAGAATAAGAAAATGATACCTTGCTAGACTGATTATTTCAAGATCAGACTCTTTTCTTCTCTTTTGCTAATTAATCTCTCTATTTTTTCTGTACTCTCAATTTGTGTTTTCAATTGTGCTCCCTTTTTGCCCTCTTATGGCAGACTATTTATGGACTTTTGGGTGTAGATTGCAAAAGACAAGAGAATAATTGTCGATTGATTACCATTAATCTATTTTTTTCGGTTTTCTTTTCTTTTAATTGGCCATAATTATACCGATTCTTATTGCCATTGATTCATTCCTTCGGTTTCTTTTCTATTCAATTGATCACCATTATTCTGATTTTTATGACTATCAATCAATTTCTTTTCGATTTTTTTTCATTTATTTTGATCATCATTGCATCGATTTTTATGACAATCAATTCATTTCTTTTCAATTTCCTTTATTTTTATTTCTTATTATTTATTATTATTATTTTTTTTATATTTTAGAAAATAGTCTGAATAAGAATTAGAGGCAAACAAGAACCGAAAACACTTGTGATTGTTTAAAGCTTATATTCCTAATTATTTATTTCTTTTTTTATATTTCTTCATATATATTTATATATTTATTATTATTGTCATTATTATTATTATTATTATTATTATTATTATTATTATTATTTCCTTTTTTAATAAAAAATAAAAAATAAATAAAAGTCAGACAAAATTAGGTGTCAACACATGGTCTTTCAAAAAGCAAGCTTGTGTTGCACTTAGTACTGCTGAAGCTGAATACATAGCAGGAGGAAGTTGTTGTGCTCAGATTCTCTAGCTCAAACAGCAATTACATGATTATGGAGTTGATCTCGGATGCATTCCCTGAAGATGTGACAACACAAGTGCAATAAACATCTCAAAGAATCCAATCATGCACTCTAGAACTAAACACATCGATATACGACATCATTTTCTACGAAATCATGTGCTTAAAGGTAATGTTGAGGTAACATTTGTTGATACACACAATCAATTGGCTGATATCTTTACAAGAACTTGGTATTTTAAATGAAAATGATCTTTGAAATTGCATGATACATATAGTTTGTCATCTCTCTTCAAAAATTTCATCTTAAAGTTGCTTAAATAAAATTTCTTGATGATTATTGTTTCTTGATATATAAATTTGTATGTTACATGTTGAGATTTCCATAAAAATTTAGTTTTTAAGCAAAAATTCGCATATGTAGTCGAATACAAATGTCTGTATTCGAATACATACTTTTCCAGAAATTCCTGTATTCGAATACAACTTATGTATAGTCGAATACACGTTCCCAGAACAATGTGTATTTGAATACAAGTAGGTGTAGTCGAATACACGTTCCCAGAACAATCTGTATTTGAATACAAGTAGGTGTAGTTGAATACACCTTCGCGTTTTTGCCCAGATACAAAAGTTGTTTCATATTTTAGGGTTATTTTACATTTGGTATTCGAATACACAGTTGTAGCCTTTTCTCTCTTCTCCCAAAATCTCGTCCATCCTCCTTTCACTCAGTTACCCATTCACCCAACCTTGCAAACTACATCACTCTTTACTTCTTTCTTGTCATTCATCATCAGATTTCTCACATATCTCACATTTTCACCAAAACCTCATTTCTCACCATGGATGCCCGCAAAAGAGGACCACGAACTAAGCATGCAGTAGTGGGTCCCTCAAGAAAACGAACAAGGAATCCCAACATCACGGATTTATCCTGGCTTCTACACACACCGAAAGAAATTGATCGTTTTCGCACATTCTACTCTGACAAGCGACTTATCATTCCAAAATATAGTACCTTAAACTCTTTCTCTTCCTTTAAATTTCCTGTGTTGCTCAAAGCACAACATGTTGAAGAGTTTATAGGTTACAAAGGTCTTGTTTATCCAGACTTAGTTAGTGTTTTTTATTGCAATCTCATCCAAGATTGAAAAATGATGGTATCTCGAGTTAAGGGTAAAACCATTCGGTTAAATACCAAAACCATAGGCGAAATTCTGAACATTCCCTTTAATGGTCAATAGTTTTGTCCCAACAAATTGTGTGAATGGGGTGATATCTCTAAGTATGATGCGTATGTTGCCTTATGTCGGTTTGACAGACGCACAATGGAACAAAAGAGGACTCAGGCTGGTTCCAAATATGCCCAACAACGGTATGGAGTGTGAAATCTTTCCGTTGATTATCGCCTTTTGCACTATTTCCTTAGCTACATTCTGGTTCCGAAGGCTGGAAATTACTCCCAAATTTCGGAGTTTGAATTACAAATTATGAATTTCATGTATGAAGGTCGTCAACTAAATTGGGCATATTTTGTGAAATCTGTCATGTTTGGATCCCGAGAGGCAATTGGATTACCATATGCGAAGGAAGTTTCTCGGATTTTGGAACACTTTGGGGTGGACTTCTCTAATGAAGTCATGTGTACACCCACCAAAGAAAATATGTTGGATTTAGGTGTCTTGCCTAGCATGAGGATCATATGGAATGAGGAGCTTGAATCTTTTGTGCAAAAAGGTGATTATGGTCAACCATCTGATGCTGCTGCCCAGGATGATGAAGATGGCGAGGAAACAGCCTCTGATGATGATTATATCTCCAATCAAATACTCATGACTCGCCTTGATTCTTTCCAAACCTTCTTCCCAACTCAATTAAAAAATCTGACCACTTCTATTGACACTCGCTTCCAGAACATTGAAACCACTATTGCTCGCAATCATGATGCTTTATCTCAGGACATTAATAGTTTATCGGACAAAATTGATCATTTTCACATTCCAACGGATTTTGATTAGTTCGCTATTAGGCATTTATTTGTATTGCTTTGCAGTTTGCATTATGTACTACTTTGAAATTTGCTTTATGTACTAATTTGTAGTTTGAATTATGTCCTGTTTTGTATTGATATCATTGCAACTTGTTAACTATTCTGATGTTATGACTTCATTCTCAATTATGTTATCCTCCTTGTTAACCTGTATGTCGTTTTCTTATTAGTATGGTTATGCTTGAAAATTGTATGTTTTCTATCTTTTTCCTTCTTTTTGATCATGTCAAAAGGGGGAGAAAATTTGGTATTGTTGTTGCCTTAAAAATCTTGTAGGTACTCAAACAATTTTTCAATTAATCACATACAACGGGGGAGTACGCATATATTACAGGGGAGCAATGATTCAAATTACACAATCTCTCCACAACAACAACATTTTGTCATAATCAAAAAGTGGGAGAATGTAAACTACATGTTTTTGATGAAGACAAAGATCACCAATTATGGTAAATGCAACAAGATCAAAAAGAAGATCAAATATCTTCATTAATAAGCTTCAAATCCAAATATTAAATGATAAAATGTAAAGGTATATGATACAAACCAATATTTCAATTACATGAGAACAAGTCATATTTACATATGCATGTAAAGTATTTTCAAAAGTCAAAACAACATTAACAAAGTCTTAAAAATCATACTTTTGACAAAATACATAAGTGTATTCGAATACAGCATCTTGTATTCGAATACAATGCAAGTCAGAAGCAAAAATCTCAAAGTTGTATTCGACTACGACTATGTGTAGTCGAATACCCTTCAAGTCAGTGGCCAAAATCCTTATATGTGTATTCGACTACAACCTTCTGTAGTCGAATACAAAGTAAGTCAGTGGCAAATTTTCACTAATTTGTATTCGACTACACCAATGTCTATTCGAATACAAGGTGTAATTTTTGAATATTTTTGAATGTTACAAAGAGGTGTATTCGAATATACATATCCTGTATTCGAATACAACTGGAAACAATACAATTTTTCAGATCTGGAATGGCTCTAGATCATTGTATTTTTTCATCAAACCTCTTAGATCAATGGCCACAAATCTGAAGAGATGTTTATGGAGTATAAATACCCCATAACTTCAGATCAAAAACTACACAATCCTTGATTCAATACCTTGAACAACTTTGAACAAAATTTTGATTTTTTACAAAGTACTTGCATTTTATTTTTATATCATTCAGATAGGTTCTCAAGTACTTGAATTGTTATTGGATTGTTTATCAATATACATCTTCTTATTCTTATTCAAATCTTATTGTATCACTTGTAAAGAAAAGTAGTACTTTCTTAATAGTAGCGTAATCTAAGATAGTGGTGTGTTATCTTAGAAGTGTTGTTAGAAGTTTGTAGCAAGAATTCCAAGGTGGGAGTTGTACATTTTCTGACAATTAGTGGATCAATCTCTTGTGGTGTGCAAGAGGACTGGACGTACCCTTGGTTATAAGGGGAACCAGGATAAATCTTAAGTGTTCATTTATTTACTGCACTTTATTATTAGTAGACACTTTATTAAACTCAGAAAATTCAACTACCATATCACTAAAAACACGAAAATTTATTAACACCTAATTCACTCCCCTCTTAGGCGTACTTCTAAACTTACATAATTTATATTTAAATTTTTATCTTTGAAGATTATAATGTGACATGCTAATTGAACATTCGACGCCTTCATCTTGATCTCATATCAATGCTATTAGAACACATACCAAATTTCTATGAAATTTAAATCTTTCATGAACTAATCTGTTCATAATTAGTAAATGCACAATTATAATTACTCGCAAATTTATCTCTAAAATGACTAAATTTCATCAACAATTTTGTGATATTGATATTATATTAACGTGGATAAGCCACATATTCAATTACGTTATTATATCAAAATATCTAACAACAAAAATTCGTATATAAAATATTTTGATTGATATTTTACAATGTCAAGAATATATTTGTCTATTCACAAAATTTAAAGACTAATTTGACTAACGCTTACGATTTTAAAAATCAATTCACATATTCACTAAAAACTAATGATAAATCATAGCCGCTCTTATATAATTTTAAACACAGTTACAATTAAAATCAGATATTTTTAATAATCTTATAATTATAATTATTTGATAAGTACAAAATATTTACCCCAATCAATGATATATAAATTAAATTCAAATCGTATTATAAAAAGATCTTTACTAAATGTATGAATGCATCATTTGTAGTTACGTAGTATTTATTTATACGGATTGGTCTACTCAACGGTTTAAGTACTAGTCCAGAAAACAGGATGATGATCCTGCCTTAAGCTACAAATCAATAATTTAATTAGCATAATAAAGTCCTAAATGTGCCGTGTGACTATTAGCTATAAAATATAAATGGATCACCTCACACACTCTTAAATCATGAACAACAATTCAGCCATTAAACCGTAAAAATATGATTTGCATTCTACAAGAAACCAATTCCAAGAGAAGTACTAAAGGCTCAAAGTTATTTCCTTCCATTAATAAACTTGTCACTAAACTTTTACTTTGACCTCAATACTTACTTTTACTACATTGCTTGAACAGAAAGCAAATAAGCTTTGGTTAGGAATAATAAAAAGAAAAAAAAAAAAAAAAGAAACATTTTCCTCAAAACCATTGTGGGAATTAACGTCCTCATTATGTGTACCATTGATATTATGATGGTAATAAGGTCTGTTATTATGATTTTGGAAAAATTATAACTTATATTTTTTAGACTCAATTTTAATCTTTTTTCTTCATTAATTCGCAAAATTGATCTATTTATATTAAAATTTAATAGTTTTAGTCTATTCGTCATTTTGTTTTTAGTTAAAATATAGTGATGTGCTTTTTTTTAAACGACATAATATATAATATAATTTGTTGAATGATAAAATTATAATAAAATTTTTTGAAAACTTAAATAACAATTTCTAAAGTTATTCATTTTTTTATTTAATTAAAAAAATATAAATAATTAATACATTTTGATGATTTTAAATATTAAGATTATGCTACATACTTTAAAATATATAAAATTACTATTTATTTTGTTAGAAAAAACTCTGAAAAAAGACTTGTTAGATTTAAAAATAAAGAGATCAATTATTCAAATTAGCGGAAAAGATGACAATCCATTGTAATTATGACACATAATTGTAATACCAAAGATACACTCTGGACCGTTATATTTTTCCTACACATACGAGACGTATTAAATCAAATTTAAATTCAATATTTTTAATTATAAAATAAAAAATGAAGACTAAAAATATATTTTTACCATTTCGAAAATATTAAAATATAGTTTTATAATGTCTTAACTCGATTGAACCAGCATTAATGTTTCAATTGTGTGAAAATGGAATATCCTCCAAGAAGGAAAATTCATGCTATATACAAGCTTTGCGTCAATCAGAATCTAAGATTATAAATTTTAACAATGGTGGTTGACCAATTGACACTTCTTAGGTAAATTAATAAATCATGAATATTAATAACATGACAAATATGCCAATTTCAGAAGATACTACCAATTTAAAAGCCACTGAAATGCAATAAGGTTAATGGTTTCTCATTTGACCACACATTATTTGTAGCCACATTGAATGCATGAACGTGTTGGTACATTAAATGAAAGTGGTTTCAAATACTTCCTCTTACTTTAAATATAAATAAAAAAAAATTAACGTATTTTTCCAATTAAATATATTAAATTTTATTTAAATTGTTAATAAAACTTTTATTTATATTTAAGGTTGGATTCAGTTGAATTTAATAATCACCAAAACTGTTAATTTTTTTCGAAAAAAAATATTATAAGAATAGTTTATGTTTAATATATCTAGTATAAAAAGTTTCGATGTATATAATATACATGTGATTTTATAAATAATTACTAAATCTTTTAATAATTTGACGATTATAATTAAAAACAATTTGACGATTGTAAAATATAATAAAAGTATATTTTTTTTTACATTAATGTATAAATAAATTAAATCCTTTAAAGAAATTAAAATATAAATTGTATAATTTTTATTGGACTATTTAGATTTTTTGTTAATGTGACCGACAATACAATTATATCTTTAACGTAGCTGAATTCATACTAAAGACTACTAATTAAGCTAGAACAATCTCACCCACACACCAATAAATTTATTTATTTTCTATTAAAGTCATACATGTCACTATATATCTTAGTTGATTAAAAAAAGGCATAAAAATCCCATTTAAAAAACTGCTTGTTCCATGGAAAAAGATAGCACATCAAAGGATTCATTTAGCAATTTACCAAAAGAAATTCTTGGGCACATAGTTTCTTTTCTACCAAATGAAATAGCAATGGAAACCATTCTAATTTCTACAAGGTGGAGAGACTTGTGGAATGAATCTATTATTAGATATGGAACAAAACAAGACATCACTAATGTTGTATCTAAATTTCTTACAAGTTTTGAAGAGCTTGATCCATTGAAGCATCCAAGAAAACTTCAATTCCATTTTGATGAAGAAAGTGTATTATTAGCTACTATTGGAAATAATAGTAAGCTTCTATTAGATTTCTCTCCTTGGAAGAAAGAATTGATTGAAAATATTCAAATGCATTATGAACTTCAATTCAAGCTCAATAACCATAAAAAGATAAGTTACCAATCTTTTACTTCCAATTTCTTAGTCAAAACTCTTTATTTGAAATCAATAATTTATTTGACTAGTGAGGTAGCTTCATCAATTATTTCAAATTTGGATCATCTTGAGAATTTGGTAATCATTTCATGCAATGGATTGGAATGTTTGAGCATTGACTCAAATTTTGAGCTTCACAAGTTAACCATATTGGATTGCTTACAATTGAAGAAACTTCACCTTAAAACGTCTAAACTCAAATCATTTAAATATCAAGGACTTATGCCTTTGATTTTTCCTGAATTTCATTTCAACCTTAGTGATGCCATGCTTGATTTTAGATTAGGACCAAGTTGCAATGACATTAA
The DNA here is from genome assembly GCA_037974775.1 of Cicer pinnatifidum. Taxonomy (NCBI): domain Eukaryota; kingdom Viridiplantae; phylum Streptophyta; class Magnoliopsida; order Fabales; family Fabaceae; genus Cicer; species Cicer pinnatifidum. The sequence continues at coordinate 11,144,116 of JBBPBR010000006.1, forward strand.
GATTAAGGATTTTGATGCAACCTTATTGACAATAAAGAACTCTCAAGTTCTTACACTTTGTAGATGGACTTTTGAGGTATGTTCTTAATTGCAATTTTTTTATCTTATTTTTTATAATTGAGATATTGTAACATGATTAAGTTGAGCCTTTGTACATCCATTAAAATCTCTCACCTAGCTTAAAATAATGAGTCAAAATTCTACTGATTTTTTTTATTTTTTTTGAAATAACCGCGAAAAATATATAGACAAGAAAATTTGAATTGGTTTTTAAATTTTCGTCTTTATTTTGTAAAATATCACAAATTAAATTTTCCTTCTATTTTAAATTTTTTATTGCTATTTCAACTTTTTCTAGTTTCTGATCACAATTAGTCAGTCTGATATAATTGGATTCGATCACACTCTCAATTCTTGACTCACTTTGTCCATTAAAAAAAAAAAACTTTATTTAAAACAAATAATAAATAGGATTAAATTATGTCTATAAAATTTCAATATTTTCTTTAGTTTCTATAAAAGAAAATCTTAATTTTCAAGTCTCTAAAAATATTTTATTTTATTTTTCATCTCTGCTTTTATATATATTTTAAATCTTTGAATGATTTTTCGCAGATATATTCAGAACATTATAAAAGTTTATTCCACAAAAATTTAAATTTTTTTTGACGATAATCAATTCCATTTTAAAAAGTTATAATTTTTTATAGTAGATATTTATAATATATTTTAAATATCATTACAAGAAAATCATTCAAAAATTCAATGGATGCACATGAGTTAACCCTAAAAGGAAGAACAAAAAATAAAACCCGAAAATTTTTTAGGATTAAAAAATTAATTTTTTTTATAGGGACTATAATTTTTTTTCAAAATTTTATAGGAATATAAACAAAATATATAAAGAGATAGAGATAGATGAACAAAGAAAATTTTTATTCCAAAAGAATGTCTTAGATGTCTCGAATTGTTAATGAAAAATTTATCATTTTAGTTAACTCCACAAGGTTTTATTCGCAGGAATTAATATTGCCATCAATTTCTCCTCCATATGGATGCTTTAATTTCTATAAATTAAGAGAGCTATATTGGATTGATAGCTATAATAAAGATGAATATTTCATGGATGCATTATTCTCCTTCTTGAAATTATGCCCTTCCTTGGAACAACTTTTTGTGACGGTATATTTCCTACTTAGGGATAATTTCATGTTATCAAATGTCAGCGTAAAATATTTTTACATTGTCAGTTAATCACAGCCGCTAGATTATTAAAGATGTTTAATTTTTATTATAAGTATCTCTAATGTCATGTAAATTTTTTTACACAATTAAATTCATGTGTTATGCTTCTTTCAATTAATTCTTTAGCTTTCTTAATTCCATCATTTTCTTTCTCTTTGTTTTGAGGTGCAGATTGATGATAGAAGTTATTCATCTAGAAAGGCCAATGCATGCTTAATGAAAGCAACTAAATGTACAAAATTAGAGCATATAAAATTGATAAAGTTTATGGGATTTACAAATAGAAAAGATGAAATTTCATTGGCAAAATGTTTGATTCATCTAATCAAAGGAAATATTCCAAAGATAAACACATCGGATGGGAGTTGCTTGGACGTAGAGTTTATGCAGTGATTTTTTTACATCAACCATTCCAAATTAAGACAAATAATAAATTATAAAAATGCCACATGGATGTAAGCATGATATATATTATAAATAGATTAGCCAAATATTTATTTTCTGTTATATTATTTTTTAATTAAAACAATGTGTTTCTGAATTTAATTAGATCAATTTTGAGTAGAAACAGAGCAAGTGATGTAATTTAATCAATTTTGTTATACTGTACTTAGTCTTATTGTTTTGATTCAAAATATAGATCTAATATAATGGAATTATTCTAAATTGATATTAAATGGACTAGTTTTCATTTTTATTTATTTTCTTTTCAATATTATTGTTACTTTTAAAAAAAAGTAAATTACTTTCATCGATCAAATAATATTATTAAAAGTTTAATAAGTTAATAGTTCTAAAAACTTTTAAAATTTTATTTTTCGCCTCTGCAATAAAATCACGTTTTTCTTGGTATCAATAAAATTACACCAACGGTAAAGTTTTCGTCTCTTTTTTATTGATTAGGTTTGGACTTTGGTTCCTTTTGTTTTGTTGAAAAAACGTGACAGGTGGTGGTTGGACCAGAGGTGGTTGATAATAAAGTGGCCTTGAAGGGTAATATTGGGGGTATGGAGCTGGTGAAGCCGTAGCCACATATGGATAGGGAATGTAGGGAATTTGGGATATCAGGGGCTGAAAACTTCGGGGTCGATAAGAATTCATGGATGGAGGATACGAGACCTTTGGGTTTACCATTACAACGTTAGCATCTCCTTCCTTCTTTTTTTGGGAATCTCCTATCATGACTATGTTAGAAAAAGTTTGATGGCATACTCCCAATCATCTTATCATAAAAGGGCAACTAGAGAGTATCCATAAACATACCAACCATTTCTCTTTCAGATAAAGGAGGATCTAATTGCGATGCCACTTCTCTCCACCGTTGTGCGTATTCTTTGAATGTTTCATTGTCATTTTTCAGCAAATTTTGCAATTGCGTCCTGTTAGGGGTCATGTCAATGTTGTACATGTATTGTTTCAAGAAGGCTTAAACAAGTCTTTCCATGAATGCATTCGATTTCGCTCGAGATGCATAGACCAACTTAATGATGTCCCACTCAAACTGTCTTAAAAAAAAAAAAAAAAAAGAATAAGAAGTTTGTCATTATGAGTTTGAGAAGCCATTTTTCTACAATACATGGTCAGATGATTTTTATGACATATGGCACCTTTGTATTTCTCAAACTCAGGTACCTTGAATTTTGAAGGGGTCGCCACATCGGGAACCAAACACATATCAAAAGCTTCTAGACCGTAGACATTATTCCCCTCAATTGCCTTTGATTCGTTCTTCTAAAATATGGAATTTCTCTTTCGATTGTGTATCATCCCCAATAAATTGAGATTGTTGCCAATTTTTGTTAGCATCAAAATAGGGCACTAGGGGTGCATTCAATGGAATATTTTCTGAAGGTAATACTTTGGGGTGGCACGTAGCCCAGAGGAGATAGGATTTGGTGTTGGTTTAGGCTTTGGGAGTTGATAGTTAAGTGGTTTGGGTTGTTGTCCATGGGTTTGATGACTAAGGGAGAAGTATAACCAGGTGGGAGACCGTACATGGAAAATTACATAGCTACCGTACGAAATTGTTGGGTAGTTAGAGTAAAGCCTAGTGGATGAGAAGGGATAGCTTGGTGTTCGTCATTTGTAATTGGAGGATTCCTAAATGTATTCTCCTTCCTTGTCAAAACATGCATAACCTTTAGGATTTTATCAATATTTTCCTTTAATTGGCTAACATCCTTGCTCATCACTTCTTGGTTTTTCTCAAGATCATCCATGATTTTGGAGATTGCACGAGTCCAATAAGGGTGTTTGGGAAACAACTTTATTGATTTTTTCTAAAAGATCATATGATTCTAGTTAAAGAAAATGAAGATTTATATGCATGCATATAGGTATTAGAGAACCATTATTTTGCAACCTAAACACAAACATCTTTTTTGGATCATGCATCAGAACCAAACCTATACGTAGAGAAACCTCAAAACAAGCTCGTTCATTGATAATTAAAAGGGTACTAATGCAACATTTTTCTCTATATCTAAAATACAATATTTTTATCACTCTCGGAGAATTAAACCACTCATTGCTTCTATCAAACTATTATAATGTTGAATGAAAGTAATAATCTCAACAGGTGTGGCAAATGGAACTATGCTTGCTTCTGCTTTCCTTAGGAGTACGAGGACCCTTTTGATGGTTTGGTTGGCTACGAAAGTGAGTTTATCACAACGATCCACCCACATTATCCCTTCTTTGCCCAAGCTTCTCTATTGCTTCCATTTGATCCATGATTCGATTTTTTAACATATTTGTTTCACCTTGTTCCTTCAACCATGCATCTCAATACATAGCAACAACTTCTTGTTTTTCAATCTTTTCTTCTTCTATCCTTGTCTTATATTCTATTACCACTCTCTCCAACTATTGTTTCAAATCTTCAAATTGTCTTTTTGCATTTCTCTCAATTTCTGAACCTTTCAACTATTTTCTCAATTTCTCAACCTCCTTTCATGCTTGGTCTCTTTGTTGTCTTCTCAAACACAAAAACTCGTCAAAGGCCCTTAAATTGCATTGAAACACTACACCAAAAATAGACTTTAACAGCGTTTTTAAGCGTTGTAGTATGTAGTGCTGTTAAAAAATACAAAGCTCTTTTTAAAATATAAAAAGCACTGTCGTACGTGATATTTAACAGTACTTATTTTGAAAAAATTTGTCATAGGTAGAAATTTATAGCTTTTTATAGCGCATTTTTGGATAAAAGCATGGTTGTAGGTGTATCATTTTACATCGTTTTTCTAAAAAGTGTTGTCATAAATGGTATCTTAAAGCGCTTTTAAAAAAAAAGCTATTGTAGGTATTTAATAACGCTTTTTAAAAAAGAGATGTCGTAGGTCAGTTAAAAATTTAATAACTGTTATTATTATGTATTATCTAGAAAATTTGATAACTTTTGCCAGTTAAAAAAATGAAGGAATTATTTAGAAGATGATATTGCTTAAAAATCACTCGTGTTATTAATATTAAATATAGTTTTCATTAGCAATTAACACTTTATATTTAACTGGTGTAAAATTTGTGTCTATAATATCCTTGATCATCACATACATTGAAAATTTAAACGTGTAAAACACTAAATCATGCATTTTATAATAATCGAAAGAGTTGAATTCTTAAATGGGTGAAAACGTGTGCGACTTAAAATTAGATTGATGATCTAAGTGAGAGCTCAAAATCAAGTCATTTACATAGGCCAACATAACAGTTCTCAATGCCAAGAGAACACAAAATAAAGAGTCATACATATCTGAAGATTTACGCAATCCTTTAGGAGTCGCAATCCAGTTATGCACAAGATAATCTAATTAGCCTTATTTTCTCATTTTTCAAGGGAAACAGAATGGACAGTGGGATATAAAAGGTTTGCTTGGTGTTGTTTATTTAGTACATGAAACAAAACTTTATGACAAGCGTCGATTATTGCCTAGTATATGTACATATTGGGACATTTCAAATTCTTCGTCATTGCATCGTAAGCTTTTAGAGCAAAAACTAAATCCCTACTTTTGCTATAAAATAGCATATGTGCTTGTGGAAGAAGCGACACATACCTAAAAAATGATACATGTAAATAAAAGTATTCATGTTTTAGTAAAAATGACAGTACAAAAATGAAACAGAACCCTAAAAATTTGAAACAGAACCTTAAAAGTCAAAAGAACACTACCAATAAAAATCTAAATGTTGAAATAGAATCCTAAATATCAAGAACACTAGAAATAACTAGCAAGGTACCAAATGTTGAAACAAAATCTAAAATTTTTCAAATGAAACCCTAACAAAGCGACACTTAAGACGACAGAGGTGTTGAGATGTGATGGTGAAGTCATGTCTGAGACCTGGTCACACAAAGAAGGGTTGCGTCGAAGATGAGATACGGGTTACGAGTTTCGCAGGGAGAGGAGGGTTTTGTAGGGAGAGAAGAGTTTGCAGGGAGAGGAGGGTTCACACAAAAAAGGGGTTTCGCAGGGAGAGAAGGGAGAGTGAGGGTTCGCAAGGGAGAGTGAAGAAATTGAGTTTACATGCATGCCTATAAATTAGAAAGACCCTATGACAACGCTTTTTAAAAAATGATTTAACTCTAATCTTATGACAATGCTTTTATAAAAAACGCTTTAAAATATCCTATGAAAGCGATATATGACCCTATAACAACGCTTATAGAAAAAAATGTTGTAAATATTATGACCTTATTTTGTTATTATATATTCATAAATAATAGAGTTTGAATGAAAAAAATTGACAAATTCGATTATATTATTGATAAATAAATAAAAATATATTTAATATATAATTATTTATAAATTTGTGATATAATAAAAATATGCACATTTAGTCGGTCAGCAAAACACTCCCTATTTGATTCGAAATTTTTTTTTCATTATTTTTTTATTTGATAATAGGCATTAAAAGTAGGGAATGATTTTTTTACGGAAGTATTGATTTTTATTTTATTTTTTTTTTACTAAAAGGGACTATGACAACGCTTTTATAGAAAGCGCTTTAAAAGACCCTATGAAAGCGTTATATGACAATATAACAACGCTTATAGAAAAAGCGCTGTAAATATTTTGAATATATGACAGCACTTTATAGAAAAAGCGTTGTAAAGGCTTTGTTATTATGTATAACTATCAGTATATATGACAATGCTTTTGAAAAAAACACTGTCGTAGTCTCTGTGTATTTTTAAAATATAAGACAATAGCAACGCTTTTAGTTAAGAAACACTATAAAATCTATATTTTAGTGCAGTGATGCGTAGGAGCATTAGCTACACCATGAACAAGACTTGAAAAAATCCCGTTGTCAATCATCATGTTTGTCCTTACAACCTCTCATCTTTCAAACCAAACAACAAACAACAAACAACAATCAAACAAAATGGTTGTTACAACATAGTCAGATTAAACTATGCAAAGAAACACAACATAGAATCTTCAATCCAACATTCCAATCCAAACATAAAAACTTTCGAAATTTGATGGTGGTTGGTGAAGATGATGGAGGTAGAGTACACATAAAAGAGAATGGAAAGAGGTGTTAAGAGAGCTAACCTAGTAGGAATGAAGAAGAAAAAGTTTCTGAACAAAGCTACAACATGAAGGTGAGAATAGTGGTAGAGATAAGAGGACGAAGCAAGACATGGAAAGAGAAATTGGTGGATCCAACCAGTTATGACAATCGACAAGCCTCGATAATAGGCACATTGGAGTTTTGAACTTTCTAATAATTTGAAAATTTCGAATGTTTTAAAAATATGAATTTCGAATATTTTAAAAATGAGTTTCAAAAATTTTAAAATATAAAATTTCAAAAATTTCATTTAATTTGAAATCTCTGTTTCAGAATTTAAAAATAATGAAAAATTTGTTAAAACAAGAAAAAATATTCAAATTATATATATATATATAATAAAAAGATAAAATAATCATTTTAGGTATAGGTGGGGTGGCAAGTTAAAACTTATATAATTATTGTTATTGGGCCAAAAATTATAAAATGGCACATTGGTGGTCCAAACCACCCTAATGCACTGAACTCGACCTATTATCGTAACTCGACCAACCCGCGTTCAAATTTGGTCAACATTTGGGCCATTTAATCTGAACAGCAATTTCCACTGAACTGGGTGTTTTGGGCTCAAACTCATGCATAACTGTTGTTGTCCAATACTACTCACTTATACAAGTAATAACTATATTTCTAATAAATATAAAATAGAATGTTAAACACTTCTGACCCTCAAACTTCACAACCCGATTATTACAGTCCTCAATTTTCATCTGATTCCTGGATTGAAAAGCAGTCACATGACAATATTTTATTTTATTTTATTAAATTAAATTATAGTGTAGTGTATAAATTTTTTAAAATGAGTTCACATCAGTTTTAATTCGGTTAAAATGCGCACATATCAGTGTTAATTCAATTAAAACCAAAGAAAATTTAACTTTTATATAACAAAATAAAATTAAAAAATCAAAATTGTTATTTTTAAAATAGAAAATTAAAATTTGATATTGTCGTCAAAAAGGGTTTTTCTTCCGAATTTATAACCATAAATTCGATCATTAAATACGCATTTAAAGGAGAGTCCACGCTTAAAATAACCTAGCAAGTAAGTCAAACAATAGTTATGAAAGTCAACATGAAGGTTACCCTCACCATACTCATTTATTAGCCATGTGTATATCCAAGATGAAGTAAGACAATTTAATTTATTATCCTAATATTTTAGACATTATATAATTTAGGTAAAAAATTTATTGTGAGATTCTTTATGTTTCAAGAAAGTAATAATTTGATATTTTATAGTTTTTTTTTTAAAAAAAAATATTTAGATATTTTAAGTTTAAAATTTATTTTTATTTAGATTTTTTTTTCTTTTCGTTTTTGTTATTTAAGTTATATTTTGTTTTCACTATTAACCGTTAAATT
>JBBPBR010000006.1:11161886-11180731 GCA_037974775.1 Cicer pinnatifidum
TAATTTCTTACAATACAAAAATAATAATTTGTCTTTTTGTTTCTATTTTTTCTTGAGTACAATTTAAGATATTTATTTGTCTATTTTTTATTTTATTTTTTATTTTATTTTTTATTTAGTAATGTTTTTTTTTTTCATTTGCCTCTTTACCTTTTGTGATTTTCCATTTTCTTCACATATCATAGCTACATACTCACACATACTGAAATATGCATTTTGAATTACCTATTTTCTTAGTGTTTACATTTAGACACACACATTTCTTCATTTATAACATAGTTAGGGACGGTCCAAGATATAGAGAAACCTAAGACTAATTTAAATATGAAATATTTTTGAGGTATTTTTACTAAGTAACAATATTTTTTAGAAGCATAAAGCGGTTGGTTCAGTGGTGTTACATCTGATCCACCCCTTGAAAAAGAGATACATGTATATACATATTGTTCTTATATTCGTCCTTTTTCAATTCTTGACAATATATTTTGTTGGAGTTGCCATGTAATTGTTAATATACATGTAATGGTATTAGCTCAATTTCTTGGGTATATTTCAACGGTAATAGTACAATCAAGTATTTTTTCTTCTCACAAGTAGTTGATTTTCATTGTTTTATGTGTTACTTTTTATTTGTTATAATTTTTGTGTTGGTGTAGAGGAGTTTTTCTCTTTCAAACTTATTGTAAATTTGTAATTTGTATTACTTTCACGTATCAACCATAAATTAATATCATTGATTTATATGTTTTTTAGTTATTCAGTTTTATCAAATCCTAATTTATTTTATTTTTTTATATAAAATTAAATTTTATTTGAAATATTAATTATCTGAAAATATAATTTTCTCTTGCATTGTATGAATCTATGATCAAGTTAAAAATTAAAAATGACACTCTTTTTAAAACATTTATTTTAATTAAATGTGATTGTTATTGAGTGACTGAGGAGAATTAGATTATACATACATTGATAAACTAATGTGAACGCAAAACAAACTCCCAACTAACCTAGAATGGTTTGAATACCAAATGTGTCTTATAATTTGTTTTAATGTTGTTTTTGAAAAATTAAGAGTAATTTATCAAACTATTAATAAACATTTGCCACCTAAGTAAATTTATTATAAGTGGTAGTTATAAACTATTGTTATCCCACATACAAATTCGCTTATGTGTCTAATTTTTATATATAAATTCGTTTATGTGTCTAATTTTTATTGAATGATACGTAAATTATTCACAATTATTCGAAGGTATCATAGAAAAACCATTTCCAACAGGGATGGCAAGGTTTCATTTAATGGGCTGGTTGGAAGCTCTTGAAATTTAACCTAAGCAAGTGCATTTCCTCTTATTAAATATATAGATGCTAGTTAATAGAATTTATAAAATAGTAATATTAAGCATGACAAAGAGTAAAATAGAGATAAATTTTGTAGTTAGCTGAATGAGAAAGATGATTATAATAGTAAATATAATAAAATTTTTATACTCAAATTAAAACAACTAACTTTTAATTAATTAGAGTAACTAACTTATATTTAACATTTAACTAAAGTAATTGACTTGTAACTAATTTTCTAAATGCATGGTTTGTCATTTTATGTGCATGTCATTGGCAACACATGTATTTCAAATTATTGAAAAAAATATAAAAATTGTAACAAGAAGAAAATAATAATAATAATAATATATAAAAAAGGTAGAAATGGGGGAGATACTACACTCAAGCTTCTATGGAGAAGATGAATGATAATCCTTGGAGAATGACTGCCACATAAAAACTTGATTTTTTTATAACTTCAAAAGGATTGGTCCAATCCAGAATCAAAAAGAGGCGAAATCTCACAAATACAAAATGTTTTTTCTTTAACAAAATCTTCTACTTTTCATTATTTGGTCATGAATATATATAGGATGGTAAATTCTACTTGCTTTTTTTTTTTAGAAAATAAAATAAAATATGCATTAAACTAGAATTATTCCTTGTCTTAAATTATAACCTTCACTCTTACATGTTATTTTCTCCCTATAAAATCTTGTCTCCTCTCTTGAATGCCTTGTTGAAACAAAATCCCAAATTAAGGTTTTGATGATAATTAAACAAAAAGTTAATTAAGAGTTCTAATTATGATTCTTAGTGTTTTGGTATTTAACATGTGTATTTAAGTGTATTAAAACAAGATAGGTACAAAGCCTTACAAAGAAAATCATATTAAAATTAAGAAAGCAAAATCTGCAAAATAAAGAACGTTCTTGACAGAATTCTGGAAAACGAAGATCGTTCTCCACATCTGCCATAAACAAGAATGATCAGATTTCTATGTAAAAGATTAGATCCAGGAACTGTTATCCATTCCATATCGTCATCATAAATATAAGATGATCAATCTAAACAAGATCATTCCATAATTCGAGGACTCAACACCTTGCTTCATAAAAAGCAAAAAGCAAGATCATTCTCCAAATTAAGAAAATGCAAGTACAATTAACAAGTTGTAAAGGATACTGATGTTGTACCTTCAAACAGACCTGCACACGTGAATTAAAGCTAGTAAACATTTCAGAAAACTGACACAATCACAAATACAAGTCAATTCATCTCATACCAATTTGAAAAACGTTCTTGGATCTCAAGTAGATTCTTGGTTTCAGCATGCACAATTATGCTTTTTGACTGAACTTATCCATTCACTTACTCATGACAATTGGCCTACTTGCAACGGTTAAATAAGTTGTCATAAGCTATCATTGAAGCACATAAATAAAGCTTCACAATGAAGAACAAATCAGAACTAACAGTGCCAAGCAAAACATCACTTACTCAATCATACTCGAGCTTCTCAAATCATTCTAAGTTCCAGTTCCATTTCGTAGTGTGATATTAGAATACGTGATTATTGAGTTCTAATATATAGAATCTATTCATCAAACAAGAGTTAAGCAATATCCATATTCTAACATTCTCAAAATCATTACTTTGTAACTCAAGGCTATACTTGTTAACATAGCCTGAGTAGTTGAAATCCTTTTTATGATTAAAAGGTATTTTGTAAAATCCTTTTTGAAATAGTGTAAGGTAACATGTTGAAATATTTTCTAGGTATAAAGGTAGAACCTTGTAATAGATGAAGACTAATATGTGGAAACTGTGTGAAAACCAAGAACAATCTTGCTTTGAAACACTTAGTGGAAAATTTCACATTTGTGAGGACTGGACGTAACCTGTGCTGAGTAAATCACGATATATGCTTGTGTGATCTCTTTCTCTTTCTCCTTATCTCTATTTATTATTTGTCTTACATTCAATTTTTATATTGATAAATTGATATTGTTGTTTTTCCACTAACCAAGAACGTTCTTCGTTTATAACCAAGATACATCTTGAGTTAAAACTTTTAGTTTTTATAGGAATTTTTAAAAGGGGCAATTATAATTCAAACCCCATTCCTTATAATTGAGATTGTTACTTCAATTGACATCAGAGTCAATCTTTAAGGAATAAACACCCAAATAATGTTAGAGCAAAAGATTCAGGAAGATAATGTCAAAAGCTAAATACATTGTTGAGGGAGGGTCATCAACTAGACCACCATACTTTGATGACTCATATTATTATTTCTGGAAAAGCAAAATGCAATTGTTCTTAAAATCAAATGACACTGGTATATGGCGAATCATCATATATGTAGACTTCATACCAAGACTAGATCAAATTGATGAAACATTTGCTGAAAAGAACGAAGCAAATTGGACAACATATTAAAAATCTAAGGTACTTCTAAACTCAAAAGCTCAATTATTTTTCATGTGCTTTAAGCAAGGAAGAAAGTGAAAGAGTCGATGAATGTGATACTACAAAGAAAGTATGAGACACACTGCAAACTCCCCATGAAGGAATAAGCCATGTTAAAGAAACAAGAATTGACATTGGCATTCAAAAGTTTGAATTATTTGAAATGAATGAAGGAAAAATAATCGATGAAATGTACTCAAGATTCACAACCGTAGTGAATGAAATACGTCCTCTTGGCAAAGCTTATTCAGTACATGACAGGATAAGAAAGACCATGAGATGTATTCAAATCATGTGGAGACCAATGGTGAAAACCATAAGTCAAGCCAAAACTCTTGTGGTACTAGGCTTCGAAGAACTTATTGGGACTCTAAGGGCACATGAAGTATTATTGCCGGAAGATAAACCTGTAAAGAAAGGAAAAATAATAGCTTTGAAAACATCTCAAAATTCACCAAGAAGATGTTGATGAAGAGATTGCTCTCCTCACTAGAAAGATGCAAAGAATGATGAGGAGAAGAGATCAAATTAAAAAGGGATCTCTAGATAAAAAGGACTTCAAAACTGAAGTGAATAAAAGTAAAATCAATTGTTTCAGATACAACAAACAAGGACATTATAAAACTGAATGTCCATTGAACAAAAGAGTACCAAAGAAATTCCCTTTCACGAAGAAGTAAATGATGGCAACTTGGGATGATTCTGATGTATCAGAAGCAGATGAAACTGAAGAAGCCAACCTATGTCTAATGGCTAACATTGAAGATATAGAGGTAACAAATTCTAAACCATGTCTTTTGTGTGAACATATGGAAAAATAATTTGATAATTTGCAAAATGATCCAAACTTTCTTTTTTAAAAGTTTAGTTCTTTATAGAAAAATTTCACAAACGAAAAATAGAGAAAGAAAAAACTCATGATATAAATAATAAGCTTAAAGAGATCGTAAAAGATTTGAAAGAATCTCAACAAAAAGATTTTGAAACTGAAAGTTCAGAAATTCAAGAATGATATTCACTTCAAAAGGAGAATGTTCTCCTTAAAATTGAAGTTGAAATTCTCAAAAATGATTTATTAAATTTTATTAAAGCTACTAAAACTTTTCAAAGAATCATGAGATCTCAAGTTAGGATATTTGATAAAGATGCTCTTGGTTTTGATGACACTTAGAAAACCAAAATGTATGGAAACTTTTTTGTTCCTGAAAAAAAAATGCAATATTAAATGTTCATATTGTAACAAAATTGGACATCTGGAATTTGCATGTTATTTTTTAAAAAAAGAAAAAGAGATGAAAAAATCAAGAACAAAAGGATCTTTAGAAAAGAAGAACATTTTGGAACAAAAGAAAAATTTTCTCTAAAACTGGAAAAAGGAGAACGTTCTCTAGTAAATATAGTGAAAGAAGAACGTCTTGGAGCTTTACCAAAACCAGTTACAACTCAGCTGGCTAAACCTCTTTCAAAATAAACTACTAGATATTCCTCCCGGTCCAAGAATGGCCACTATGAGATAACATATAACATTAAAAAGGAATCAGATTTTCACACTAACACTTCAGGACCCAACACTAAGTGGGTACCTAAAATTAATGGAACAAATCATGCATGATGGTTCTCAAGATATCAAAAAAAAGGCCATGGTTTTTGTACAGTTATTGTTTAAGACATATGATGGATGACAATAATTGTTTCATGTCATTCATAAAAAAAGATGAAGGATCCGTAGCATTTGGCAACAATGATCAAGAAAAAATCAAAGGCAAAAGAACTATAGGTAAAATAAATTTTTCCAAAATCAATGATGTTCAATATGTTGAAGGAATGACACATAACTTTCTCAACATTAGTCAACTCTGTGATAATGACTTTGAAGTTATTTTCAAACCAAAGAAATGTGAAGTGAGAATGACAAATTCTTGTGAAGTTATATCTTCTGCGTCCATAAAGAAAAACCTTTATATTTTATACATTGAATAACTACTAGTTGAATCCTGCCTCATGTCCATAAATAAAGACAAATGGATATTGCATAAAAGAACTGGACATGTAAGCATGAAAACAATTTCAAATTTATCAAAATTTGATCTTGTTAGAGGAATTCCAAAAATAAACTTTGAAAAAGATAAAATATGTGAAGCTTGTACAAATGGAAAACAAGTTACAGTAATTTTAAATCAAAAGAATTTATATCAACCAAAAAACCTCTTGAACTACTTCACATTGATCTTTTTGGTCCCATCGAAACTACTAGTCTAGGAGGTATGAAATATGGATTTGTTATCGTTGATGATTTCTCTAGATATACATGGGTATTGTTTTTTAAATAAAAGGATGATGAATTTGATGCCTTAAAAAACTTATGTAAAAAGGTTCAAAATGAAAAGGAATCTACTATAATCATTGTGAGAAGTGCTCATGGAGGTGAATTCATTAATGCATCTTTCAAAACATTGTTTTGATGAACTTGGTATCTCTCATGATCTATCTTGTGCAAGAACTCCTCAATAAAATGGAGTTGTTGAAAGAAAAAATAGAACTTTGCAAGAGATGGAAATAACAATCTTGGAAGAATCAAATGTTGAAAAGTATTTATGGGCAGAAGCTATAAGCACTTCTTGTTATATTTCCAATCGTGTTTCAATTAGAAAAATCATAAACAAAACACCCTATGGGATCTGAAAAAATAGAAAACCAAACATTTCATATTTTCACATCTTTGGTTGTTATTGATACATCTTGAACAAGAAAGATAACTTGGGAAAGTTTGATGCAAAATCAAACAAAGCTATATTTTTGGATATTGAACAAAATCTAAGGGATATCATATTTTTAATATGAATCCTATCCTTGATCAAGTGTTTCTTCCAGCATATACTTTTCCACCCTTCACCAATCAATCTTCTCAAGGTAATCTATGCCCTCCAATTCAAATTCAGCACACCTCTATGATGTCACCAACCTTTGTGTCCCTACAAAAACATTATCTTCTATCTTTGGCATAAGCCAATATTTGGTCTATCCAGATTCATGCATAGCTGGTCTATCTGTGCCTCATCATTCCGCTCCTACAAACTCTCTTCCTTACATAAATACTTCATTTGCAACATTATCTACATTTTGTACCACTACTACTCCATTTCAAAATACTCCTCTCTCCACTCCAATTGATGATGAACAACGTCATTCTAAAAGGACCAAAATAGAAAGGGAAACATCCAAAACATATAAAGAAATCCCTAGAATCTTTGATGCCCTTCAAACCATCATAGCTAGGAAAGCTCGCCAGAATAAAGAGCATGCTATTTTGCGGGACTAGATAGGTACTCAGCTTGCTCCCAAGCTCGGACTTGAGCCTCCAATGCCTAATCCTCCTCCAATTTTTCCTGATATACCTTTGTCGTTACTGTCTCTATCATCTTAGGGGTCTTCACCTTCACTGTCTGTCTGATTTAGCTTTAGGTTAACTCTCCTATTACTTTTTGCTTTGACATAGGGGGGTAAGTTATTTAGATTTTAAGAATCAAAAGTTCATTTTGTATGACAACTTAATACTTTTGTATTTTTTTTGTTTTGAACCACCTTGTAATGATCTAGTTCTTTATTGTTATATCAATGAAATATTATTATTTGGTTCAAATAATTAGCACATATTGAGGGGGAGTTGTTACTAAAAATCTCTCTAAATTATTATAATCAAAATTAAAAATCTAAATTAACATGTTTTTTCATCATAAAAAATGGGGAGATTGTCGAGACAAGATCCCAAATTAATATTTTGATGATAATTAAACAAAAAGTTAATTAAGAATTCTAATTATGATTCTTAGAGTTTTGATATTTAACATGTGTATTTAAGTGTGTTAAAACAAGATAGGTACTAAGCATTACGAAGCAAATCATATTAAAATCAAGAAAGTAAAATGTGAAAAACGAATAATGTTCTTGACTGAATTTTGGAAAACGAAGAACATTCTCAGCATTTGTCATAAACAAGAATGATCAGATTTCTATGTAAAAGATTAGATCCAGGAAGCGTCATCCATTCCATAACTTCATCAGAAATATAAGAGAATCAATCTAAACAAGAATCATTTCATAATTCAAGGACTCAAGACCTTGCTTCATAAAAAGAAAAAATCAAGATCATTCTCCAAGTTAAGCAAATGCTAGTACAATTAACAGGTTGTAAATGACATTGATGTTGTACCTTCAAAAAGACGTGTGCACGTGACTTAAAGCTAGTAGTCATTTCAAACAGCTAACATGATCACAAATACAAGTCAGCTCATCTCGAACCAATTCAAAGAATGTTCTTGGATCTCAAGAACATTCCTAGTTTCAGCATGAACAATCCTACTTATTGGTTGATCTTATCCATTCACTTACTCATGACAGTTGGCCTACTTCCAGCGGTTAAATGAGCTATCATAAACTATCATTGAAGCCTATAAATAAAGCTTCACGATGAAGAACAACTCAGAACTAAAAGTGCTAAACAAAACATCACTCATTTAATCATACTCGAGCTTCTCAAATTATTCTAAGTTCCAGTTCCATTTCTTAGTGTGATATTAGAATCAGTGATTATTGAGTTGTAATATATAGAATCTATTTCTCAAACAAGAGTTGAGTAAAATTCTAACATTCTCAAAATCATTACTTTGTAACTCAAGGCTATACTTGTTAACATAGCTTGAGCAATTGAAATCCTTTTATGATTAAAATATAGTTTATAAAATCCTTTTTGAAATAGTGTAAGGTAACATTTGGAAATCCTTTCTACGTAGAAAGGTAGAACCTTGTAAGACTGATATGTGGAAATTGTGTGAAAATCAAGAACGATCTTGCTTTGAAGCACTTAGTGAAAAATCTCACATTTGTGAGGACTGGATGTAACCCGTGTTGGGTGAACCAGGATATATGTCTGTCTCTATTTATTATTTGTTTTACATTCAATTTTTATATTGATAAATTGATATTGTTGTTTTTTCACTAACCAAGAATGTTATTGGTTTATAACCAAGATCAGTCTTGAGTTAAAACTTTCAGTTTTTAATAGGAAATTCTAAAAGGGGAAATTATAATTCAAACCCTCTTCCTTATAATTGACATTATTACTTCATGTCTTTTTCTCCTTTTAATGGCTTATTGGTTTCAAAATGTGAAGAATTTCATTCAACCCTCAAAACATCTAAAGTTGATTGCTTATACACCACATAAGTGTTTTTGCACCTCCCATTTGAGGACTCTTGGACACCACTTTGCTTTATGATCCAACCCACTTTGATTTCAACAAAAAAAGACACCAAAACAAAAAATGGGCAACACATCTCATGAGCAATCCACGAGTCAGACTTAATCAAAACACTCACAAAAATAAAATAAATTAAAGTGTTGGGCCTAATTAAAACAAAGTTATGACTCACTTTTATTCACAACTTAAACCAAATAAAACAAAACAAATAGGCAGCATCTCATGCTCCCAAGTCCTATCCATGTGCATTATGTAGTTGACCAAATAGGTCTTGCTTCCATGATGGTAGTCACCATTTCGTTTAAGACTTCCATATCTTTCTTGGTAAGGTCCCTTGTCATTGGTCCTCCTAGACCTTGAAATGTTTCACAAGTATCCTTGGTTATTTTTTCCTCATCAATATCCCTCCTCGAGCTAGAAGGTGTTCGCGTCACTTCTAGCTTGAGATGAATATCACAAATGTTGTAAAAACAATAAAGAAATACGACGAGAAACTCTAGAATACATAGGCTAAAGGATTTTGAAATCCTGGAATAAATTTGCTAATTTTTGTGTGGAAGATTTGTTATTCTCTTGAAATAAGAACAAGAAAGATTTTAATGTAATCTTGCATGTTTCTTTTGTTTGTTGTAGTCGGTGTTGAATCGAGTCTACACCTCCATGCAAGATCTTCTCTTGCGTTTTTTTTTGAACGAAATCTCAGACGCAACTTCTTGGTCATTAGCAAAGACTTTTAAAAAATGGGAATCTAATTATGGATCTTTATTTTTATAAATAAGAACGATGTTGTTGTTTTTGATGTGGGTAAGTGTTGAATCTAGAGTTCACATTTCAAGCAAGATCTTGCTTGCATTTTTTGTTAATGCTAATATGGCTAAAAAGAAAGAATTTTGCCACCAAATATTGTTGGTGTTCTTGAGAAATATTCAACAAATGCACTTGACCCCATATTTTTTACAATGTTGATATTAAAGCATTGAAGAAGTCTTGGGTTTGGAATAGTTTTGATGGAAAACATGTTACCATTGATGTCCGTTGTTTGATGATTTTTTAATTTATTATTATCAAATTAGATAATTGTAATCATGGAAATTGAGAGGGAAAGAGAAGAAAATAAAAAGAAAATAAAGTGAAATAACTATTTTTAAATGGAGAAAAACGAACAATTTGTTCAAGAATCAAATGAGAAAGAAAAGATAAATTATTTAAGTTTCTATGAAAAAACAATTCAAGAAATATTTTAGAAAAATAGTAGCAGAATAATTAGCTCTTTGATACCATAATTACTTTTCATGATATAAGTTATTGATGAGAGAAAATAAGACAAACATAAAATTAATATCATATTAAATAATGACAGAAAAGCATAGTGTTTAAGTGACAGAAAAGCATGGGTGTCATACTAGGCAAGCTTAGACCAACACACTCATGTTCTCCTATTTTTAGTGTTTAAGTGGATTTCATAGGTAACAATTACTTATTTTTTAAGATAAAAAATTAAAGGTACTCGTTAGTAAGACCCATTTTTTAATGAGTGTTTAATAAACACTCAATTTCTTCGACTCAAGCATTCAAAAAACAAATTTAATGAGTCATATTAATAGCTTTGTATCACTCATTTATTTTAAGGTAAATTATTCTTTTAGCCCCTTAACTTATTTTCTAGTTTCGCTTTAGTCCCTTAATTAATTTGCATTCTGTTTTTGGTCCATTCTTACTATTTTTCAAATATCATATGCATTACTATCAACAACTATATTCTCATTTCAAAATTTAGTTGGTCAAAACACATAGATCATAGTACTATCAATTATAGTCTCATTTTCTTTACTGTTGGGATATAAATTGCCTTAACCTTTTTATTATGAACATTCTCAATTATGTTAATAACATCATTTTCATCACCATAGCACAATTTTGATCATGGTGCTTATTATTTATGCAATTTCCAAGAAAATGACCAATTATTTTAAATGAAGAGTAGAAAAAAGGAAGGTTCTTACAGACTATGCCATCAAGAAAAGTAAACCATTCTATTTCAAAAATAAGTTTTTCCCAAAAAGAAAAAAATAAGATCAATATCCACTAACACTCTAGCATAATGTCATGGAGGATGATTCCTTGTTGCACCATCGCCTAGGCAATAGAAAACAAATATTTGGACACCAACATAATTTTGAAAAACGTGTGATACAAATCAAATATTGTGCGTTCATCTCATGCACCATTATCAGTTTTAAATCATATTAACCCAACATTTTCAAAATACCAGATGATAGATTCCAATAACCCATTGATAAAACCTTCCTGAAATCTTCAATGAAAGAAATGAAACTTCATATAATCATTTCCTAAGAGAACTCATGTTCCATTAGCCAATAGGTTGCTAATGTTTCATTAACTTGAATTAGAAGGCACCCTTTAACAAAATTAGTCTAAAATTAAAAATAAGCACTAACGAACATTACCCTTAAACCATGTATATTTATAAGTAGTTTATAAATAAATACTTTTGCTAAGACCTCATTACAAATTTTAGTCATGCTATTAATTCCATTGAAAGAGAGAATGATAAGTCTAAGTCCTATTATTCGAAAAGACCACAATATGTTGGGGCATGCAACTGACGTCAAGTTAATCCTTAGAAAGGTTATTTTATCCTTGTCACTAATTGTTTGTGTTATGACTATACCAATAACATGGAAGAATTATAAGCTTGTCTCATAGGTATTCTAGCTGCCTTTGAATGGAAAACACAAATGTTGAAAGTATGTGGGACTTGACCCTAGTCATTAATCAATTAAATCAAGAATTTGAAATTTAGGACAAGAAGATTATCCCTTACTGCGTACAAATCAAAGAGTTGACTAAACAATTGATGAAGTAATTCTCCATCACTACCCTCAACATTATAATCAACTAGATAATATTTTGGCTACTTTAAGTTCAACGTTCAAAGTAAGCCATGTCGAAGAATAGTCGCCCACAAGAATAAAAAAACATGACTAACTTGCTCAATGTAAAAGAAAATCATGATGGAAAATCCTCGTACCTTCCAAATATTACCACTTAATTGTGGAATACCCTCCATGAGTATCAGATCTTAATGGGAGAACCCATTTATTCTCTAGTATATGGAATAAAGGCAATGCAACTCATTCAACTAGAAATTGCCTCATTAAGACTATTGATGCACAAATATTTTTTGAGTAGTTGAATTTAACTAAAAGGAAAATGTTCTCATCGAAAACTCTACCAAAAAAGATTAAAGTGAGCTTATATGAAAAAGATATGTCCTTAAGAATTTCAAGACCAAAAGTTAGTGTTCAAGAAGATGTTGCATGTCTAAAAGGATTAATATGCAAATGGACTCCAAACTATGTTAGCCCTCTAAATTGTAAAAAAAATATATTTCTTAAAGCAGAGCTTTGATCCACACAAATATGGATGAAAAAGAATTAACACTCCTCGTAAACTCCAATCATTTAAAAAAGTAGTACATCTAAATAGAGACCTAATAGGTTGAAAACCTAAAAGGGTAACCTGGACAAAAATTAAGGAACGAAACCGAATTAAGACTCGCTAGGTCGAAAACCTAAAAAGGCGACTAAGGAAAATATTAAGGTTGAAACATTAAATAAAATAAAATAAAATTGTTAGGTCAAAAAACAAAAAGAGCAACCTAAGCAAAATCTAGGGTATAAAATACGCATTAGGTTGCAAACTCGAAAGAACAATCTAGGTAAAAGTTATGGTACAAAAATGAATAAACAAGACCTACTAGGTCAAAAACTTGAAAGAACTACCTAAGAATAAGTTACCGTAAAAAAAGATAAATATGATCCGCTTTGTGAAAAATCCAGAAGGGTGGCCTAGGTAAAAGCTAGGGTCCAAAAAAAAAAAGATCAATTTGGTCAAAAATCCGAAGGGACAACCTATGCATAAATTAGTATGCAAAAATGAATAAAAATATGCTAGGTTGAAAACCCAAAAGGGTTACCTAGTAAAAAATTAGGGTGGAAAACTAAATAAAGATCTGCTAGGTCAAAAATCCGAAAAGCCGACTTAGACAAAAATTAGAGTATAAAGTTGAATAAAGATCCACTAGGTCGAAACCCGAAATAGCAGCCTAAGAAAAATTTAGGGTCAAAAAGTAATTATTAGGTTGAAAATCATAAATGGTGATCTTGAATAAAATTAGGAACCAAGAAAAAAAAAGTCTGTTAGGTTGAAAAACCCATAAGAGCAACCTAAACAAAAATTAAAGTCACATAAAAAATATAGAATTAAATGAGCTCACCAGCTCGAAAACTTGAATTTTTTTTACAAAATATATGGCTTCAATATAATATCAAAGTCAAATCACAATCAATTCCTCAAGCAAGTTTGAAAATAGATTAGGGCAAATCATATCCTCAAGTGGATTAAAAGTGTGGTTGGAATTGTGGTATGAGTGATTAAAACACTTCTTTTATGCAATGCTACTAATAAATTGGGTCATTCATCCATGATATCACCTTATCCTTTTTTTCTTTCTATGGATCTTTCTTTTTCCTTACCAAAATTATTTTTATCAAGTATCATTGCCTAATTTTTCCTTCATTATTTCTTGTGATATAAGCATTTTTTTTGTTAAAATAAATTTTCATGATAATCAAATTTTGGGGCAAAAAAATATGTAGTAACTTACTTTAATGAATATCAAGAGGCCAAGCTTGGTCAAGTGTCTTAAGGCAAAAGAGAGAGAGATATAAAAACTATTCATTTAACAAATATATTCTTAAAAGCTATAAAAATAAATTCATTTAAATTAAAGAAGTTGGTGATACTGATGACGTCTAAAAGATGATGAGAATGTGTGTGATGTTGAAAATGTAGACATCAACAAAGGCGTTCATGTTGATTTAGTACGTAGTGATAATCACATTTGAAAAATAAATAAATAAAGTCATAAAATAAATATCTACACTTTGTAAACATATAGAGATATCAATGATTCAAGAATTGTTGTCATTTGATTATACAAAGTAGTTTTCTTTAAAATAAAAAAAATACGAAAGAAAAATAAAAAGGCATGCTCAATAGAAAAATAATACATTTAGTAAAAACCTTGAACAAGAGATATGATATTCAAAAATTCCCTCCATTGTGAGTCTTAGAAATCTCTATAAATCAACACGTGAAAATTATCATAATCAATTCTTTGTGAACTATTATACTTAGATTGATATATGATATGAATTGCAATTTCTCTTAATATATAGCTAGAATCCCCAGACAAACTTGGTGTCAACTCTGTTACAAACTTTATTATATTGGTAATTGAGGTGAGAAGTGGCAATACTCCTTTGGTAAAAAGAAATTTTGAAGAGGCAGTTAAACACTTGGTTCCCCAACTAGATAGTTGTTAGACGTATTTAGAGTAATAGAAAGTATCTAGTGTAATATCTCAAAGATACGAAGTAAAAAACACTTGTGTAGTATGAAGAGTCACATAAAAGAATAATTGTTGAACCAAGAGAGGCAAACTAAATAATACTTAATTAGTGGATTAAGTCATATGAGTAAAGAATGTAAAATCTCTCTCTATAAAAGGAGGACTAGATGTAACACTCTGTTGTTGTGAACTAGTATAAAAACAAATATTTTTCTTCTCAACCTTATCTCTATGTTTGTATGTTTATATTCTTTATGTTTTATCTTCAATCTTTTTTGTTCAAGTGTTTGTGTTAAATTCCCCGATGAGTTTTTGATAAATAACTAGTATTTAAGAAAAAGTTTTAAAACGGTAAACACAATTCAAACTTCATTTCTTGTATTTTCTAGTACCTTCTTCAGCTTCTCTCCATACTTGTTTCTAAGAATATTGTACCACAAACTATTTTATTGTATTTCATTATCCAAAGACACACACTTAATGAAGCCTAAATGAAAGCTCAAATGTTTTTAATTTATAAATCATTGCTCTTTCTTAGCTCACACTAGGTCCCAATTATCCCAATTCACATTCCTCGAATCTTCATTTCCTTCCATAGAAATTGTTTAAACAAATTAATATTTTAGATTATCTCAGATGGAGCTTTGTAGAACGACAAGAAAAATACTAGCAATACAAACGGGATGAGACAAAATACCACCACTATAGTACCCCTATGGATAGGTTTCTATTCTTAAAATTCCATAAAAAAATTTCTAAACTTATTCACCATTGAATCTCATGTCTTTAATAACATGTCTTTAGTAAATGTAAGTAAACAAATGAAATACTCCCCAAGGTACAAATTAGAGTTAGGATCTGATTCAATGTTAATTTCTACCAATAGGCTTTTGTGAAAGTTAACACTTAAACTGATGGGGAGTCCGAGGGAGTACAACATTCAGAATGAGCTAAACAAGGATTCATAAGAGACTTAGACACCACATCTCAACCCAAAACCTTAAGGCATTAGGATTATGGGTCATTCTCCTTATATATCCAATACAACCTCCATTCCTGGTCAATGTGGTGTCTAAGTCCGAGGGAGTACAACATTCGGAATGGGCTAAACAAGGATTCATAAGAGACTTAGACACCACATCTCAACCCAAAACCTTAAGGCATTAGGATTATGGGTCATTCTCCTTATATATCCAATACAACCTCTATTCCTGGTCAATATGGGACTAACCACTCATAATTGAATATCCAATAATCTCCCCCACAATTATGAGTCCCCACCACTAGACTTGATCCACTTGATCACCGAGTCCTTGTCCTTTTATTGACCACTAGACTTGATCCACTTGATCCCAGTCCTTTATTTTTTCTCCCCCACCAAGCCAAACCAGGCTCTGATACCACTTGTTGGGGAGTCCGGGGGAGCACAACAATGGAATGGGCTAAACAAGGATTCATAAGAGATTTGGACACCACATCTCAACCCAAAACCTTAAGGCATTAGGATTATGGGTCATTCTCCTTATATATCCAATACGACCTCCATTCTTGGTCAACTTGATCCACTTGATCACTGAGTCCTTTTTGGTCCACCACTAGACTTGATCCACTTGATCCAAGTCCTTTATTTTGCTCCCCCATCAAGCCAAACCAGTCTCTAATACCAGCACAACATTCAGAATGGGCTAAACAAGGATTCATAAGAGACTTAGACACCACATATCAACCCAAAACCTTAAGGCATTAGGATTATGGGCCATTCTCCTTATATATCCTATACAACCTCTATTCTTGGTCAATGTGGGACTAATCACTCATAATTGAATACCGAACAATCTCCCCCTCAATTATGAGTCCCCACCACTAGACTTGATCCACTTGATCACTGAGTTCTTTTTGGTCCACCACTAGACTTGATCCACTTGATCCAAGTTCTTTATTTTGCTCCCCCATCAAGCCAAACCAGGCTCTGATACCAGCACAACATTTGAAATGGGCTAAACAAGAATTCATAAGAGACTTAGACACCATATCTCAACCAAAAACCTTAAGGCATTAGGATTATGGGTCATTCTCCTTATATATCCAATACAGCCTCCATTCCTAGTCAATGTGGGACTAACCACTCATAATTGAATACCCAACAATCTCCTCCACAATGATGAGTCCCCACCATTAGACTTGATCCACTTGATCACCGAGTCCTTGTCCTTTTATTGATCACTTGACCACTAGACTTGATCCACTTGATCATCGAGTCCTTTTTTGGTCCACCACTAGACTTGATCCACTTGATCCAAGTCCTTTATTTTTGCTCCCGCACCAAGTCAAACCAGGCTTTGATACCACTTGTTGGGGAGTCCGGGGGAGCACAACAATGGAATGGGCTAAATAAGGATTCATAAGAGACTTAGACACCACATCTCAACCCAAAACCTTAAGGCATTAGGATTATGGGTCATTCTCCTTATATATTTCTGGTCAATGTGTGACTAATCACTCATAATTGAATACCCAACAATCTCCCCCTCAATTATGAGTCCCCACCACTAGACTTGATCCACTTAATCACTGAGTCATTTTATTGACCACTTGACCATTAGACTTGTTCCACTTGATCACCGAGTCCTTTTTAGTCCACTACTAGACTTGATCCACTTGATTCAAGTCCTTTAGTTTTCTCCCTCATCAAGGCAAACCAGACTCTGATACCAGCACAACATTCAGAATGGGCTAAACAAGGATTCATAAGAGACTTAGACACCACATCTCAACCCAAAACCTTAAGGCATTAGGATTATGGGTCATTCTTCTTATATATTCAATACAGCCTCCATTCCTGGTCAATGTGGGACTAATCACTCATAATTGAATACCCAACATAAACTTGATACAAATTCGACCAAAAATTAATTAGCCTTTATTGCCACATCATTTTTCCACTTATGAGATCTCGTAATAATTGTGTCCTATGCTAATTGAAAATGTGATATTTGTTGGTTATGAGTTGTAAATTTATATCCTTCAAATTCACCTATAACCTACTTAGTGACTAGTGGGAAATAGATGGTATTACACGTTTATATCCTTCAAAATTACCTATAAGTGTAAATTGGATTTTCTATTGTTGATTTTATGGTGTATCTCGTGTTATACAGTTAGATTAAGAGACAAATTTTATTTCTATTAATTTAATAGTCTATAATCGATCGACTGTGTTGTGATACAAACTTTAAAATATTTAATTTATTTATATATAAAATTGTTATTGATTTTTTAAGTAAAATTATTATTTGAGAAGAATAGAGAGAAAAAAAAAATACCACCATAAGTGTCATTTCAACTTATTCTACTACTTGAATTTTAAATAACCTAAACAGAAAATGTATTACTTAATATAATTCAAATATCAACGTTCAATGTAGGACTTTTTTTTAAATCAAAGTATCTCTTACGTGCATTTACATATTAATTTAAGGTGGTAAAAAATTAATACTCAATCAAATGATTAAGAGAATCAATATTTATTACGTGTGTCGTACTATAATTAGTTAATAAAAGATACTTCAAAAATATATAAATACATATTTGTCTCGACTCGTGTTAGAAAATTATAACATTTCTCTAGCATTACTATATGCATAAAATATGTAAGAACATAAAAAGTATTTTTCCTTCCAACACACAAATTAGTCATATTCAACTTAGAGACTTGTATCATGCATATGTATCCTTAAAATTTGAAAAAGCTTGTGTGAAACCTAATTAAGCATAAGGTCAGCTTAAGACCAAGAAGCAATATACAACATAGTAAAACTTCCAGCTGCCTTATAAATAGTAGGAAAACTTCTTAGACCAAACTACTAATGGAGTTTTGCAAGCTACCTACCTACTTGTAATTTGTTCCCATTTAAGTCCTAGCTACACAATCTAACATTAATAAAATTATAGTATATATATTATTCTATCAAATAGCATGAACAATGCAAGTCAAAGCCGAAACCAATATGCAATGTCTCCATAGAGAAACCACATAATTTTATTCTAGCATGTTAAGAGAAAAATGTAAACTTTTTGGAAAAAATAATTTATCAATTGAGATAAGGAAAATATAAATCGATCACCGATATTTAATTTAGAAAATTGCAATTTATTTAATTTATGAAAGTAACGTGTGTGTGTGATATTATAGAAAAGTTAGGAAATGATTTTAAATTCGATATTCTAGATCTTAGCTAGCCGACATAGTTAAATAATCAATTTCAATTTTCTTATTTCCTCTTTGACTAAAATGTTCAGTCAGTCATGAATTGATAACATAGTCGCACACATATTAGTCTGGTTTGATCTTTTTTT
>JBBPBR010000006.1:11209326-11222983 GCA_037974775.1 Cicer pinnatifidum
CATAGGCAATCAATTTTAAACATCATAAGTATCATCATTTAAATGATTTGTAATTATATAAAACACATCGTTTACAAGTATTTTCCGGTGTACCAAATAGATTAAAATTACAACATTAACAAATATTAAAGTCTAAGAAATTATTCTATGATACATCAAAATTTACATCATCTTAATTTAAAATACATTCTAAACATAAGGTCATCCTCCGATATTCAAATCTAACCATTAGTCCCTCTTATCTGTCATAATTTATAAGAAAATAGATGGTAAGATAATAACTTAGTGAGTTCAAAAAAGGAAAGGTTAGTTCCAAAAATTATTTTTCTTAAATACAACATAAATTAGAAAACGAGTATGAATATTATGCTAAAAACTTGAACTTTATCATTACTTTAAAATATGTGAAATAACATAATCTTATTTTCTTGTAAGTATAGACACATAACTAATCCTTTTTCCTTAAAGTATGGAAAAATAACATGTCCTCTTTCTTTTCCTTGGAGTACGAAAAAGTTTCTCAATTATCTTGGTGTAGGTAACCAAGATGATTGAGACCTCTTGGTAAAGTTGGTCTGACCATGACCTCAAACCGACATATTTTAAAGTGATGTTTGGATCAAAGACAACACGACCAAAAGCAAATTTTGACCAGTGGCAGTATGATCACAAGAACTTCGATCAAAGGCAACCAGAGGAAATATAATTAGAGGCATCCAAAGGAAACTTAATTATAGGCAACCAAAGGAAACAAAGTTATAGGCTGCCAGATGAAACAAAGTTATAGGCTGCCAGATGAAACAAAATTAAAGGCAGTCAGAGGAGACATAATTTAAGGCTAAGACTTACTAGAAGGAGGAAGACACATCAGAGGCAAAAACTGTAAAATGCATCAGAGAATTTAGGGAGTACGTTAACACCATAATTATTAACACACCATATGTAGAATGAATTGATTTTAGAAAAACTAAATGCA
Source organism: Cicer pinnatifidum (assembly GCA_037974775.1). Lineage (NCBI taxonomy): Eukaryota > Viridiplantae > Streptophyta > Magnoliopsida > Fabales > Fabaceae > Cicer > Cicer pinnatifidum. Next base: position 11,210,303 of record JBBPBR010000006.1, read on the forward strand.
TATTTCAAACATTTTCTACATGCTAAACCTTACAGTTTTTCCTTCACTCTCAGTTTTCTAAGAATTCCATCATTTCAAGCTCATAAATCAATTCAAATTAGAAACGAACCCATAAAACTCACATGCAAGATGTTAAATAGTTATAGGAAAAGAACTCATTGTTTTCCAAGAAAGGATTCCTTTAACTCGAGTTGGTTGTGGGATTGACTTATTTTCTCAACGCTTAGCTCTTCTGCCCTTTATACTCTTCTTTGGATTTAGAGAACCCTTAATTATGCTATGTATCTTCCTTTAGTGTTTCTTTGGTTGATTAATGAATCTTGTTCAGAAGAAAGGAACATGAAAGGGGTTGGACAAGTGTAGGAGACTTCAGAAAACTTTTATCTTTGGAGGATTTTGGAAATAAGAAGAAAATTGATGGAGGAGGGAGACAATAAATATTAACGAGGTTGGTGTTTTTCAAAGTTGTCTTATGGGAGGGTGTATCTGAAACGAATGAGATAAAAAGGTGAATGAAGGATTATCACTTGTGAGTGAAAAGGGAATAAGTTAATTAAAATTTTAAAAGATAATATTCTTTACTAAACAAAAATTTATTGTAATGATCTTTTGATAAACTTGCAAATATATTTTGTAAACTAAAATGAATAATCCATAAACCAAATTAGTAATATATTTTTGGTTTAACCCTCCATTATATATTTAATATATGAAAATTTTGGGTGCATTTTTTTAAGTATTTTTTGTATGATTCCTAACATAAAATACATATTTTATAATTATGAAAAAATTATGAATTTGATAAAATTATAGTTGGATAAGTGAAGAACCATATGAAAAGCACCTAAGAAAATGCATTTAAGTTTTGTTCTCTTGTCCCGACAAATACCACGCGTGAATTAATTATGGTAGAATGTGTAATGATCTATTATGTAAAGTGCAAAGGCTTCGATGTAGTACATATAAAGTCATATTTTCATGGTTTTGATTTCTCACATATTGGTTTTGATCCTCGCAAATTTTACATTAATGAACAAAGAAGATCTCACAAACTACCTCTCCTTTCGATGCAAAGAAGTTAGTTCCAAATTTTTTACAATTTTAATTTCTCGATTCGCATCAACGGCTACAAAATTTGCATCATCTTCATAATCAAAGGTTTCTCAATGACTTTAATTACCATTGATCCCAAATTTGGACCGAGCTGATTGGGATTAATTTGGTGCTACTGAATCAAATAAAACATGGTCTGCTCCAAATGGGAAAGCACCGAATGAGCATAGAATTTGGACAACTTACATACTATCACCAACACTATTTAGATGTATCCTTCACTTTCCTAATATTTGGTTTTTTTTCCCTTTACCCACACAAACATGGCCAGCTCAAGTAGTCAAGGGGAAAACAATACTTTTGATGAGAGAAACAAAAATGACATTCCAAACCTAGTTATTATCTTTGATGATGAAGATGTTCAAGAGGGAATATATGAATGTCCCAACAATGTGATTAGAAAGCTCATCACAAACAAGACAATTTACAAAGCAAAAAATTATAAAAGGGGTTAATGTGCAAACCATAGAAGATGGCGTGTTTTCGGTGGATTTCAAATATGAAGATCTACCTCTCTTTTGCTACTATTGTTACATTATTGGGCATGGAGAGTTGGGATGTGTTGACAAGATCATCCTGATTGTATTGATTCCCAAAATTTGGGGCCATTATTGCAAACTCAAAGGAAGAGAATGAAAAATGTGAACCACACCAACCTGAGTGGCAAAAAATCTCCTATAGTAACAATAAATGTCACGGGAAAGAGAAGTTTAAATTGTGACTCCTTTTTAATTTTGTTTTATTTTTATTCTTGCACTTAATTTTAATATACTCCTTTTTAATTTTGTATTATTTTTATTCTTGCACTTAATTTTAATATACTCAAGAATAATATTAGAAATAAGAGATTGAATAACCAAAATATTTTAGATGTGTCAAGATTATAAAGGAAGTAACTAAGTGCATGTTAGTAAATGTATTTTTTTTTACATGAAATCAACAAAAACTAAAATACATTTAACCATTAATCCTAACAACAAAATTGAAATTAGATCCTTTGTTATAATTGAGGTCATAGATAGGTGTCTACTTTTTGTATCATTCTCTCTCCAAATTGAGTCCTCCATTTTTTTTTGAAAAAAATGAGAACATCTCAACTAATTTAATAATGGAAAGTTTATAATCTCTTTTGTGCTTGCAGAAAAAGATTCAAAAGCAATGGAAAAAATCACTGTTAAATTCTTGGATTTCACTATTCGTGTGCTAGGGTTTTGTTTTGCAAGGGATGAAGATAAAATGGTGAAGAAACGGACTAAAAAAAACGTAAAAGACTATTCTGATACAATAAATAACTTAAAAGGACCGTATTTAAAGTAGACAATAATTCAATTCAATCTAGAGAAAAAATGATTTATTGAATAAACAGTTTAACACTGAGGCATTTCAAAATTACATTGTACTAGTGTATGGAAAACAAAACAAAAACAAAAAGTGAAACCATCAAGGTACCGATTCCACTAGGAAACGCAACACGTATTTCCGTGTTACATTACATAGCAATTACCTCTTCAACAAAGAAACAAAACTATCTCAGCATTTAGTATATGTATGAACCTTATAAGCTTTGCATGAGAAACATAAAGACCAAATAACTCAAAAGCAAACATAGTTAAGCCACCTTATGTAAATAAATAAATCAAGTGAACTATAATCCTCAAAAAGCATTCATATGCAAAACCTTTCAGAATGGGAAGTTGACTGGTTCCCGTTGAAGGGCTTTCTCGGCAATCTCGGCTTGCTCCTTCTGGTGAACCTTGAGGAAACCAGTGGCTGTGGCTGCAGATGGAGCACGACCGACATATTTGACATCGTCAAAACCACCTCTACCTACAGCTTTCATAGAAGAGACAAGTCGCGGTAAGATGTAAGTGTATCCACCCATGTTCATTGGTTCTTCTTGACACCAAACAACCTCTGCATCTATAAGAAACAAACAGAAAAAAAAATGTAAGACACAAAAAATATGAAAATATAATATTACCTTCTTTAATGCTTAAAAGTTAAAACATTGAGTTTAACGAGGGATTAAATGTCGGTGTAAAATTGTTTGTCAACAACATCGAGAGAACTCATCAAAGTCTAAGCCTATTTTGTTACCTCATTTTTAATTCTTATTGGACATCAATGTAAAACTAGTTTACACTGATGGTCCTTTTGTGTCCCCTCCTCTCAAACATTTTAGGAAAAAGGAACAAAAAACAGTTTTGCCAAAAATATTATGATGACCAATTTTAGGAAAAGTGAAGAATTATCTCTCTATTAGCAGAACTACTATTTCTATTATTATGACAAGGTCAGAGATGCAACATGAAAATGAGAAATTTTTAAATCTTTATTTCCAAACAGAAAGACAATGTATCATTGGACATCTTGTATATATATACTTTGACAACCTGTAAAAATAAATACTTTGATGTGTTCTAAAACGAAATACATACTTGGATATCTTTTAAGCTCTCGTTGGACAAGGTCGTAAGGGAAAGGACAAAGCTGTTCCACCCTACATATTGCAACATCCGATGCATCAACCTTAGATCGATGCTCATCAAGTTCATAGTAAACCTGCAGGAAAGAGTTGGTTTTTATAGTCAGCAACAGCATTTTTAGAAAATATTAAAACCCTAGTATATTAAATTGAGGGACCAGATATATAGTTCAAAAACATCGTTATAAAATCCACAAGATGAAATAGCACAAAAAACTAGTTAATATGAAGACAGTTGGTTCTAATATGTGACAACCACGCACCTTTCCGGAGCAGAGTACTAAACGTCTAATACCCTCCTCGACATTGGAGTGGTCGTTACGGTCTTTTATGAGGCGCTTAAATCTGGTTCCCTGTTTGTCAAAACCAGGGTGTCCTTGGACATCGTCAAACTCTGATAGATTTGATCTGCAAGCCTTGCTACGAAGCAGGTTCTTAGGGGACATTACAATGAGAGGTTTACGGAATTCTCTATGTATCTGCAAGAACAAAAGCAGCAGGATAAGATAAAAATATGGAACATTATTTTAAAAAACCAACATTAACTAATTAATTGTACTGACCTGTCTCCTTAAAACATGGAAAAAGTTGGCAGGAGTTGTGACATTCACAATCTGCAAATTACACTCCTGAATCTGTTTCCGAAGAGTTGGATCCATCTCAGGGATAATATAAGGATTGTCATCAGCCATCTGCCATGAAATTGGAGAGAATATGTTATTTGACCACTAACTAAATGGGGAAAACAAATTGTTTAACATCTGTTATATAAATACCATACAGATAAATTTGAAAGAAATGGTCCGAGCAACAATGCATTAACATCTGTTGTTTAAATACCATACAGATAAATTTGAAAGACGAACAGAGCAACAAGCCTAAAAAGAAGTTCCAGAGTAGGCATCAAAATGGTATTGCTTGAGTTAATTATTTTGCTTGCATGCACAAATAAAAAATTTGAACAACCAATCTAAATTTCGGAAAAGTTGTCTCTTTTTTTTTCTTTTCTGTTTTCCCCTTTGTCTTATTGCACAATTCCTACATTTAGTGTTAGCAAAATCAAACTAGTCTAGCTTCAGTTTCACTGTTGTTCAATTGACATTATTACCCTTATATACCAAACTATTGCAATTATGCATAAATCATTATTCAGTATCTACTTATAAATATGAAGCATATGTACTCCCTCCAAAACAAAATATAAGCAAATTTGGCACATTTAAGTTGTAACAATATACAAACAAAAGTCTACTCTTTTCAACCTATTTAATGATAGTAAATCAAAAATATCCTTCATTTTTTTTTTCAAAAAATGTCCTTCATTTGATGTCCAATTTTTTATGCAATAAAATAAAATGAAGGGTAATTTTGGTAATGAAGTTGAACTTTTAAATGAGATTAACAATAATTAATGTGAATAACAAACTATCTTAATTAGTGTGTAAGTGGTCAATTTTGTTTGTTTTGTTACGGGGTGAGTACATTGTATGACAAACGAAATAGTAGAACACCAAGGTCTTTTTTTATGATAACGACATTTAATTCAAGTTGGTACATCGCAACATATACATAGAGTTCACTAGGACTACCAATATGTTGGTCATCAATATCATCAATAAAAAAATTCAACACATAAAAATGAGGTAGACAAACAATAGCCAAATTCGGAAGCTGATTCAACCAGAAAGGATAAAAAAACTGAACAGTAATTTCAAGAAATTATAAAATTGATTCACAAGAACCTGAAGAAAACGTTCCAATCTTGCACTTGAATGCTCAGGGCCCTGGCCATCATAACCATGAGGAAGCAACACAACTAACCCAGTCTGACGGAGCCACTTAGCCTCACCAGAAGCCAAGAAATTGTCAAATATCACATGAGCCCCATTAGCAAAATCTCCAAATTGTGCTTCCCAAATTATCAAGGAATTGGGGTTTTCCATTGAGTAACCCAATTCAAATCCAAGAACAGCAAACTCTGAAAGCGAGCTGGATATTGTTTCAAAAACTAATTAGAGAAGAGACTAAAAATATAAAATAATTCATGATTTGTTCAATATTAGTATCAAGAATTTTTTTGCTATAAGTGTAGTATCTAGTTACACTTCGGTTTTTATGATTACTTGATTAATCTTGTTATGCAAAAGAAGGGACATTATGAATTAAGCCATGAATATGTATACCAAAGTAGACGCTGGAAGCATAGAATAGGAATTATCTTAATAAAGAAACGTAAACCCATTAACAATTATTGATAGTATACAAAAAGTTCAACAGAACAGAGAAAAGGCAAGAAAAGGTAAAATAAAGTTGTTTTCTATTAACTTTTAACTTCACTGAATTCTTTAGGCAAAATGGCCTTACATTTTCAATCAAGTACAATGAACAAATCAGTATTGAGTGAACAAGATCTAACTCCTAAAAAACTACCTTACATTGCAAACAGAGTCCAAGTGTCTTACTGTTCCCATATTATTCCAATTTCCCAACTAATATTATGAAATGTAACCCAATACTTTCCTACACCATTAAAATTTCACAAAAAAAATTTAAATGGCTAATACAGTTTTAGCAAAGAATTGCGAACAATATAATTCACATTACACAAATAAAAACTAGAATAGTTATTGGGAAATAAATGGAAGCACTGCATATTCAACAGAAGAAATTAAAATATGGCAAAACAGGCATAGATTCAAAGCATGAAACAGCTATAACCAAATAACCATGATATTAACAAAACAATATTCTTTTAAAAAAGTAGTAATTGAAAATAAGGGAATGTGTGACAACTGTTTAATGACACAATATAGTTGCAAATTGGTGATGTATGTTTGTAGGTTGAAGAAGTCATACCCAAAGACAAGCAAAGACAAGATACAGAGAAACCCGGATACCGGTCAATAGATTAAGAAGAAAGCTGAAATACGCTCGATAGTTATGTATAGGAAGATTACCTGTTGCTAACAGTGAACAACTCTTCATTTTGGTTCATTATAACATTGTCAAGGGGGCAATATTTTTCCCCAGTTATCTGATCATGAACTACAGAGTGACGATGACTAAAAGTTCCTCTTTCAACATCCTGACCACTCAATCGAACATGGTTACCTTCAACAAGCAACGTAGCAAAAGCAAGTGCCTCTCCAAATCCCCAGTCAATATCTTCCCCAGTTTCAATCATTTGTGCGCGCTGTTCATAAATCCTCTTCACTGCTTTATGAGGTGTGAAATTTTCAGGGATAGTTGTGATTGCTTTCCCAACAGTTTTCAAGATCTCTGGTTTCACACTGAATGGGGAAGTGCAAGTATGTCAGAAGTATTGAACATATAATTAAAAAGACTCGAGCAAAAAAGAATTTGAAATGTACCATACCCAGTGTTTCGGACACGGGAAAGCTGTTCAGGTGACTTGAAACCAAGCCAGTATGCTGAAAGCCAATCTCTTCTTTTTGGAATGTAATCTTTGCTAGCTTGAAATTCTTCATTTAGAATTGATGTGACCTTTGTGTGTATCTTATCAATGTCGTCTTTTGTCAGCTCTCCTGTTTCCAAAAGCTTCTTCTGATAGATTTCAAGAGTTGAAGGATGGCTTCTGATGACCTATATAAAAAGTCAACGAAATTGCAAATCTAATTTACTTGTCCAAAAGCAATATGCATAAAACAAAATAAAGAAAAGCATAATATATAAAAGGGCTAACCTTGTACATTTTTGGTTGAGTGAAAGATGGTTCGTCAATTTCATTGTGGCCAAATCGACGATAACACACCAAGTCCACAACCACATCTGAATGGAAAGTCTGGCGCCACTCAGCAGCAAGTTCACATGCATGAACAACTGCTTCCACATCATCACCATTAACATGAAAGATAGGAGCATTTAAAGCTTTGGCAACATCTGTGCAATACTGTGAAGACCTGCCAGACATTGGATCAGTCGTAAATGCAACTTGATTGTTTAACACAATGTGAATAGTCCCACCCGTAGTGTAATTAGGAAGAGCACTTAAATGTAGGGTTTCATAGACCACACCCTGTCCAGCACAACTACCATCTCCATGGAGCAAAACACCCATGTTTTTTTTCCTGTCTACGTCATTTGAGTAATACTGCTTAGCTCGAGTTTTCCCAACAACAACCGGGTTGACAGCTTCCAAGTGACTAGGATTTGCCACCAAAGACAAATGTATCCTCTTGCCACCCCTAGTAGGGCGATCATAAGATGTTCCCAAGTGATACTTAACATCACCAGTTCCCGTGTAAAGCCCAACTTCATCCTCAGGTGTGAGACCGCCACTGAACTCACAAAAGATCTGACGTAGTGGCTTCCGGACTACATTACCTAACACATTCAATCTTCCCCTATGTGCCATTCCAATAACTATGCTCTCAACCCCAAGATCAGATGCTCGATCAAACATTTCTTTCATGCCGGGAATAAGAGTCTCTCCCCCTTCAAGCCCAAACCTCTTAGCTGAAGTCCACTTGGTGGCCAAAAAGTTCTCAAACAGTGAACTCCAAGCAAGCCTGTCAAATATAGCCTCACGACGCTCACGGTTAAATTGCACTGACGTAGGAGTTTCGATTTTGTCCCTAAGCCAATTACACTTCTCACGATCTGAGATGTGCATATACTCGTACCCAATGCTCCCGCAATAAGCCTGCTCAAGCCGTGTCAAAATGGATCTAAGTGTTTGGACAGGACGATTCTCAGACAAAAAACCAGACATCCTCCAAACACCCAAAAAGAACTCCCTATCAAGATCAGCCTCGGTAAACCCGTAAAGTGCAGGGTCCAAATCATCAGGTATTTGCCTTGCTTCCAGATTCAATGGGTCCAGCTTAGCCTTCATGTGACCATTAACCTGATATGCCCTTACCATCAACAACAACCTCATACTCTCCTGAATTGTTTGACCCGAAATCCCAGGGGATGTGGAAGCCTGACCAACAAAATTCCTAAAGAAATTGTCCCATGACTCATCAACACTATTCGGGTCAGCCTCCCAAGCCCTCTGAAGCTCCTCCAAATACACACTACTTGTCCCATCCAAGAAACTATCAGTCAACCTAGAAAGCGGAACAGCACGAGGTACAGGTGCAGCTTGCTCCTTAAAAACAGTGGTATGAAACTTTCTACCATGTGATGAAGGAAGCACTCTAGCCCTAGAAACAAGATATGAAGATCCACTTTGAGAAAGGGTCCTCTTAATAGCATGTTTTGCTATACTAGCTCCAGCTCTAAACCATGCCATCACTAATATACCACTCACAGTCTCAATCCAACAAAATCACCACGAAATTTTCAGCAATCCAATATCCTCAATGTTGTTTAGCATCTATAATAATCACAACACAACAAACACAATCATATCATACACCTGAAAAATTTCTTAACATAAAAAGGCAATAAATGCAATCTAGGATGCATAAGTACAGATACGTACCAGTACCATACAAAATTTTCTAAATAATTAAGTACGGGTACGCCAACATAAAATAAATGATTTTTTTATAATACAACACATAAAAGCTAAATTGTAAAATAACAATAAAAGATCAAAATAAAAAGTTAACATCCATTAAACATCTTAAAAGATCTGAACATGTCTATAAGAATCAAACTCTAATATGTATTAATAATACCAATATTAATATGGTAGAATTTTTTGTGCCACTTCTAACTCCACACTAGCCACTATGGTTGAGAAAAAAAATTAAAAAAAAAAAAAAAATTATTGTCACAAAAAACTGGTACATGAACGATATCGTCTGTGTATGCTACTTCTTTGTGTAAAATAAATCCAAAAAAAGAACCCTAAACATTTTCCAGAGGATTCAATTTTTTCCAGATTTATTTATTTAAAACAAGGAATCAAAGGAAATAAACGATTAATTGATTGAAAAGGAAGAGAATAAAAATTAAGGGAATGAAAGTTGAAAGATTGAAGTGTGCGACAAACCTGAGAGGAAGAACATGAGAGAGAAATTCGCGTGGAAGCGAAGCGTTTGAGTTTGTAAGAGAAAGAGAATGAGTTTTTATTGTGACAAACAAAAGGGGAAATTCAACGCTTTGATGATTTGATATATTATTGCATTTTTCGAACAAAACGTGTTCTTTTCTTACCCTTTTTACATTTTTTTTATTTATTTTTAACATTTGTGTCTCGGTTTCTAACAATATTTTCTTTCTTTTATTTGCCCAAGGTTCAACAATATTTTCTTGTATATTTTATAAACTTGACAAAAGTATTATTGTATTTTTTTCCCGGTGTATTCATTGTATCTTAAACTTAAAAAGTGAATTATTTTAATCGTATTTAGAGGAAGAAAAAATGTTGCCTTTAAAAGATAATAATATTAAAATTAATAAATTTGCTTATTGTTTTATATTTTTCTAGAACATTTTATTTTATATTTTTTGAAATTTAGAGAATATTAGATACAAGATCAAAAAATATTTAAATATGGTAAAAATATAAATTAAGTAATAAATAAATACTAGTACATTTTAAAAGTTGTAATTTTCTTTAAGAAAGCTGTAAAATTTTATAATAAATAAGACAAAAAATTCCTAATGTTATTACTTGCACTTATTACTCAAAATATAAGATTTTTTTCTTTTTTTACGATCTCTTTGAAATTAGTCAATGTTTTAATTAATTTTATCATGATTTTTATTTAATTTACATTTTATAAAGTAATTTATTAACAGAATTATTATTTCTTAAACACACTAGTTTATTGTGTATATATTTTAAGAAGTTTGACTAATAATTTGTTCAAACTAAATAGATCAATTTAAGGTAAGTAAAGATAGATTAGGATTTTTTTTCAAACGTGGGATATATCCATAAAGTAATGTATACCTATCAAAACTCTTTTCCAAATATAGTTTTATATTTTGCGGTGACCGGTAGACGGTAGTGGTTATTTACAAAGATAATCTACTTAAATCAATTTTTGTTTTAGTTGTATTTTTAAACAAACCAGAAAGAGGATATTATAATATTATTATAGCACTATTCATAAATAAGAAACGCTACAAATAAGAACATGCCACCAAAATTACAATTAACCGACAAGAGTTCTAACAAAACTATTTGTTGTTAAAACTTCAATGACTAATAATACTTAAATAAACTAAGGATTGAATACTCTACTTACTCAACTTATTTTTGTAAAATATTGACAGATTTTAGGTGGAATTTTAAACATTATGTTTAACTCAGTTGTAACTCAGTATGATCTATACGAAGAATTTAAGTTATATCTCGAGTTGTCGATGTCCAAATGAAATCAAACAAAGTCCAAATAAAAGTTAAGATCCATAACTACAACTTTCATGAAGATGCTTAAATTAAATTTAGACTCAAAAAATGAGAAAAATACAGGTAAAGTCTGACAATAGGTTGTGTGTTGGAGCACAAATGTCTGCACATAGAGCGCATTTCTACCGTATTTTGATAATTTGTTTATGTCCATGAACATTGGACTGCACGACGTGCATTTGTGAATGTTTCTTGTAATTCTTCTTTAATCTTTATTTTTTGTTTCTTTGTCATGAGTAACTAAATTATCTTTGTTAGGGAGGTGTGAAACAAGATGAATAACTTATCTGTTTGATTTGATTTCTAGTTATATGAATGAGTTTATTGAATTAATTTTATTATCTATGTGCTAAATGTTTTTTATTGTTTGATCAACTTTAAACTCTTTTACGATTTGTATTTTGAAATAGAAATTGACTTTACGAATGATTGAGATGAGAATTTCATGATGTTCTAGTATATGGATGAATAGAGGCTCATGAAACCAATTGAATTATTTGTAAAGATATTAGTTTAATAAGAGATTTCTTGTACTGTAAAACATAATTCTAATTTTTAATCTACTAAGGAGTTAGGGGTTACTTTGGAATTAAAGATTTTGTCACTAAAGAATTATAGTAAGAATAGTAAAGATAATTCGATAATAATTTAATAAAGGAATTCAATAACTCTGATAAAATTAAAAACCAATGTTAGATTCGAAGTGAAGTTTATCCCTAACTCTTGTTAGTTTAAAAAATTATTTCAATCAATTTAGAAACTTTTTATTTAAAAATTAAACATAATTCGATAGTATAACACAATTCTTGAGTTCGACACTAACAATGATTCATCATACTTGCTGTAGTACCCTAATTTTGTCCAAGAATAAATCAAAAAGGAAAATATATATTAAAAAAGAAAGTAAATATATTTACAATACCAAATCAAGCAATAATTTATAAATTACAATTACAATTAAATTACAACTATAAATATTAAATCAAATTAAATTACAATAAGATTTAAACTAAACTAAACTAAGTCAGCTTGCTTTGGCTCTGTTGTGTTTTTTTGTTGCTGCCTTTCTGTTTCAGATGCAGTATCATTGACCTTTGTGTAGTAACTAATTGCAGAAACATAAAGAGATAACTTTCATAAATCAGCCATTGTACATATCATAGTTAACAAAGAGACAAATCTTTGAGTTTAAAAAACAGAAACTAAATGACAAATAAAAGCTCAGCAAAGCTCAGATCAGAACAAATAATGAAAGCATCAAAGATGCAGAAAAACGCAGATGATGAGCAAATAAATCAGAACACCAAACAGGACATTGATAGAGAAGGATCAAGGCAGACAAAGAAAGCAACTAAACATATAAAAAAAAACTCTATAAATACACCCTATAAAATTTCAAAAAAAGAAAAAAGAGATTAAAGCCACTGTTAAAAAAAACACACAAAAAAGAAGGAGAAAGAAAGAAATCGGAGAGGACAGTAACAAACGAAAAACAACAAACAACAAAGCAAGCAAAGCAAAGGTATTTTTAGATAATAAATATATTTCTTCATCTTCACTGTACAATAATTTCTTTTTTTAGTTCAAAAAGGATTAGATTTTTTCCATTTTTGCAAAATCAAACATAATGAAAAAACATAAAAAATATAAAATCAAAGATCCGAACCTATGACATGATGCCATTGTCAAAGCCATCGACATTGTGCCCGCGGTGGCCGCCATCCTCGTTGGCGCGGTGGTCGCCATCTCC
>JBBPBR010000006.1:11224613-11237062 GCA_037974775.1 Cicer pinnatifidum
TGACATTGTTTATTTTGAAAATAAATTGGCATTTTGCATCAATTTTCAGGATTGTTGGGGAATCATAAGAATCTTAGTCTCGTGTTAAATTAAAGTAGACAATGGGATCAGAAAGAAGAAAAACTTTACTTTTAAAATTCAAACAACTTGATTTGAAAAGTTTAAGAGACATCAGCAATCAAATGAAAACTATACAACGTGATAGTTTCTTTCTCAAATATGGGAAGATCCTAAATCTCTTGGCAGTAAATGTGCAAACAGGGGCCCTCACAGCTTTGGCTCAGTATTACGACCCTCTCTTAAGATGTTTCACCTTTCAAGACTTTCAGTTGGCCCCGACATTAGAGGAATTTGAACGAATATTGGGTTACCCCTTAGAGAAAGGAAATCCTTATCGATATACTGGGCAACCACCGAAATTGGATGCATTATCTGAAGTATTGAAAATCAACATAAGAGAGTTGGACATTACAAAAGAAGAAAAAGGAGCTGTTCATGGCTTTTCAAGGAAATATCTAGAGCAAAAGTGTCATGATTTAGCCGCTAAAAAAGAATGGAGTAGTTTTATAGATGTTTTGGCTTTGATTATCTATGGCATTGTTTTATTCCCAAACCTTGATAATTTTGTAGATTTTGTTGCCATCAATGTCTTCTTAGCTTTTAACAGATATAATCAAAATCCAGTTCCCGCAATTCTTGCTGATGTCTACTACTCTCTACATATGCGGCATGAGAAGAAGGGGGGAACAATTTTGTGTTGTGCTCCAGTGCTGTATACTTGGTTCATATCTCATATGTTCAAAAGAGGGTATCATATTGGAATTAAGAATAATCGTGAATGGGCTCAGAGTATAGCTAGCCTTACCGGGGACACAATTTCATGGTATCATAGAGAACAAGGGGTGGAGGAAGTAATATGTCAATGCGGAGATTTCCCAAATGTGTCTCTCATGGGAACCAAAGGATGTATTAATTACAATCCATCGGTAGCTTTGAGACAGCTTGGCTACCCTATGTTGGAAAAACCAGATGATAAGTCATTGGAAGCTTTTATTTTGCACAATACGGGTATGGCAGACCCACCGATGTTGCGAAGGATAAGTCGAGCTTGGGAAAAGGTCATTAAAAAAGGAAAAGTACTTGGATGTAGAAGTTGCAGCACAAAAGAACCCTACCGACAATGGCTCAAAAATAGAGTCCAAGAAATCAAGCTGCCTTTCCACAGTACACCTTCGAGTGATCAGGAAATATCTGAACCTACTCTTGCTACCAATGAAGAGATAGAAGAACTCAAAGCATTATTGTTGAAATCCGAAGAGAGAAAAAAGAGCTAGAAGCGAAGTTAGAAAAAGTCTCCCAAGAGAATGAGAATTTACGATCAGAAAACACTTGCAAAGGTCAGTTTATTGAAAGAAGTAACAAGAGGTTGAAAGTTGAAAAAGGAAATAAACTTGATATACAAGATTGTTTGAGAGGTGCAAATGAAGAGTTAGATGTGCGAAGGCAAGAAAAAAATGCAGCTATCGAAGAGGCCTATATGTGGAAGCAGTTGTGGACAAAATCAGCAAGCTCTGAGAAGAAGATAAAAAAAGAGTTTGAAGATTTAAAGAAACAACTGAAAGAAATGGTAGTTGAGTATGAGAGTCAAGTAAGGAATGAGAGGCATCACAATGAAGAAATTGAAGAATTACTCTCAAAACATCAAGACGCACTAAAAATAGAAATGGAGAATTCTAATGAGCTGAAGAATTACATTGATTACCAAGAAAAGATCTATAGTGACCTAAAGGACGAAACCATATATTGGGAGGATCGATTTATGATGTTGCTAGGTCAATTAAAGAATCAAGAGATTTATAAGGAGCTGGAAGATAAAGGAAGACATTGGAAAGACTGCTTTTCAAAATTGGCAATGCTTGCTAATCAAGCAGTCTTAAAAATTCCAAAGCATCTAAGAGAGATTGATGCGGTAATGCATCCGTTGAATACTCCAGTCAAAGTCTACAAGTTCGTCGAATATTGCAAAAATTTGGTAGAAGAATTGGAGGAGAAGATTGGTTGTCCTATCAAAAGAGAAGATTGAAATCCAACAGTTAATGTAGTTTTTTTAATTTAAATATGATGTACTCTTTCTCTTATCAATGAAGGTTTTCTATTTTGATTTCCAGTCCTCATATTTTCTTCACTAATAATTTGTTCTAAGGCATATGATTCCCCAATATCCAACTATCATAATTCACTAATTGATTTCATTTCCATCACACTCATATTTTAATACTCATAGAAAATTTATTTTATTTATTTATTTATTCTTTTTTTTTTATTTTATATAAAAAAAAACAGAAAAAATCAATAAAGCTGATTCCCCGACACCCTTATCGAACGCGCGCGAATTCTAAAATCATGGATGAACTCGAGCAAAACCAAGAGGTGATAAGAGCGGATGTCAACCAACTAAAGGAAAAGGTCGATCAAATTCTGGAAGCTATACAGGCTTTGGCAAGGAAGGAGAATACAGATGGGGATCCTCCGATTGTAAATGAAGAACACCAAACTACTCCTCACCCACCGGGTTTTACCCCGACTAACCAACAATTCCGCACAGCAGCTATGCAATTTCCTATATATGGTATCCCGCCTGGTTATACTCCGCCTGTAATCATCAACCCCATAGAAAATAATCAAAATCACTCAGCTACCAACCCCCAAAACTTAAACCAATCACAAGTTCCTCCTAATCTGGGATATGTGCCACCCCAAAACACTATACCCACAGAAAATATTCCATATAGTGTACCTCAAATGCCCCATTTTGATGCTAACGGGAATTGGCATCAATCTCACATTGGGGATGATGCACAATCAAAGGAAAAATTTCATGTCTTAGAGGAACGTATCAAAGCAATTGAGGGGCATAATGTCTATGGTCTCGAAGCTTTCGACATGTGTTTGGTTCCTGATGTGACTATCCCTCCAAAGTTCAAGGTTCCCGACTTTGAAAAATACAAAGGCAACACATGTCCTAAAAATCATCTAACTATGTATTGCAGAAAAATGGCTTCTCATGCTCATAACGATAAACTTCTCATTCATTTTTTTCAAGATAGTTTGAGTGGGGCATCATTAAGTTGGTATATGCATCTTGAGCGAAGTCGTATTCGTTCATGGAAAGACTTGGCTGATGCCTTCTTGAGGCAATACAGGTACAACATTGACATGGCCCCTGATAGGATGCAATTGCAAAATGCATTGAAAAAGAACAACGAAGCTTTCAAAGAATACGCCCAACGGTGGAGGGAAATGACATCACAAGTAGAACCTCCATTATCTGAAAAAGAAATGGTTGGTATGTTTATGAATACTCTTCAGTCGCCTTTTTATGATAAGATGATTGGGAGTATGTCATCAAACTTTTCTGACCTTGTCATGATAGGAGAAAGGATAGAAAGTGGGATGCGGAGTGGCAAGATCGTATGTCCAGCGACTAGCATAAAAAGGCCCCAACCGACATTCACAAAAAAGAAAGAGGGGGACGCTAACGCTGTAATGGTAAACCCCAGAGTCTCCTATTTTCCACCCAGCAGTTCTTATCGACCCCCAAACTTCCAGCCTCCGATACCACAAGCTCCTTACATTCCTTATCCATATGTGGCCGCAACCACACAAGCTTCATACCCTCAATATCACCCTTCAAGACCACCTTTTTATCAACCACCACCTACCGCATTTTCCCAACAAGGTCAATGGAACCAAAGTCCAATCTCAAATCACTACAGACCACCTGTCAATCAAAAAAGGATAACCCGTTTTGACCCAATTCCTGTCACGTACAGCCAATTATTGTCTCACTTACTCCAAAATTCAATGGTAGTCCTGAGGCCAATGAAACCTCTAGAACCACCATTCCCAAAATGGTATAATCCTAACGCCAAATGTGAATACCATGCTGGAGCCGTAGGGCATTCCATCGAAGATTGTCAAGCCTTAAAAACTAAGGTACAAGAATTGATCAATGCAAAATGGCTTACCTTTAAGGAAGATGGTCCCAACGTGGGGAATAATCCTTTGCCGGGTCACGGAGATACTACCGTCAATCTCATTGAAGAAGAGATAGACCAATATACAAAAGATAATCATGTATTGACCATGGAACCATGCATGAAAAATGATACATCTTTTCCAAGACCATTGGAAATCCTCTATAGAAAAGAGAATCCTAAGCCAACTCGTAGTGGAAAAAATGCAATAATTGTCCAAACACCAACTTCTTTTCCTTATGAAAACAACAAGGCGGTACCATGGAGTTATGAAGTCACATCCCATTTAGTCAACCACCAATCAGGCGATTGCTCTAAACATGAAGATATTGATGTCACCAATATTTCAGGGATTGGTGGGATGACCCGTAGTGGTCGAATATACACTCCTGAACAACTTAGGAAAAAAGAGGGTCAAGGCGAAAAAGGGAAGGAGACTGTATATCATGCCATAAAAGGACCGAAAATTTGCAAAAGGACAGTGCCTACAGAAGAAGCTAATGAATTTTTGAAGTTTATAAAGCAAAGTGAGTATAAGGTGGTAGATCAGTTAAATCAAACCCCTTCTAAGATATCTATTCTTTCTTTGTTATTAAACTCTGAAGCACACCGAATGGCACTGATGAAAATTTTAAATGATGCTTATGTAACTCATGATATCACTGTCGACCAATTTGATGGGGTTGTCGGTAATATCACCGCCAGTAGCAGTTTGAGTTTTAGCGATGTTGAATTACCAGTTGAGGGGATGGAGCATAATAAAGCACTACATATCTCTGTGAGGTGTCATGATCATATTCTTGCACGAGTGCTAGTTGATAACGGTTCATCGTTAAATGTCATGCCAAAATCAACACTATCAAAACTATTTGTTGACGGGGCTTGTTTAAAGCCGAGTAGTATGGTGGTAAAAGCCTTTGATGGATCCAGAAGACAAGTTGTTGGAGAGATTGACCTTCCGATTCAAATCGGACCCCATATCTTTGGAATAACCTTCCAAGTGATGGATATTAAGCCGGCGTATAGTTGCCTTTTAGGGAGACCGTGGATTCACGCTGCTGGAGCAGTAACATCCACTCTCCATCAAAAGCTAAAGTTTATAGTAAACAATAAGCTGGTGATAATATATGGGGAAGAAGATATGATAGTGAGTCATCTATCTTCTACGGGATACATTGAAGAAGTAGAGGAAGCCATTGAGACTTCCTTCCAAGCATTAGAAATTGCCAATGTTGTCTTCACGGGTGAAGGATTTCAGTTAAAAGAACCAAAACTATCTACCACATCATTGAAGTCTACAAAATCTATGTTGGAAGGAGGAGCTTTTGTTAAATTCGGGAAATTGATAGAAATACCAGAAAAGAAGGATAAGTATGGATTGGGATATGTACCTACCAAAGCTGATCAAGAGAATGCTATAAAAGAAAAACGAGAAAGCAAGTTAGCTAGTTGGAAAAATCGGGTACCAAATTCACAAAAGACCCATATTTGTGACATTCATCAAACCTTCAAAAGCGCTGGAATAATATATGCTGATCAAGTGGCTGTTGTGGAAGAGGATAATGTTGATGATGATACCCTCAATTTGGTGTACCCTTGTTCTCCAAGCACTAATCTCAATAATTGGAAGATCATCGAGTTTCCCGCGTTTGCTAATTCATGTTCAAAGTAATTATGTATTTTAACTCCTTTTGCTCTGCCCAAGGCTATAAGGATAACTAATAGGGCGCGTGTATTTCAATTCCATGCTTATTATTAATAAATGCATTTTTGAATTCTCCAGTTATTTTCGTTTTCTCTTTCTTTTTTAGCAATCTTTATTCATATTTTCTTTTTTTTCCTTTTTCTTCTTAACTTAAACAATGCAGATTCGAAAATGAATATGTTGAAAATAGCAGCACTAGAACCCTTTCTTGTAATTTTGAAAACCCAATTAATCACGCTGATGAGGATTGCGAAGACAATTGTGAGCCTCCCCCAGAACTGGAAAAGTTAATTGAACAGGAAGCTAAGATAATCCAACCCTATCAAGAACCTGTTGAGGTGATCAATTTAGGGACTGAACATGATAAGAAAGAAATTAAAATTGGTATGTCTATGAAAGAAAGTGAACAAGAAAAGCTGGTCAAACTTTTATTTGATTATGTGGATGTCTTTGCATGGTCATATCAGGATATGCCTGGGCTAGACACTAACATAGTTGAACACAAGCTACCACTCAAGCCTGAATGTGCTCCAATTAAGCAAAAATTGAGGAGGATGAGGCCTGATATGTCACTTAAAATTAGAGAAGAAGTCAAGAAGCAATTTGATGCTGGTTTCTTAGCTGTGGCAAAATATCCTCAATGGGTTGCTAACATTGTTCCGGTTCCAAAGAAAGATGGAAAAGTTCGAATGTGTGTTGATTATCGGGATTTAAATAAAGCTAGTCCAAAAGATGATTTTCCTTTACCCCACATTGATGTCCTAGTAGATAGCACTGCTCAGTATTCTCTTTTCTCCTTCATGGATGGTTTCTCAGGATATAATCAAATCAAGATGGCTCCCGAAGATATGGAGAAAACTACATTCATAACACAATGGGGTACTTTCTGTTACAAAGTGATGCCATTTGGATTGAAGAATGCTGGGGCAACCTACCAAAGGGCAATGGTAACTTTGTTTCATGACATGATGCATAAAGAAATAGAGGTTTATGTGGACGATATGATTGCAAAATCTCGGACCGAAGAAGACCATGTCGTAAACCTTCAAAAGTTGTTTGTGCGACTAAGGAAGTTCAAACTTCGTTTAAACCCTGCTAAATGTACTTTTGGTGTAAGATCAGGCAAGTTACTTGGGTTTATCGTTAGTCAAAAAGGGATAGAAGTGGACCCAGATAAAGTAAGAGCAATACAAGAAATGCCCGCTCCACGCACGGAAAAAGAAGTTCGTGGCTTTTTGGGCAGATTGAATTACATTGCCAGATTCATATTGCATCTCACCGCTACATGCGAGCCAATTTTCAAGTTGTTGCGTAAAGACCAAAGGGTTGAATGGAATGAGAATTGTCAAAAAGCTTTCGAAAAGATTAAGCAATACTTGTCAAAACCTCCAATATTAGTGCCTCCAATTCCTGGAAAACCACTTATCATGTACTTAACAGTACTTGACGAGTCAATGGGTTGTGTACTAGGGCAACATGATGAATCTGGTAAGAAGGAACATGCTATTTATTATTTGAGCAAAAAGTTCACCAACTGTGAAACAAGATATTCACTGCTTGAACGAACATGTTGCGCATTAGCATGGGCCGCTCGACGGTTGAGGCAATACATGTTATGTCATACAACTTGGTTGGTGTCTAAAATGGACCCAATTAAATACATCTTTGAGAAACCTGCTCTTACTGGAAGGATTGCCCGTTGGCAGATGTTGTTATCAGAATACGATCTGGTATACGTTACACAAAAAGCTATCAAAGGAAGCGCCCTAGCAGAGTATTTGGCCCAACAACCTGTAGAAGATTATCAATCAATGCAGTGTGAGTTCCCCGATGAAGGTATCATGACTTTATTTGAAGAGATCGAATCATCTGATAATGAAAAATGGACTTTGGTGTTTGATGGTGCTTCTAATGCATTGGGGCATGGGATTGGAGCCATTTTGATTTCCCCAGAGAACCAGTTCACTCCATTTACGGCTAGATTGTGTTTTGATTGCACAAACAACATTGCAGAATATGAGGCATGTGTCATGGGCATTAAAGCAGCCATTGAATCAAAGATAAAAGTTCTTGAGGTATATGGAGACTCATCTTTGGTCATCCATCAAACAAGAGGAGAGTGGGAAACTCGAGACTCCAAATTGATTCCATACCATACCCATATCAAAGAATTGGTAGAAACACTTCGAGCATATAACTTTTCACCATATTCCTCGAGAAGAAAACCAATTGGCTGATGCCCTGGCCATATTGTCATCAATGTTCAAAATAAGTGACGGTCAGGATGTGTCGGTCATAAAGATCCAACAAAAGGATAAGCCAGCATATTGCTTATCGATAGAAGAAGAGCTTGATAGCAAACCATGGTTTTATGATATCAAATCCTATGTTAAGAATAGAGAATATCCGTTAGGTATTTCAGAAAACGACAAGAGGGTTTTAAGGAGGCTCTCAATGAACTTCTTCTTAAATGGTGATGTGCTTTACAAAAGAAATCACGATATGGTTCTCCTCAGATGTGTGGATCAAGCAGAAGCAAAGAAAATTATTCAAGAGGCTCACGAAGGTTCTTTTGGAACTCATGCAAATGGACACGCAATGGCAAGAAAAATCTTGAGGGCTGGCTATTATTGGTTGACTATGGAATCTGATTGCTTTAGCTACGTCAAGAAATGTCATAAATGTCAAATCTATGCTGATAAAATACATGTACCACCCACCTTTTTGAATGTTTTAACATCACCATGGCCATTTTCAATGTGGGGGATGGATGTTATTGGACTCATCGAGCCTAAAGCTTCCAATGGTCACCGGTTTATCTTGGTAGCTATTGATTATTTCACAAAATGGGTTGAAGTCGCTTCTTATGCCAATGTGACGAGAAGCGTGGTTGTCAAATTCATCAAAAGAGAATTGATTTGTCGATATGGCTTACCAAATAAGATAATCACTGACAATGCGACAAATTTGAATAATAAAATGATGAAAGAGTTGTGTGATAGTTTCAAAATTCAGCACCATAATTCTTCGCCATATCGTCCAAAAATGAATGGAGCTGTAGAAGCAGCAAACAAAAATATCAAGAAGATCATACAAAAGATGGTAGAGACATATAAAGATTGGCATGAAATGCTTCCCTTTGCATTACATGGCTATAGAACCTCTGTTCGTACCTCAACAGGGGCAACTCCTTTCTCATTGGTGTATGGAATGGAAGCGGTACTTCCCATTGAAGTTGAAATTCCCTCGATCAGAGTCTTGATGGAAACAAAACTGGAAGAGGCTGAGTGGGTTCAATCACGATTTGACCAGTTAAATCTCATAGAAGAAAAAAGAATGATAGCTTTATGTCACGGTCAGCTATATCAAAAAAGACTTAAAAAGACATACGAGAAAAAAGTTCGTCCTCGAGAGTTTCAAGAAGGGGACTTAGTGTTAAAGAAAATACTGCCCATAAAAAAGGATGCTCGTGGAAAATGGACCCCGAATTACGTAGGACCATATGTTGTGAAAAAGGCTTTTTCTGGGGGAGCTCTAATACTTGCAGAAATGGATGGAGATGACCTTCCACTTCCAGTAAATTCAGATGCAGTCAAAAAATATTATGCTTAAAAAAAACGGGCTCGCTAGGTTGAAAACCTGAAAAGGCGACCTAGGCAAAAATTAGAGCATCCCGATGGATTGGAAATTTGGAAGAGCAGTCCATGCAAAAGTTAGGGATAAAAAAACAAAAATCAAGCATTTTAAATTGGGGCAATTATTATTGGAAGCTGATTATTAGGATTTCTAAATTACAAGAATGACTAGCGTTTGTTATGTATCCACCTAAATTAAACATATTGGTCCTCACATTGTAACCCCTACCCCAATTGTTTTGCTTTCAATGTAACGAGTGTACATTTTCCAATATTGTTAATCGATCTTGTACGTTGTACTCTTTATATACCCATCCAGTTTCCTCATTGAGTGTTCTATTGTTTCAAAAATTTATTTTATAATAATAAATGTTGGAATTTGAAATATGTGAAAATATAAAAGTATTTTAAATATTTTGACACTTGAAAATATATACACGGGAACTCGTTTGATTCTCAAGATATATAAGTGTGTGAAGAATAATGAGGGTAGTCAATTTTAAACAATGGAATTTTGATTCACTTCGAAAAGCGTTCATTCGATAGATACGAAGAGTCATCATGTGGAAACAATATTTGTCTTTATTCATCCGTTGAATCTTGGGACAGAGAAAAGCATAAGGATCGGGGAATCAAGTAAAAGAACAAAAAGTTATCTATAATGCATGACACATAAATCATTCATAATTTATTCATACTCACATGTTTCATGCATCTTCATTGACACTTTACCTATACTCAATGCATCACACACGCATGAATCATTCATACCTTATCGTTTGAATTGCAAGTATCATATACTTATCCTCTTTATCTACCTTCAAGATTGGACCAATTACGATCTATGCATCGGTAACCAATCCGAAGACGATCACTTTCATTTCTATCAATCAACGCATCGGTAACCAATCCGAAGACGGTAATTTTTAATTTTTATGGATCCACGCATCGGTAACCAATCCGAAGACGATCATTTTTTATTTCTATAGATCAACGCATCGGTAACCAATCCGAAGACGGTCATTTTTAATTTCTATAGATCCATGCATCGGTAACCAATCCGAAGACGATCATTTTTAAATTTCTATAGATCCACGCATCGGTAACCAATCCGAAGACGATAATTTTTAATTTCTATAGATCCACGCATCGGTAACCAATCCGAAGACGATCGCTTTCATTTCTAAAGATCTACGCATCGGTAATCAACCCGAATACGATCATTTTTAATTTCTATGGATCCACGCATCGGTAATCAGTCCGAAGACGACCATCTTTATTTTTGTCGATCTACGCATCGGTAGTTGATCTGAAGACGATTAATTTGCACATCTAAAAAATTTTTGAATCATTCTCACTTAAAACATTTCAAATGCACTTTAATACATGTGTTTGTTATTGGACAAAATTTAGGTCCTTATATTTACTTATCTTTTACCTGATAATATGAAAACGAATATCATTGTTATCCGTATTTTCATATTTTTCAAGTAAAATATAATTAAATAGGGGCAGCTGTAGTACCCTAATTTTGTCCAAGAATAAATCAAAAAGGAAAATATATATTAAAAAAGGAAGTAAATATATTTACAATACCAAATCAAGCAATAATTTATAAATTACAATTACAATTAAATTACAACCATAAATATTAAATCAAATTAAATTACAATAAGATTTAAACTAAACTAAACTAAGTCAGCTTGCTTTGGCTCTGTTGTGTTTTTTTGTTGCTGCCTTTCTGTTTCAGATGCAGTATCATTGACCTTTGTGTAGTAACTAATTGCAGAAACATAAAGAGATAACTTTCATAAATCAGCCATTGTACATATCATAGTTAACAAAGAGACAAATCTTTGAGTTTAAAAAACAGAAACTAAATGACAAATAAAAGCTCAGCAAAGCTCAGATCAGAACAAATAATGAAAGCATCAAAGATGCAGAAAAACGCAGATGATGAGCAAATAAATCAGAACACCAAACAGAACATTGATAGAGAAGGATCAAGGCAGACAAAGAAAGCAACTAAACATATAAAAAAAAACTCTATAAATACACCCTATAAAATTTCAAAAAAAGAAAAAAGAGATTAAAGCCACTGTTAAAAAAAACACACAAAAAAGAAGGAGAAAGAAAGAAATCGGAGAGGACAGTAACAAACGAAAAACAACAAACAACAAAGCAAGCAAAGCAAAGGTATTTTTAGATAATAAATATATTTCTTCATCTTCACTGTACAATAATTTCTTTTTTTAGTTCAAAAAGGATTAGATTTTTTCCATTTTTGCAAAATCAAACATAATGAAAAAACATAAAAAATATAAAATCAAAGATCCGAACCTATGACATGATGCCATTGTCAAAGCCATCGACATTGTGCCCGCGGTGGCCGCCATCCTCGTTGGCGCGGTGGTCGCCATCTCCGTTGGCGCGGTGGTAGCCGGTGGTCATCGTCCGTGTTGCGGCTGTCCTTACAGCTTTCTTGTTCCTTTTCTTTTTCCTCTTTTGTTTTTTAGTTGATGCATACATTCATATCTCCTCCTTCTTTCAAAATAGAGATTGGAACAAGGAAAGAGAAAGAAGCTCCTTTCAAAACCCCAGGCGGCTGCCCCTCTTTCTAACTAGGGTTTCATTTTGTTTGTTTTGGTCCTCTTTTCTTATGTTAGTTTGGGCTTGGGTTTTAAACAAAAAGTATATTGATCTGTTCAAACTCAGCCCATTAAGAGTTTAAAAAAAACACACATATCAAGTTTTTAAAAAACACATTTAGAGTTAGACAAAAAAAAAAACTAAACATGTTATTAATGCAGCCCATTTAGAGTTAGGCAAAAAAAAAAACAAAATATCAAGTTTTTAAAAAATTCATATATCAAGTTTTAAAATAAAACACAAATATCAATTATAAAAAACAAAAATAAAATATTTTATTAAAGATTAATTGGATGCTACATCTTTTTAATTTTTGAGTTGTTAGGACACAAGTGGTGTTCTAGAGCTCTTTTTTATTTTATTGATGTATTTATTTATTTATGTTATTTATTTATTTTATTTATTTTATTATTTTATTTATTT
>JBBPBR010000006.1:11239693-11252827 GCA_037974775.1 Cicer pinnatifidum
TCAATTGCTATTTTTATTTATATTTTATTTTAGAAGAGAGCAATCCACAATATCTAACTTTGCTGCTCTTTCTTATTTCAATGAAAAACGGATGGGATTCACTATTTTTATTTTAGTCTAATTCATTTCCACACAACTTAATCAAGTTGAGTCTTCTAATTATCTCTTCAATATTTTTTGTTTTTTTATTCTTCTTTTTTATTTCGACCGACTCTCTCAAACCCATCACACTTTTAATGTCTCTTTTACCTTTTTACAATATTTTCTACTTTGATTCTTTAAAATTTATGGTCATTTTAAATTGATAATAAGGATATTGGAGCATCAAGTGCTGAATATGTATGCAATCACATTGAAAAAACAATCACATTATATTTTTAAAAACAATGAAAACATAATTTTGAAATTTTTAAGAAATTATGTTTAATATTTTTTGCATAATTGAAAAAAATATGAAAATTTAATTGCTCCTGAAAATTAAAAAAAAGTAATAATATATAATATTATAGTTATATAATAAAATAGATAAAAAATCAATTATAATATTTTCACATAAAAATATTTGATCCTCTAAAAACATCTCTTTATATTAAATAAGTAACTCTCTTTATATTATTCTAACATCTCTTGCTATTGAAAAGAAAACCTCTCTAAATTCATGTTTGTCTTTCTATTAAGCCAAAGTTCTTCCAACATAAATATAAAAAAGTCAGACCTTTGGAGGCAGGCACACACAGCCTAAAGGAGAAAATGTAACCATTTATTGGAATCAATGAATTATGGATAACACTAACATATAGAATGGAAAAAAGTACCTTAACCACAAAAATCACTTTTTTGGGGAGGCTACAAAACATAATTTGTTGAGTCAAATATAGTTAAAATCAAAGTATTGCAGTAAATTTTTTATCATTGTTTTTTTATACTAAATGGTTTAGATAAGTTGAATCTTGAGATTCTCCGGGATTAAGGAAAGCCTCAGACTTAAAGAGATATTTATATATGATCCACCAACGAAGTGAGATACTTATGTATAATCCAACCACGAAGTTTTCACGTCAGAGTTTGAACCTACATTTTTGTAGCCAGAAAACTTTTCTTTCACCAAGGAAATGGAGGATGCAATTGAAATTAGGACATTTTTTTCATAGCTCGAGCTTAAATTAAATAAAATCTAAGAAAAATTAAATAGGCAATAAAGAGAGGAGGCCCATTAAACTAAACATTTTGTCCTCTAGCATAAAACAAGTCCACATTCAGTTTCGAATTAGCAAATATGATACACACAATTCAACGCGATTCCAATAAATCTTCAAAACTGAAGGATCTTCCAAACTATATACTTTCTATTGAAGCTCTAAAACATTATCAAATACTGAGAATGCCAAAAAAGATTAATATCCATTAAAATTTTATTTTCAATTTTTCTAAGGAAAATGCTTTTCATCACGGACACTTGTCTAACGAAGGTATATGATTGGTCAACTTCTAGACCATCAGCCTCATGTTTTCTGGTAAATACCTAACTGATGGTAAAAATGTCATTTAAGCAATAAATATTTATATAAAATCAAAATATTTTCTTATAATTGGTATAACAAATCTCTAAAGATTCTTTTATAATTAAGATTGAAGTGAATAGAAAAGTTAAATCAAATCAACCGTGTTTTGGGTCGGATTAAAATGTTGAGGCCTTATATGGGCTATGGCAGGCTGAGTGCAATAAACTAGCCCATATTGTAGTTATACCTTTCACAAAAACATCCTAATCAATTTATATGAAATTTTATGTATTTAATTATTTAATATAATATGACGATATTCAATAATTGAATAGGTAAAATTTAATATTTGTAGTGAGGTATCCTTAAGGTAACTTTTTCGTGGGACAAATTCTTATCTTTTTGTTTAGTCTTACATCTCATTGTTATATAGTTAACATTTTAAATCAAACAATGAATAGTTATTCTTGTGATGGTCAATCTTATTTTTATTTTTGTTTTATATATATATATATATATATATATATATATATATATATATATATATATATATATAAATCAAACAAACTCTATATCTAAAAACAATAGCAAAAATGGGCAACCATTTTTTGTGGTCCATCATGCACTAAATTCATTCAAGTTAGTAGCAATTGAAGTTTGGACTCCTGAATTATGTCGAGTTGGGGAATCAATTAGCAGTTGACAATGGATGGAGCTTTGGTGGAAGAGGTAACTTATGGTTGAATGTTTCAATGTGTTCAAGGAAGTGTGAGTACTATAGTAGAATGGATAAGTCGTGTTCAGTCTAACATATAAAAATGATTTTTTTATGAACCACCTAAAATGATGGTCCATATTACCAACAACCTTTAGTATAATATTTTTTGAAAAACATATTTGTTTGTTCTGTATATAGTCTGTTTCAGTTTTTTAATTTTTTTAAATGTATTTATTTTATCTTGTGTTAATAAACGATATTTGATCTACATTATTATCATGAAATGAAAATAAAATACTAGTTAATAAATATATTTTTAAAAATAATAAAAATAATTTGTTGATATTTTAATTGTTTAAAAAAATATAGACAATTAATCCTTAATTCTGAATTTAACCGACATCATTGAAATTTGTTAAGTATATTTTAAATTTAAACTCATAATCTTATTGATAATATTTATTCATCTACATAAAAAAAAAATATAAATTAATCGGTATACAAAACAAATAGTAATCAGACCAAACATGATGTCTTAATCAAACATGAATGTCAAATAAATTAAATAACATATCGTTGATTTATGAATATAAGATATTATAATTTAATATCATTAGATAGTCCTAATATTCAAAATAAAACCGCCAATTTTGCTGCACCGAATAATAAGATCGAAAAATATTATTTTAAAATAAAATATAAATAAAAATTAATATATTTAATCTTAATTTTAAATTAATTGATTTTTTAACTATTATTTATATTTATATTTTATTTTAGAAGAGATCAATCTATAATATCCAACTTCATTGCTTTTTCTTATCTCAATGAAAAACGGGTTTTGTACCACGCACCCCCCAATTTTACCTGCCACCCCCCAGTCATGAGTAAAAGACCATTTTACCCTCAATTTCATCTATAAAACCCCAAAAAAAAATTTACTTTTATTTTTCACCCAAGTCATTCGAAAGTTTCAAATATCCGAATCTGATCCAACCCATCCTCGAAAATTTGAAAGTTTTGAATCTCAAAAGTAGGTAAACTTTCGAAACTTTGCATCAGTATGAAAGATTCGAAATGCATGCCTCAAAGATTTTGAAAGCTTCGAAACAATGAAACTTTCGAAAGTTTCATGGATTTAGAAAGTTTCGAAATAGTGAGGCTTGAAGGAAATGAAACTTTCCAAATAGAGGTCGAAAGTATTAAAATTTCGAAATAGAGGTTGAAAGATTCGAAATATATTTCGAAAGTTATGAAATCCATCAAAGTTTCGAAATGTGTTTGTGTTTCCTTTTATTACATTATTTTTTTATTGTTTATAATTTTTTTTTAATATTTATATATTGGTATGTTGCAGTGCTTAGGATGAGAGGTGCGTTTGGCCAAATAATTCGCAACATTATAGGTGGTGATAGAGGTGATGGTGCAGAGAGAATTCTACCAACAACATCAAATAGACGACGAAACAAAGCAAATCGTCCAATTAGGCAGCGTCGTCGAAGACAAGACATCCATGATGATGTAGTCGAGTCTACTGCGCATGCACATATGGAGGAGGATGTCCTTGAGCCTCAGATGGAACATGCTGATGATGTTGTTGCACATGCTGGATTCCCCAGAGGACCGATGCTACCTCACGACCTTCTTGCCTCCCTAACAACTCAGTTGAAAATAACGAGTTTTTGCCTTCCGTGAGATTCGAGCCCCCCTAACAACTCAGTTGAAAATAGCGAGTTTTTGTCTTTCGTATGATTCGAGCCCGGTACTTGGGGGATAAGTACCGCCTCCACACAAATTCCAAAGCTCAATTGGTAGTGGGATTTGTGTGGAGGTGGTACTTATCCCCCAGGTACCGGGCTCGAATCCCACGGAAGACAAAAACTCGTTATTTCCAACTGAGTGGTTAGGGGGTACCGGAATCCCACGAAAGGTAAAAACTCGCTATACAATTTTTGGGGTATTATAAAGGACTTAGTATTTTAAATAAATATGCAGATTGTTATCAAATAATACAGAAAATTCAATAAAAAAATATAAATTCAGACGAACATGCAATTTTTTTTTTATAAAACTATCTGTACTATGATTAATTTCAAATTTATTTTCAACAATTATTATTCACCACAATCAATTTTAAAGTGTTACCTTATATTGCAATTATACTATTATTATTATTTAATCGATTTCATCGTGACTTTTTTATTTAACTCTTTAATGATAGAAAAAAAAAATATTATATGAGAGTATGAGAGAGTGACACGTGAGATATAAAAATAAGAGAGACACACATAAGATTAAGAAACACGAAAGAATGATGCATAGAATTTAAAATATTTAGATTATTGATAGAGAGAGAGGGATACCACATATGGGCAACGAAAATAAATAATATGCATATGACTTTATTTTTTAGGGTTTAGTAAATATTTTGAGTTTTTATAAATATACTTTTATAAAAAATGTGAAAAATTAGATTAAAAAAATAGCATCTTAAATGAAGATAAAAATGTCATTCAAGCAATAAATATTTATATAAAATCAAAATATTTTCTTATAATTGGTATAACAAATCTCTAAAGATTCTTTTACAATTAAGATTGAAGTGAATACAAAAGTTAAATCAAATCAACCGTGTTTTGGGTCGGATTGAAATATTGAGGCCTTATATGGGCTCTGACAGGCTAAGTAGAATAAGCTAGCCCATATTGTAGTTATACCTTTTATAGAAACATCCTAATCAATTTATATGAAATTTTATGTATTTAATCATTTAATATAATATGACGATATTCAATAATTGAATAGGTAAAATTTAATATTTGTAGTGAGGTATCCTTAAGGTAACTTATTTGGGGGACAACTTTTTATCTTTTTGTTTAGTCTTAATCTCATTGTTATATAGTTAACATTTTAAATCAAACAATGAATAATTATTCTTGTGATGGTCAATCTTATTTTTATTTTTGTTATATATATATATATATATAAATCAAACAAAATCTATATCTAAAAACAATAGCAAAAATGGGCAACCATTTTTGGTGGTCCATCATGCACTAAACTCATTCAAGTTAGTAGCAATTGAAGTTTGAACTCTTGAATTATGTTAGAGTTGGGGAATCAATTAGTAGTTGACAATGGAAGGACCTTTGGTGGAAGAGGCAACTTATGGTTGGATGTTTCAATGTGTTCAAGCAAGTGCTAGTACTATGGTAGAATGGATAAGTTCTCTTCAGTCTAACATATAAAAATGATTTCTTTATGAACCACCTAAAATGATGATCCATATTACCAACAACCTTATGTATAATATTTTTTGAAAAACTTGTTTGTTTGTTTTGTATAATGTCTTTTTCAGTTTTTTTATTTCTATTTTTACTTCCATATCATTTTCATATAATAATTAATTTTACACTTCAAGATCAATTCAACAAGGTTGAATAGTTTACACTTCAAAAAAATATCTTCTTTACAAACAAAAACGTTGGTAGCGGAATTTAGCAAGTTGGAAGTTAAACAAGGCCATATGATGTTAATTTTGGTTTTGTTAAATAATTTTGGGAGGATATTCAAGCAATTTTTTTGAAATTTTTGCATGAGTCTCACGAGAATGGAAGATTGGTGAAAGGTACAAATTGCACTTTTATAGTTTTAATTCCAAAGAAAGATAATCCCTAAAATTTATCACATTTTAGGCTTATATATTTTAGTTGGTTGTAATTATAAAGTTATATCTCAAGTGTTGGCTAATAGATTGCGACAAGTGTTGGCTAATAGGAAGACATATTTTGGATGAGAACCATTATCACCTTCTTATTTCTTTTAGCAGCTGATGGTTTGAATCAGGGGCGAATCTTAGTTATGATAGAGGGAGACCATGGACGCCCCAAAATTTTCTTCTTCGATAAAAATAGGTATACCTACAATAATATTTATCTAAAATATATGGTATATACAACCAATGTCTCGCTAATAACATTAAATTGTGGAGTAGCTTAGTGGTAATGTATATTTTCATAAACCTCTTGTCCTGGGTTCAAGTCTTCATGATAAGATTTGAATGCTTCGATTGGAGCTAATTGATTAGAATCTCTTACGAAAACATTCAAGAGCTAAGAGTTCTGCAAATTCTTCCATTTGATTGGAGAGGAGATCCAATATGTGCTGAACTTCTTGAAGAGAAATCATGACTTGAAGTTGTTCAAGAAAAATGTCATTGACCATAAAGACTACTTCAGATAGAGGAATGTCTTTCTTTTCTGAAGAAGAAGACACCTACTTTTTTTAGTTATAGAGGACCCAAAATCCACTACATAAAGTTTGAAAGGACTTAAAAGAAATTAACAGAAAGAGAATGTGAGTGAATTGAGTGACAATGAGATGAAATGAAAGAAAATGAGGTATAAATAGCCAAAGTTGAGTGAAGATGAGAATGTAATTGAAGACGACACTTCAAAAACAAAAGGGTAATTATGAGAGGGTGAGAAAATTAACGAATGAGAAGAAACCGTACACATAATAATTTGTTAGACATTTATGACACACATAAAAAAATAAAAGGCTCGAGACGTTGAAGAGAAGAGAAATAGATCAAGACAAAGAAGTAAAAGAGATCATAAATATAAACTTAAATAAAATGATTTTAAAAAGTTTATGTCGCGTTCGGTTTGTCCGCGAAAAATGAGTCGCCGTCAATTTTATTTATTTATTTTTAAAATTAGATAAAATTTAAAACAAAGTTCTTGACCATAAAACGTATTCAGGAGTCAATTACGAACAGAAAAAGTAATATTACCCTACATCGTTCGTTAAAACGGTTACATTATAATTAGTTCTATACAAATTGTTTATTTATTTTATCTCTAAAAGAATAATAAAAAGGAAAATAGACTATCTAAATTAATAAAAGAAAGAAAAATATATTTTTATTAATTTGGTTTGACAAGGGGAAAATCTTGCTCTTACGTATTCCCCATGTGCAATAGGGAAATCAAAACACATATAGTTTTCGGGTAGAAAATATTTATGTGTTATTATTACTCTATTTTATTTATTTTTTTATTATAATTATTATTATATACATGTCCAAAAAAATAATAATAATAATAATAATAATAATAATAACGAAAAAAAGAGGTGAGATGTCTGTTCACATATTGTATCTTCTTATTTTGTTTTAAAGTAAAGAAAAATCGATTTTTATTAGAAAATAACATGACACGGCGGTATGTGAACGAAATAAAATGGATGCGATTGTGAAACAACATCTTAAAGGATTTGTTCGTGCGTTGTCGGATCTGTCGCGACACAAATACCACCAATGATTGGTGGTGAGTGATGTGGCGCGGCGACCGATGATGAATTTCATTTGGCGTAGCGACCATTAATTCTAGTACTAATGGAAAAACTATTTATTCGTTGTTATGATTTTTTTTTTTAATTATTTGATAAAGACGTGATATGAGTTTTCTGTTATATGAAATTTATTTTCTTAGTGATTGGTTTATAAACATCAATTAGTTATATTTTTTTAGTATTTTTTGTTGCAAAGAAAACAATTTTAGGAACATATAACTTTAGAAAAATGAAAGCTTAACATATTAGTTTATTTTTTTTTGCATAAACAGAAAAAGAAAAGAAAAACAAGAACATTTTTTAAAGGGATGCAATCCAAAGTCTTATAAAAAGAAAATTAGAGAAATAATAAGAAAGTGATGTCTTACTACTGAATTGGTTTTGTTGGACTGATTTTCCCAAGACTACATTATAACTGTAATACTTATTAAAAAAGACTGTAAAAATAAAAATTGGTTTGGATAAAATCTTAAAAGTTTTATAAATCAGTTATATTAATTGTAAGCTACATATAATGTTTGAAAAGCAAATTATTAATACATAATACACTAAATCTCTTCATTAACACTCTCTTCGGAGAATGGTTTCCTTCTTTATTATTCAGTCTAACATTTAGATGAAAATGTTTTATACTCGACAACTTTCTTCCTAACTTTTCACAGTACCCTAAATAAAAGGAGACTCATAATTTATCTGGATGTAGCTTTCTCTAAATATAAATATGGAGATATAATATTCTAAAGATATACATATTTGATAAAATTATAGATGTTTCAACCCATATTTGATCTTATCCTCGTACTACACCCCCTCTTACAGGATATTCAGACAAAAAGAGACCTAAGCTTCTCAAAGTTGTCTCTTGCTACTAATTTGTACTCAAGGTTCTTGTAAGAGAGGAAGACATTTGAATCGAAGGTTTACACGTTTTGATCTTAAAATGAACTATGTGAATCATCTTGTTGTTGATTGTAACTCACACATGTAATGAATATAAGATTTATTAACTTTTCAACATTGTACTTGAGTAGTCCATATTATTATGAAGATCTATAAGTCTTTCTAAGAGTACTAAGAAAATGATCATTTAAGAAGATGAAAATTTAACAAAGAATGAGAGAAAGAACTCGTTTTCCTAAGGGGCTTCAACTTGAAAATGTTTAAATGTAAAAAGATTTTGGTGATGAGAGGAGATTGGTTTTTGAAAAACATTTGATACATAAGAACATTTAAATAGGCAAGGTAAAGGTAGAAACCAATACATGGTTTTATCCGGCGGTAAATACTTTACCAAATTTTTACAAGAAATCACTCATTATTAACTACATTTTTAAAGATATTTGACATATCAAGTCTGAAATATCAAATAAAATATAGAGGGGATTTTCTAAATTGCATTGAAAAATGCAAAGATTCCATAAAGTAACTTGCGAAGATATACACAAATAAACAATCGATAAGAACAGGGACACAAAATCTAAGAAAGAAGATCTGTAATATCAATACTAAAGAACCACTTTGTACCAGAGGTAAGCAAATTCTCTTGAGCAAATAATTGAACAATTTAAGACTTTCCAATTTGAGGATTGCCAAAGTAGCGTATCGAAGAATCTGATTTTTCTTGAAGCATTGACCGAACGATAAAGATATATGTACTTGATGATACACTTAAATTATCTAGTAGAAGAGCCATATGGTAATTAGATAATGATCTTCTAAGAGAAAATTTGGTCATTTACTTGTCGTGCAATCTTCTTAAAAAAAATTCTAATTCAAAACCCCTGTTGATATGTTGTTTGACATGAATCACATCAGATGAAGAGATTTGAACGACTAGAGGTACGAAGCTTTTGAGGTTTCATGTCACATGATGAAAATGCTTCTTCCAGATGATAGACGACCAAATAGTTAATAGTGCTTTAGCTTATCAACTCAGTTACCAAACACATGATTGGTATTCATATTAAATTTTACCAAAAGACACAAGTGTGTATCCTATAATATTTACTTTGGCGATATACTCCAACATTCCAGCATTCAACTTTTTTAATTGATCTATTAAGTGCAGACTGTCATATTTGAGAACTTCTTCTAACAAAGTAATTGCTCATCAAACACACAATAGTTTACTGAAGTTTCAATAAACCTCTCCCAATTTTAGTTAGAAAAAAATGTTGCAATGCTTCGTCAAATTACTACGATTTTGCACCAACCTTTCTGTTGTTAATCTAAAGCTTTTTTACAACATTAAACGTGTTTCACTTTTAGTCTCTTAATTCTCCTCATTGCTTAACTTACTCTTCTTTATTGAAGCTTTTAAGTTTTACCAGGTTAGTCATTGAATAATTTAAAAAATGCAAACAAAAGTTTTGATAAAAATTGATAAAAGTAAAATTAATAGAAACTTTTCAAAGTCCATCTATGTAGGTAATTAATTTTCAATTGAATTTCTAACTACAATATAGACTGATCACATGTTGAAAAGTAACTTAGGTAAACTAGAATACAGTTTTACTTACATAATTGGACTAAAACTTTTTATAGTGTTCAATGAACACATCTAAGTTACTTCTCCATTTCAGTTCTTCTCTTTGAGTGTTTTATGAATCTCAATAACATGATTCTAATTTACAACTTAAAATATCATTGAAGAGAGATTGTCCAAACTACAAAAATATATTTAACACGAGTAACAAAATTTAAAAATTTTAAATTTGACTATTGTTATAAGACAAAATTGTCATTAAAAATAGATTATTTAGTAATGCATTTTATCTATTGCATAATACAAACTATTTTTTGTCAATCCATGGTTTTGAAGGAAAAAGAAATAAAACAAATTTTTGATTTAAAATTCAAAACGGTTTGAAAATAGGATTTAACCAAAAACACAATACAAATCAAACCATCGAACTATTTTTTCAATAGTAAAGAATCTTTACTCTTGCATGATAAAATGCTCAATCAAGAGATTGAACTTTGTTACCAATTAAAGATGATGGAAAAAATCAACAAGGGGATTTGAATTTTGTTTTCCATTTTTAAAAATATTTCTTTTTACATACTTAGTTGTGTTCTTTATCAAAACATCTCGCTATTATTATAAACCATCTTAAATATTAGTAGAAGATGAATCATAAATAACTAGTCAAATTAAAGAGATGAGATAGAAAGGCACAAGTATTTTTATATTAGTTCACGATAAATTGTTGCTAAATCTAGTCTTCCCCTATCGGATAGATTTTGCTTCAGTACAATTGATGATTTAATCCACTTTAATCCAATAGCAAACAAGTATTCTTTACTTTTCATGTTCAAGATTTGCGTACATTAATTCAAGTATGTGTTGGAATTGACACGTAATCTTTATAAGGATTTTTACTCTCATTGATAGGATAGTACAATTCAATCTTATATCAATTCACGTGTATAAAACTACTTGATTAATTTACACCAGTTTCTAATAATTCTCACTAGAGAGGCTTTTTCACTCAATCCTTCTTTTCATGTGTTCAAGCCCTTTTTAAGTTATCATAGCAAATTCCTCTGGATTCAACAAGATCTTTCAAGCCTTCGACGAAAAACTTGGGTAGTAAAACTACAAGAATATATTTCTTTGTTAACCCATGAAATACCATGGGGATAGAAGAGAAGAAAGAAAAAACTTGTCTCATATGGTAAGGTGTGATTTAAATAGGAAAGAAAAAATACTTCATATTGTCCACT
This sequence comes from Cicer pinnatifidum, assembly GCA_037974775.1. NCBI lineage: Eukaryota > Viridiplantae > Streptophyta > Magnoliopsida > Fabales > Fabaceae > Cicer > Cicer pinnatifidum. Next base: position 11,250,995 of record JBBPBR010000006.1, read on the forward strand.
TATAGCCGTATGAGACTTCTAGTTTTGAAACTTTTAAAGTATTCTAAAGTATCCATCACTAGACTTCATTTGAACCCTAACTTTGAACTTCATCTTTTTCCTCATTCCTCAAAGCTCACGACCACTCTCTTTTTCTTCCTCTCAAAGCCCACTCTCTTTCCTTTTTCTCTTTTTCTCTCGACCTTTTCTTCTCTCCATCTCTAATGTTTCTTTGTTTTCTCTCTTAGTCTAATAGAAAAAGGGAATGAATAATTAAAGGGGTGGAGACTGGAGAGTGCATGTGATGTTATAGGAGAAATTTGAATTGGTTGAGTGTGTATGTATTTTTGTGTTATAATCAAAAGAGATGGGAGAGTGATTGATTCAAGTGGATGAGTGAAGTTTCAAGTTCAGTGGATTATGGGACAAAATAGTACATGACATATTTTTTGTATTGTACGATATTTGATAGACAATAGAAAACACACAAAAAGTAATGTAAAATTTACTATAATATTCTTTATGATTTGTCTAAACATGTATGCCTAGGGGAGAGAGAGGGAGAGAGAAGAGCCAGAAAAGAGAGAGATTGAGATGAAATATAGTAAAAGTGAAAGAGAAGATAGAGATAGATAAATGGATAGATGAAATGGTAGAGAAAGATGGAGATAAGAGATAGAGAGTCAATCACAAAGACTTGGGAGAAAGAAACCAAGAGATGAGATAGAGCAATGGAGAAGGGGTGCCAGAGATAGAGAGATATGAGAGAGAGCAATAGAGAAGGGGTGAGAGAGATAGAGAGATATGAGAGAGAGCAATTGAGAGAAAATATAGTAGAGAGATAGAGAGATAAGAGATTAAGGCGAAAATGTGTTTTTCTAGAAGAAAATAAAAGAGAATTTTGGTATTTTATGTCAAAAAGACCAAAAGTTGTTCTATGGTTGAGCTAGGGACAAAAATTACAGCTTTTGTCCCGTCCCTTATGAAGAGTGAAAAACACAAAAAATGAGAGTTTGAATTGTGTTTTGTTAAAGTAAAAATATTTTTTTCAAAAAAAGATACTTATTGAAAAGCATAATAAATCAATAGAAAGTAAAGAGATAGAGAAGATAGTTAAGTTCAATCCCTTCACAATTAAAGATTTAATTAACTAAATCCACTGATTTATCACAAGTCAATTAGAATATCTACTAGTCAAATTAATTGTGTTCAACTTTTCTCAACCTTCATAGTTAATATAGTCAATTAGTTGAAGACAACAAGTTTTCTACTAATACTACAAACAAAATAAATCTTTTTATAAAACCTTAAGGAATTAATGTGGATACTTATATAGAGATAATGAAATCCTTCGGAGAGAAATGGTATAAATTAATTTTTAAGATTGGGTTGTTACAATTTTTAATGAAACTAAAGTTGTTTTGTTTTTTTTCTCCATAATGAAAATCACATTTAAAAAAAAAAGTAAATCAATAATAAATTATAATTTAGATGTACAAACAGATAAAAAGTGATTTTTTTTAAAAGGTAACAAAGGATCCCTTATTAAAAAGCATCATTACATAAAGAAAGTGGAAATGAGTGCCACACAAGTCATAAATAGAAAAATTAAAAACAATAACCAAGGAGTGCTGGTAGTAGAAAAATACATAAAATTTGGAACGTCGCGCCTTGGATTGCTTGTAGTTGGAAAAAAAAAAAATACCTAAAATTTGGGATCGAAAATTCATTATTTTTTTAAGGGTTTTATTCTTCTCTCTTAACATTTGGTTGATTTCCTATATGCCAATCAATAAATAAGCTGTCTTATCGGATATTTATATTTGATGGATTTTGTGATTAAAATATATATAT
>JBBPBR010000006.1:11253299-11270869 GCA_037974775.1 Cicer pinnatifidum
ATATATATATATATATATATATATATATATATATATATTTTGTATGATCACTCAAATAATTAATTTAGAGAAACAAATATTATATTTAATGTTCAAAATTTATTAATAATTTTAGAAGAAAAATTAATAATTAGGGGGACAAATAAAGATTTATATAAAATTAGGATTTATGAAAGTTATAAGTGAAACCATCTTCTCAACATTGAATTCTCACTTTTGTGTTTTTAGTCTCAATTTAATTCTTACGCTTTCGTTACTATGAACCAACCTTAATTTTGATTAGTCTAAATATTATAAAGTCCTCATTTATACTACTTAGCAAACTCTTACCCTTACAGATTTTGAGTAATAATAAAGCTTCACAATTTTGTCCTTAGTAAAAAAGGTTTTAGCAAATAAAAAGGCGTGTATTGTTTATAAACTATGATTAGTCTCGACTATTAAACAATGTAAAAAATTTGTGTGTATAAAAAAAAATAGTCCCCTATTCGAAGCTAAGGATCAGCCTTTGACATAGGTTCGACCCTTATTAAGTTCGCCAAATTAATGTGGCCTTAAGCCACATAAATGTTTAATAGTTTTGCTTTTAGTGAAAGACATAAATGTTTCAATGAATAAAGTAATGCAAATATTATTATAAACTATCATTTACTTCGATTCTTCTGTGTATAAGAACCGTAATGAAATGTTCAATTTCTTTTGAGAAATAAAAAAGATGTTTATTATATGCTTATATATAGAAAAGGGAGCTAGTAATTAATAGAACATCAAAGGTAAATTGTAGTAATTAAGAGAACAGTCAACATTCTGCCACAACTCATTTCTTTTTATAGGCAAGTGATCTTTGGAAATCAATATTATTACATTTCAATTCATTGCAAAAGAAAATGTCGATTTGGATCTCAACTTGACAGGTTTGTATGCATCCTTTGATTATGAATCCATTTTCTAAAAGATTTAGCTTTTGAGCTTTGGTAGTCCACAAGATCCTTTTGATGACCTATGTTTAAAAGATATTTACATGATATGATCAATCTTATGGCACCATAAATTTATTGAGGTAAATAAGAAAAATAAATAAAATAAAATAAAATTATGAGGGGACATAAACCAAAATTCATGCAAAATAAACAAGAATTTAAATTTAAAATTAAATATTCTATTCTTTCTCAAGTTATACTTATTTAGACATAACCCACTTTGAAATTAGAATTATCTGTTTTAGGGAGAAACTCATTCTCTAAGTCGTCATCCCCATCTCTTCGAAGTTTACTTGAGATAAATTAATGGAGGTAGATGAAGAGAAGTAATTGATGGAGATGATCCAACTTCCTTTTCGAGTAGTTTTTGCAGCAGTTACATGTGACATTAGTTTTACTTTTGAAGCAATTGTTAATTATTTGTCAAACTATTTAACGGAGGACGAAAATTGCTATGAGTGAATCAAATTCGGTTTGACTATGTTGTTGAAGAACCTAAATGCAATTTATCCTTGGAAAATATTTGGATTCCAGTGTCAGTTTCTATTGCTAAAGATAAATGTTAGTTTTTTTTCTTGTCTGGTAATGTAGTTTATTTTCTTCATCCTGTTAAGAAATGCTGTTCCCTGCTATGCAGAAAAACTGTATTTTATAAATTTTGATAACAATATATTGTATTGTGTGACATTTGTGTAATTCAGTTTACCTTCAAATCATGTTGAACTAGTATGTTCAATTTAAATTTCAAAAGATAGAACAAAAAACAAACTACAAGGCACTCAAAAGATAAAACAAACAAAAAGACCAACATTACATAATGAAGTCACAACTCACAACTATATTCCATTCTCAAGTAAAATGTGCCAAGTAGGCAAGTACCATCAAAAGACATGACTATATATAACTATAAAACTATATAACTATTTATATATAACTTGTAAGTTTCCAATTTCAATCGGTTCATTTTGTTCTTCTAATCAAAACCAGCTCAAAACCACACTACCAGTTCTTTACAGCTAATCACATTCGTCACAAGTAACACGGAGGGTCAACCTTCCATGCCGTAGTCGCTTGCAGGCTGGTATAAGTTGAAGCTCTCAGATGCTTCTATTTTTCCAGTAAGATAGTCGCTACTCCCTGCAAAAATTAATATGCCATGCAACAAAAGTCTTGATTGTCACCAAGTAAAAGTAGAAAGTAATTTTCACAGACACAAGCTACATTACCAGACTCCATGTTCTAGTTAAATTGAATCACCAAAAGGAAAAAATAACATTCATCAAAATGGAATATGCCATGTCATCTAAACATGGATGAAAATGTGTGGTTTGCACAACTATGTTAATGAAAATTATAGCAAGACCTATAAATAATGATATAATACATGGGGAAAATGCTCAAATGTATGAAACTAATAATAAAAATACTTCTACATTGTTAGACATGGAAGGAAATTCTCCTACAATTACTGTTTCTTTTGTTTACTTTTCATCCTTTTAAAGTGTTGACATAAGGACTGTTTGTAGGAACAAAGGGAATTTTTCTTACAGTTTCACTTTCTTTTGTTTACTTCATCCTTTCGAAGTGTTCTGAGTTAAGGGGTGTTTGGGAAAAAATTTAGAGCTTACTCAGGCTGATAGTATGATATATTAAATAATAAAGACCCCTAAGTATCTCTCATAAATTAAATCTAGTGAACAAGAATTCATTTACATAACTTCTCAAGAAACAATGATAAAAAAGAAACACTAGATCTCTTGCAATACCTGATTTTATTTTTTTAAAATAGTAGCTTCTTGTAATGTCTCAATATTTTCATAAGCTTACTCATTTTAACTTTTCCAAAAGATACTCAAAAGCTTATAAAAACTTTTTTGCCTGTTAAAAACCATGAACATATTTTAATTGAGAAGTTCTGATAAGTTAGAAACTAATCTAAATTGGGCCAAGGTTCATAATAAGCAGTGTTGTCGATGACCATTGGTGGAAGGCCACAAATCCTCCATATAAACACACTAGTAGCGGGAGTTCCTTCACAAATTGCCTATGGCGATTGTAAAAATTCTGCCGCGGCTGCACCATGGCCACCATTTAACAACACTGAGAACAAGACTCCACATTAACTCATTAAGCTTGAGAAAAGCATAATAAGAATAACTTGTGTAGCAACAGTATTTCAGATTGAAGGCGTCTCCAATGTCCAACACATGTCAGTGTCTGACACCGATACAACAACCACACATGTAGTTTCATTCAATTTCTTTCATTTTTCAAATTATTATTCGTGTCAGTGTCATGTTCGGTATATGTGCCTATGTCAGCTTTGAGAATGGTATAATTTAGCTTACCAGCACTAACTTCTATCTAATCACATTCTTAAAATACTAATCATACATACAAACATCGAAACATGTTAAGGAAGAAGGCACGATATAAGTAAGCAACATACTTGAGTTTGATAGCATCCCATCAAAAACAGGCTCATGATCAAAGTTTCTAGCCGGTCGCAAACTGTCATCCAATTCAGGATCGAAGTACTGCAAATCAGAGCACACTTGAGGGTTTTGGAAGCTCAAATTTTCAGCAGGCTGAGGCGCAACAAACTCATCCAGTATAGTCTTCTTATCTTTGGAATCAACCTCATTCTCCACTTCTGATTCAGCATTAACGCAACTAGGCGCTGCACTCTGCTGCTTTCTCTTTGACCTAGCACGCCTATTCTGAAACCAATTATATACATTGGTCTCAGAAATCTGACCGTGCTTGCTTAAATCCACAGTTATCTCCTTTATCTTTTCCTTGCTCGGAGTTCCTGTTCCAGCTTCAAATATTCGCTCTAGAATTTGAAGTTGCAAAGGTGTTGGTGTCCAACGCTGTCTTGAACTTATTTTGTGTCCACCAGAACCCATCAATTGGTCACAATACATACCTCCCAGCCTAGCCCCTGACAATCAAAACAAAACAAAACACCAATTTATATGTCTTCATTAATTGTTGATCATAACTTATCGAATCTAATTAAATAAATATTTTAGAGAGAGGGCAACCTTGGCCGCAACAATAAGGTTAAAATTTTGTCAAGAGTTAAAGGGACTACCAAGCGTAAAATAGTATGCACTTTGACATTCAATAAAAACTCACTACTTTGTCACTGTATAATCAATTTCATTATAAAATTGAGATGACGTGGCAAAATAACGGACTTTCATCACATGTTAGTGTAAAACTAATTTGAAACTGAATTCTGGTAGAGAGTACTTCCTCCATATTTCTAATGTATTTTAAGATTATTTACACACACAAAAAAGCTCAAATGTACTTTTGGCCCCCAATTTTAACAGAAACAAGATTTTAGTCCCTCCATTTGTAAATTGAGGATTTTACTCCCTAGTTTCACAAGTTTTGGATTTTTTTCTCCACAGCTCTTTCCAGCTTGTTTTTTATAAAGTGTATTAATGATGTGGAATTACATTAGATGGTGTGGCATTGATGATGATTTGCATAAAAAATCCGGTTACAATCTTTTCTTTTTTAGTTTTATCAGTCAGATGTAAATCTATTCTTCTAAAATCCACTATATGTGGTCCATATCAGCAATTGTCACACAATCAAATCAAATGTAACTCTACGTCAATAATAAGTATAACACATAAAAGATAAGCTTCAAACTGGATTGTAGGAAATATTACCAAAACTTGTGAAACATGGGACTAATATCCTGAATTGATAAACGGTGGACTAAAATCTTGAATTTAGCGGTGGAATTAAAATTTTGTTTCAGTGAAAAATAATAAATTCTTTTATAAAATTATTTACTATATCCTATGATAGTTTATTATGATATTATTTACTAATGTGGAGAGAAAATAGGGGCTATAATATTATTTCATTCCACTTACTTCTCTTTCTAACAAATAATAAAGAAAATTCTTTACAAAACAATAATAATATTATTGGTACAATAAAAAACAATAATTAAAATGACTTAAAATAGAAACAAAAAATTCCTAAAAAATTGACAAGGAACAGACGGAGTAAATAACAGTAACAACAACTATAAGGAGTGTGATTAAATGAATATTAACAAACTTACCAGTAAGATCTTGATGAGTAGAGAGGGTTTTATGCATTTCAATAAGCTGTTCACAAATAGTTGCGTAAACAGCAATTTGTTTCCGAAGCGTTTCAAGTTGTTCATCAGTCATGACCTTCACATACATCATTTCAACATTCGCTGTGTTCTGATGATTCCATCGCTGTTTCTGCCACTCCATCAAGTTCACCATCACTTTCACTCTCTGTAAAATCATCACATTTTTTTCATTTTTTATATTTATTATTATTATACAAAACAGAAAGAAGAAGAAGAACCCTAAATACGATTTTGTGCGAAAAATTAAATAATATAAAAAATAAAAAGAGGAAAGTATTCTGACATGAGAGTAGAAACAGTTGGCTGGTGTCAGTGCGTGTTTGTGTGTCGGCGGCGAAAAACAAGGAACTTAAGTGGAGTGGTAGGGTTTGTTATATTGTGAACTCTTCGGGATATTCTTGTCAATTGTCTAGAGATGGCAATTAGATACAGACCCGTAGGTACCTGCAAAAAAAACCTATAGTGAGTAGGGTAAAAATCCGGGTATAGACACGGGAACGGGTAATTACCCGCAAAATTAAGTGGGTATGGGTGCGGGTACAGGTATAGTACCCACCCCGCCCTCCACCCGCACTTATATAAATATATTGTTTATTTATTTAGTAAATTAATATTTAATTTAATTAATTATTTTTTTTTATGTTTTAATATCTATTAATATCATTGGACCATTACAATATTTATAATCAAATCAAAAGATAAACGTTTCTAAATTTTTTAAGAATTTGATTATGATGAATAATTAAATAATTGTGACTTTATTACTAAAAGTTATATCTTATTAATCATGTCTTTATAATTATACTTGCAACTTCTTATAAATTGTTTTTACTGATCTCAAATAATATTGTCGTAAGAGTTGTAACTTCATAAAATATTATTATAGATATTTGAATGTGTATTATAACGAGTGTTCATTTGAAATGTTTTGATTTAGAAAATATTTTGGTTAAAGTGTGGGTAATGGGTATGGGTACGGGCACTTAGGTACCCAGAGAGTAAGGGTACGAGTATTAAAGTTGATACCCAAGAGGGTACGGGCACGAGTATGAATATTTTTTTAAATTGCGGGTACGGGTACTATAGTACCATACCCAAACCCTACCCATTGTCATCCCTAAAAAGGACGAAATTTATTATTCATAAAAGATAAAAGACAAAAATAAATTAAAAACAAAAATAAAAGATCAAAATAAATATTTTAGAAAAAATAAAAGATCAAAATTATATTTAAAGCTAAACTTAAAGTTGGAGTTTGGCTTTTATCTTTTGGCAAACATGGAATAATATTTTATAATCAAGTAATTTAGTGATCAGACTCACTCAATTTTATATAAATAAATAAGGATTTTGAATTCAAGATCATCCTTACAATTATCAATAAAGTTGTATTTTTGAGACAATACTGATTTATATTACAATATTTATTATTCAAAAAGTATCTTAAAAATTGAAATGTTCTATTATTTGCATAAAAAAGTTTTTTTTTAAAATATTATATGTTTAAGATTCTAACACATAAGTGGTCGTGTCACTTAAAAAAACATATCTTTGATTTGGATAAAATAGTCACAAATAAATATGCGTAAAAGTAAAATGTTTAAATATTTGATTTGTTTATGTAAATTTGCGTCTTTCTTATTTTCGTTTAGTAAGTTTTTTATTTATTTAAATTTTGTAAGTTCAATTTAGTTGGATGATAGAGAAATGAAGAGAGAATTTTAATCTCCAAACTTATTTTTAACATAAGACCTTCAATTTTTCTTCATTTCTTTTTTCTCTAACTTTTTTAAAGTTTAAATATATCTTTGGTCCTTGCAACTATCACATTTTTTAATTTTGGTCCTTGTACGTTTTTTTGTTTGGTTTACATCCCTACAAATATAGTTTCATTTTAAAATAGTTCTTCCATTAAATTTTTGTTACAAAAGCACTAACACCGTCAATATGTTTTTTGTCTCACCAAGTATTTGCGAGAATGTATAAGAGAAGTCCTCCTCTTCATTCAACACAACAATTTGAAGTACCTTACAATTGCACCATATTATTAAGTACCAAAAACATCTTGTAATCCTCTAAAGCTCCGTAGGAATGCTTCTTCATCTTCAAATATTAGTGGTATTCTCGAGTTATTCATGTTTATGACTTAACAATTTATAGACCTCTCTACTGCAATAATCACACGGCTGATTAATTCATCGTTGAGAAATATTTTGTTGACAAAAAAAATGTTAAGAAATAATTTAGGAAAATAGTAATAAAATATCTCTTAAATTAAAAAAAAAAAAAATCTCTTAAATTAAAAAATATCATTGTCTCCCAAAATAATATAGTAAAGAGGAAGGTGTGACACTATAGAAACAATATACGCGACATTTTAAACTATTTTTTAATCAATTTAATTGTTTAATTTTATTTTTTTTAATTATTTAATTTATTCTTCTGCCACATCAAACTGTCACACCACTCATTTGTTTGCCACATAAACTTTTTTTAACCACAACTAATAGCATAGATGATTTTAAAACTAAACAAAACTTATAAAATTTAAATTGAAGAGAGAAAAAAAATTACAGGGACAAAAATAAGAAATGCACGAACTTATATGGATGTATAAAATATTTAAGTCAAAGAAAAATATCAAATGAGATGATTCTACAATAAGAACGCGAGAGGATAAATCTTAATGATTAATCAAATCATGAATGGTTAAGATTAAAACAAAAAGTCATGTAACTCTCGTAAGTGGTGGAGTGACACTTTCAATCATGATCATTTATATATGGTTGTTTAATTAACATTTAATCATCTCTTATTAAAACTCAATCCATCTAATATATACTTGCTTAAACTAAGTAATTGAGCTCAAGTGGTTAATGAACTTCAGTTAAGAACGAATCATTCGGGAAAACCTGAGTTCAAATTCTAACTTGAATAATTGTTAGCCAAATTTGACTTATCTCTTAGCCAAACTTTGAAATTATCAGAGCCTCTTTCTCTTGAGAACAAAAGAGTTAAGTACAAAAAAAATATATCCTTAAATAAAAATATTATCAAGTGTTGTGAAAATTATAATTTAATTAACTTTATAGTTTTGTAGAAGATAATGTTGAAAAAATATTTCCAAAGCCAAAATACTTATATAATCTCATGTCAATTCAAGATGATGAATGCATAAGCGTACTTGATGAATCTTTAAAAGTCTTAATGAAGTGATAGTTCTAAGTTATAAGGTAATGATCTTTAAATTGTAAATCTTTTATGTTTGGTCTACTATCTCATCTAATGGAGGAAGAAAATTATGACTTTCTTATTGTGTACAATTGGGGACTATAACCATTATTTATACTAAGCATGTGTCCTTTCATGAAGAGTAACCGATGGCAGAACTTTTAAGGAGTCGTGGGGCCCATGACATCCCCTAATTTTTATTTATAAATAATAATAATAAATTATTAAAGTATAGTGATAAGTTGCTAAAATATCTCTCGAACTCTTAAAGTATGGAGAAACCTATTCACTATTACATCCATTTTCTCCCTTTCTTCTTTGCCCTCCCTCTCTTCTCTTCTTTGTTATTCTCTTCTCTTTATTTTCTCTTTGACTCTCTCTCGTATTTCCCTCTCAGTCCTCTCGTTCGCACGCGTCGATCGGCCTCCACACGACACGACTCTCTCTCGTCTCCCCCTCTCTATCCCCTTCTCTGTGTAACACCCTAAATTTGATAATAAACAATTTTATTAATTAAATAGGATTTTAAATAATTAATTTGATGTTAAAGTTATTTTAGAATATATGTTGATAAATTTTGTGAGTAAATTTTGTTATATGTATGCTTTCTATGATGTACTAGTTTGATACATGTTATATTACATGAGCGATATAAATAATAATAGTATTTTAGTGTAATATATATTTTAAAGAAAAAGATTTTATGCGATTTTATGTGTATATACGTGTACCCAATTAATATAATACTTTTATGTGCGTTTGACTGATGTTAAGTATACATATAGTTATATTTCAATTATTTATAACTATTTTCTATTTTTAGTTATTTTTTTTATAAACAATTATCTTGATATAGAATTGATATTGTGTTTGATTTCGTTTATTTTTAAATACTTGTTATGGTATTGTGATTTTATATATATTTATTATGATTTAATAATTAATATAAAATATTGATGTTATATCTATTTATTTTATAATTTTGACTATTTTCTAATATGATGGTATTATTATAATGTGAGTATTTTGAGAAATAAGTATAACTGTAGAGATTATTTTGAATGTGAGGGTTTTGATTATTAGTAAGATGTTTTTTTATATTGATTATTTTAATTACTCTAATTTATAAATTATTAGCAATAATTGGAAAATTGGAGGAATATTAAAAAGGAGATTAAACAATTATTAATTTTATTTTTGCATAATAATAATAATAAAATGGGGTTAAATGAGTTAGATTAATAATAACTAATATATATGTATATATATATAAAAGGTCAAATAAAACCTAAATAGGCTACAATTTAAAAGCTGAAGAGCAGCCGCACTTGGAGAAGAAGAACTAGGCACATGGAAAAAAAATATAGAAAATTGACACCGGTGATCGATAACTGTTTCGTAAAAGTTTCTCGGTTTTCATCCAAATTTGAGTATGTTATTTCATTCATTTAACTTGTCAATTAAACATAACTTTCCAGATTTTTAACAACCCCAATTTCTCTCTAAAATACCCCCGACTTCTTCGTTTGTAGAATTCGTTATTTTGCACCGTTCTCCTTCACCGTAAGTCCGATTTGAGTGAAACCAACGCCAAAACGACCGTGTGAAACGTGGCTATATTATTCACTGATTGGTTTTCTGATTTATGGTAATTTTCTTTGACCGATTTTCAAAATTAGTTTTTAGAATATCTTCTCATAATTTATTTTTAACGTTTACCCATAAACTGTCGAGTTAGATCGATTGAAGGACAAAGAGTCAATGAACAAAGATTGTTTGCTCGTGGAATCGTATTTGTGTGTGAAAGCGTCAAAATAAGGTAAGGGGTGAGAGTGCGTTTGAATTCATGAGTATAATATATTGTGAGATGAACGGGAAAACCGTATTTCCCAACGATTCATCCGGGGCTTGCTACGTACGGCAGTAGCCCTTGGAGAGATAAATTAATTAATTTGAAATATGAGAATTGTGAGATTAAAATGTGAAATAGAAATTTTTATAAGGTGTTGATTGATTTAATTTTCGATACTTGTGTGGTAGTTGATATTTGTTATTATTGTGATGTTGGATGTCGAATGAAATTATGTGTACATGTTTGCTTAGATGAAATTATGTGATGTGATAATAAAATATGGATGCATGGTTTGATATATGCTTACGTGATGATAATGATGATTTTTGATTGATGATAGTGATGCTATAAAATTGTGATGAGTTTATACGATGATCATGATTAATTATGATTAATGATATTATAAAATTGTGATGAAAATATTGAAGTACCCCATACTTGATGAGATAGTGATGATTCTTAAATATGGTGCTCTTAATGGAGTAGTTTAAGCTAACGAGGGGAGAAAATAAATATTGTGAGTTTGTGAAGTGAAGATTATTTTGTCATCATATAGGTAGGGCCTGACAAGCCTAGTGATTCTGGGGAAGTACAACTGAATGAGCCTGATCGTGGCGGTCTGCTGTCGAGCCTTAAGGCAAGATTGTTAGACCTTGGAGGTATTCCGGTGGGGAATTCCTAGGTAACTTGGAGGTTGCACTCCAAATGTCGGGAGCTACCATGCAACACACGTTTACCTCGACTGTCGCGTATATGTGTCTCGGGTTGAGTTGAGGGGATCTATGAGGACAGGGCCAATTTGAATTGTCCGTCCACCGGGATGGTGGCATAATATCATGGCCTCCTAACCAAGTACTTCAGAGTTAGAATGGTACCACATTGTGAAGTAGAGTCTAAGCTCATGCATAGCATTGCATTTCCTTGTGATTGTTTTGTTGTGATTGATGTGTTTCAAAGGTAATAATAATTAGATGATTTGATGCATATTATAATGAGATGATTATTTTACTTGAGTGACTTTGATGCTATAGTATGACACTATTTAATTAAATATTTTGATATATCGTAAAGTTATTATGATACGGTTCTATTATGATTGTTTGCGTGTTCTTCTTACTCATATTATACTATTAACATGATTTCAAAATTCACCTCCTTCGTTGTTTGTGTTTGACTGGCTGGGCCATGCGTTTGCGAAATCGCAGTTATTACAGGTTAATGAGTCTTGAAGTTCAAGTTTGGGAGGAACCACGCTCCGATAGGTGATACCGGGAATAAGGGTTTTTATTTTTATTTTTGGGAAACGTGATATCCTAAATTAGTTACAAAAGTTTTTATTTTCTTGAAAATATATTTTTATTTACCCGCTGCAAATTTTATAGGAATATGATATAAATTATTATATATATTATTTTGGGATTTAGGGTGTCACACTCTGCGTCCTCCACACAACGTCGATTCCTCACTCAGACTCTCTCTTCTCACATCCGACATCTCCATTCTCCGATCTCCTTCCTCTATGACTAACATCGCCACCTACCCATCTCTCTCCGCTTCTTCGTCTCGTTTCGCGGTCTCGGACTATCCCCATCTACTTCTTATATATTTTTTAGGTTATTACTCTATTACTCTTTTCCTCTTCTATTATTTATTAATTTTGAATTGTTTTAATTTAGGATTGTGAACTAGTAGTAGGGTGTGAATTGTATTTGTGACTTTGTGAATTGTGAATAATTTTAGTGTGGGGATTATGATTGTGAACTTTAGTGTGTGAATTGTGACTTTGTAAATTGTGAATTGTTTTTCTAATTAGTGTAGTGTGGATGTGAGATTATGAATTTGTGAACTCTTTTACTTTGTGAATGTGAGATGTGACTTTGATGAATGTGAACTATTTGTCTGAATGTGTTTGTGATTCAATTCTTTTTTCATGTTACTAAGTTAGAGTTGTGTAATTAATTTGTGTATTTTTTTAGGAGTGATACAATGTTTAAAATAAGAAAATTGATACATTTTTAAGTAAAACGTTTCCGACAAAGATGAAAATTGTAAAGTTTTAAATCAACACTTAAAAAGCATTATTCTGGTGATTAAACAATGCTACACCTATAGCTTCATCTCTCCCAAACTTAACAATTTCTCAATCTCATTTCTCCTCTCTCTATTGTTGTATTTGCAAATTTTTGTGCGCTTAATTACAAATTTACAATTTAAAATACAAATATATAATATTATTTTTTAATTTATTAATTAGAATTATAAAATTCGATGCCCTCAAAGTTTTAGGTCAATATCCTCCACTAAGAGTAATGACTATGAAACTTTTATTATTTCTGTTTCAACCCATCATAAAAATAGAAATAACATTTATGGTATCTATATAATATTTTTTTATGACAATTATATCCTTAACTATGAACTTTATATGAAATAGATCATTTTAATTTGACTAATTAACATAATAATTTTAACATATTTAAATATTACATGTGTGTTCAAAACGGATACATCACATGCAACTATAATTGTTTTGTTTAAGATTTAAAATGCATTTAAAGATTATTTTTTCAAATGATAAATTTTCATATGCATGAATAAAGAAAACATAAATTACATTATAATTTAATGTTTAATCAAATAAACCACCAATATAAAATAGTTTCACATCTACATTACATAAAAATTCACAATATTTCTTTGAAAGCTCACTTTGCAACCATAATTTAAAGATAACATTTAAATGTTGCATTTTCGATTGACATGAGTATAAAATTAATTTACATGAATAATACAAGTTGTCTTTTCTATATATGTTAGAGCTAAATAAGTTTTTAGTATATGTAAAATTGTTATTGTTTACTTTGAGTCCTATAAAACTTGGATCTTGTCAACAAAAATAGAAGTTTTGCATTGAAAAGAACAACTTTTAAACTTTCAAAGACTTAAAAATACAAATTTTAATATATTTTTCAATTGACTTTTTTCACTTTTAATTTCTTAACAAATACCCTTAGAATGTTAGCATTTGTTGTAATTTTTTTCTCACTTTTTAGTCCAATAAAAGTTATTTGTAAATTTGGTCCATGTTGTGAAGTCAACATAGTTTGACTAACTAAATGCTACGTGGCATTGTCATGTGGACTATTTTAATTGAGTTGACAACTAAATACAACCAATTGATGATAAAAAAAAAAAAGTGAATTTAGGGTTTTTATTTTTTATTTTTTAAATTTAAAATAATATAAAAAAACTAATAAATAATATGAGTCAACGTGCATTCAACTGCCAACTCAATTAAAATAGTCCATGTAATTGGGACATGTGGTATTTTGTTCATCAAACCACAATGACTTCAGACTAAACTTGCAAATAGTGACTTTTATATTAGAAATTGGGGAAAATTTTATAGGAGCTAAAAGTAAAAAAATATATCTTATTAGTAGATTATTCATATATTCATAATTTTATTGTGTTTAATATATATATTTCATCGCATTTATTGTATAATAACTGTTTCAATTTCAAATATTAAAATATAAATCAATTTCATCTGATTACAAATGAGGGGAGAGACAAATTGGTCTTCAAATTATAAAGTCGTTATATTTGTTCCTAAATTTAGCCAATCGACAAATATATTATTGAGATTGTAAAATGTCAACTAAAATAATCTCTCTCTAAATTTTTAACGTTATAGACTATGATGTGACATGTTTAATTGAATATATGATTCATCCATGTTGATTTCACATCAATGTCATTGCGATACGAACTATTTTGTCTATCAAATTTAAGTCTTTAAAATATTATTTTATCTATAATTAGTTTATGTACAATTACATTTATTAGCAAATTTGTCTATGGGATGACAATTTTTTTAAGGTGAATTAGTCCCCTGTGAGATGATATTGATGTGGAGAAGCTATATATTCAACTAATATGTCATATCATAATCTTTAACATTTTATAATTTTAGGAGTGTATTTGTCAATTCACAAAATTTATGGATTAATTTTACCAACACTTGAAATTTAAAGGACCAAATTGTTCATAGAGAACATCAAAGAAACCATACACAAGAAACAAATATTTAGATCCATTACAACTTAAAAGAAGTAACATAGAAATAACTGAAGTTGAACCATAAAAGGAAACTAATGATTTGTCAATCACTAGTGTTTTAGTGAGAGATACAACGCTTTGTTTTGATTCTGCTATGGAAAAATGAAAATGGAATGAAATTTAGAGGAATGTGAAGCAACCCCAACAAGACTTGGGATAAAGAGATTTTGAATGTTATATTTACACTATATCTCTTTATAAAATGAGTTAACATTAAAACAACAATGAAAGAGAAAATACTAAAGAATAAAAAATATTTATTGTCTTTATGAGTGAGGAACAATAGAGGGCAACACATTTTTATCTTATATGTGATGTTTTCAATCTCTCAACTTCAACTCAGCATAATTCAATTAGGCATGACAACGAAGCGGGTCAGAGATAGGGTTTGTCTCTCTTATCGCACATCTGATTAGTTGAAAAAATCCACATCCGCTCCCATTTTTATCGGATGTGAAATTGAAGTTCTTATCCCTACCCATGTTGGAGTTTGGGTTTTATGCCCTCGATGAAGTTCAGATTTTCCGCTCTGCACCTGCTCTCATTCATATATTTAAAATAATAAATTTAGAAGTCATATTTATTATGATTAATATAATAAAGTAGTTATTATCATGCAATAATAAAATAAATGAAAATAAAATATTAAAATCTTCTTTTTTATATAAAGGAGATTATAATTTATAATATTTAAAAAATATTAAATATCAAAACCCTAAATCCGTTGCAGCCCAAAGTTTTAAATTGGGGAAAACCATACTTGCATTTAATTAATATTGATTTTCTCTGACCAAATTGGGACGAGTTCGGATGGATACTCGCAGGTACGAGTTGTGTTCACTTAAATTCAAGATTAACCATCACACATTAGTACTATAACACTTTGCAACACCTTGCAAAACATTGAACCTGTTGAATCCTTCACATTACACAAAACACGTGAAATCTAATAAATAAATGCACAAAATTATACTTAACGTTAATTCACAGTACAACTTAATATTCTTAAATAAACTAAACAGAAAGACATAAACTACCCATTTATCTAATAGCAACTCAATATAAAACGGCTAGATAACTTTTTTTTTCTTTCTAAAGTCATCACAACACATTATTTCTACATGGTGTTTCACATAAAATTAGATAACACAAGGTTCCTACATAGTGTTAAACATAAAATTAGGTAAAAAAATGTCCAACACACATTATTCAAATACAAAACAAACAACAAATTATTGCACGCGACAAACTCTCATATTAATTTTTTTTTCTTTTTCTTTTTCATACAACCTAATGTAGGAGGTCTTTTGCATATCTTTTCATAATAACCGATATGTCTTTTATCAACACAATATAAAATAAACACATTTAAAAAAAAAAAAAACACACTATTTTCATAAAAGTACACAAAATCTTATAATTCTCTTCATTATGAAATCAAATTGATCTTTATGAAGCCACCGCCATGGTGGAAGACAACGATGGATAGCTTGAAGTGTGCAATGCTGAGGTCTTTGGACATAGCTGGTGTGGGAAGATTGGGGTTCTAATTAGAGAGGACTATAGATGAGTTAACAAGCAAGAGAAGGAGATGCAAGGAATATGCACTATAAATTGTTGCTCATGCCTCTTGGAAGAAGTAATTAATGGTTTGGGGTGACGATGGCAAGTTAGTATAGGTGTACCTCCATACACCTCTTTTACATTTTGAGAGAAAAAGAAATATAAAGAGTAATACAATAAATAATATTAAATGAGATATGTGAGCTATGTGATAGAAAGAGAGATAGAAAAATAATAAAATGTTCAGTATCGTAGAAAAATTAGAGGGGTATAAATAGAGCTGTCAATTTGACAAGCCCCCTAATTATTGGCCACAACTCACATTTTGAAGGGGTCAAAAAAATTAATAATTTAAAAGGCCCCTAAAAACAAGGCCCACTAAATTAAAAGCCCATTAAAAATTTAGGGGTCTAGGAGGCCCCTAGACCCACTTTTTTAAAAAAAGAATCGATTTACTTTTTTTTCGATAAAAATTGTTCGATTTTTTTTTGATAAAAATTTCTGATTTTCTTTCGATAAAAATTTTCGATAAAAAATTTCCGATAAAAAATTTCCGATTTTTTTTCGATAAAAAATTTCTGATTTTTTTTCGATAAAAAATTTCCGATTTTTTTTCGATAAAAAATTTCCGTTTTTTTTTCGATAAAAAATTTCCGATTTTTTTTCAATAAAAGATGTCCGATTTTTTTTCAATAAAAAATTTCTGATTTTTTTCGATAAAAAATGTCCGATTGTTTTTCGATAAAAAATTTCCGATTTTTTTCAATAAAAAATGTTCGATTTTTTTTCGATAAAAAATTTCCCATTTTTTTTCGATAAAAAGTTTCTGATATTTTTTTTCGATAAAAAAATCTTAAAATTAACAAAATATTGGGAGCCTATGGACCCTTAGAGCCCCCTCCCTAAGGCCCCATGAAATAATGGGCCGAAATTAAGAGGCCCCTTAAAAGATTATTTTAATAGGGGGCCTAATAATAAAAGAAAAAAAAAGGGACCTTCTAATTTGGGGGCTTTTTTGACGGCTCTAGGTATAAATATCACTCCTTAAATGAAAAGTCATCTTAGTATAGTGTTGTTCAAAAAATAGAGTGGTGGTTTTAAGTTGACCTATTAATAATTCTTTGCGTTAAATACGTTTTTAATTTTTGTTGTTAGTCTTTGTAAAATAAATTATATTTTTTAATCTCTACAAAATTATCATTTATCAGTTTCAATCTCGGTTCAAACGAAATATGTTTAATTGACATTTTTTAGCAAAGTATCTTTAGAACATTATAAAAACTTTTTCAACAAAAACTTAAAAGTTATTGATATGAGATGAATTATATATGAATGTTATAAATTTAAGATAAAAGTAACGATAATATAGATCCATAAATCGAATTTTAAAATCATTTTTTATTGAATAACTTTTTTTAATATTATAAACATACCTACAAAAATATATTATTTTTCTTTCTAAAACAATTTAGGTTGAGACTATATATTGACATTTCAATATAGAATAAAATTGATTCTATGATAATTTTAAGTAAAGACTAAAAAATGTAATGTTTTTTACAGAAATTTAAAATGAAATTTTATACGAATTAAAAATTTATTTAACCATGTTTTTTTTTAACTCCGACGCCACTTTCAAGCCATTTTATATTTTTATTTTCCACAAAAT
>JBBPBR010000006.1:11271349-11282159 GCA_037974775.1 Cicer pinnatifidum
CAACTTTTATAATAAGAAAAATGTTACAGATAAACTTCACTTTGAATTCAACATTGATTTCTAATTTGATCTTAGTTATTGAATTTATTTATTGATTTATTATCGAATTATCTTTACTTTCTTACCCTAATTCCTTAGTGACAAAATGTTTAATTCCAAAGTAACTCCTAACTCCTTTGTAGATTAAAAATTAGAATTATGTTTTATTTTACAAGAATTCTCTTATTAAACTATTATCTCTACAAATAATTCAATTGGTTTCATGAACCTGTATCCATCCCTATACTACAATATTATTAATTTTTCATCTCAATCATCCGTAAAGTCAATTTTTTATTTTAAAATGCAAATCGTAAAACAGTTTAAAGTTGACCAAGGAATAAAAAACATTAAGCACATACATAATACACATAATTCAATAAACTCATCCATATAACTAGAAATTAAATCAAACAAATAAAGGGAATTTAGTTACTCATCACAAAGAAACAAAAGATAGAGATTAAAGAAGAATTACAAGAAAGATTCATCAATGATTCTTGATAAAACTCTTTCAATGGTGTTATAACCAAACTCCTATGAGTTTCTCTATTAAGGCACAAATCTCCACACCTCAAAATACCAAAAAAGATACCTAAAAAGTGAAAGAAAACACACTTTTATGCATTGTGTAGCATGTCGTACGCTCCAATGCTCCTAGACATAAACAAATTGTCAAAATACTGTAGAAATGCACTTTAGGTGCAGGCATTTGTGCTCCAACACACAACCTTGAAGTAGCAATGTCAATTTACAAGGAAGGGAGGTTTGAATTGTAAAGATTCATATTTAAAAATTCTTGAAAAACTTAAGGAATTAACTTAAGAATTATCTTAGTTAAGAAAACAGAAAATGGAGAACGTTCTTGGTAGCTTAAAAACAAAAATTCAGTTTATGTTTTAACTCAAGTAATTAATCAGGCTTAATAAATAAGGAGATAAGAGAAAGAATACCACACAAAGATGTATCCTGGTTCACCTAACTTGTACTGTGAGTTTTTTCCACTAAGTGTTTCAAAACAAAGAACCTTCTTGGTTTTACAACACCTAGTTCAAATCAACCTTGATCTGTTACAAGTTCTATTTCTTTCCACCCAGAAAGAGATTTAATCACATCACCTGTCAACATTGATAACATTTCTTACAATCTATTCAAATTATACTAAACTCTTATAGTTTGAGTTTTACAATACTGACGAGATTGTTTTGATAGAATCTGAAATGTCTCAAATCTTGTTTGAGATTCGATTCTTTACAAAGAATTCAATACAATAATAACAAAGTATAAATCAGAACTGAATCTTTCTTGAGAAAATGAGAATTTCAAGTATATGAATGTGAATGATTTGTGAGACTTGATAGCACTTGAACTTCTACAATTTTCCTGAGCATTGGTCTTTCTATTATAGGCAATTTGGAGCAACTAATAATGGTCAAAGAATTGTTGGTAGTACTATGTCAGTTTTGACCGAAACCAATATATATAAATAAAAATAGTCCAACATTTGAACACTTTATGAAATCTATTTGACTAAGTGTTTTTCTTCTCTCTTGATCAGATTTCTCTTATGTTTAATGATCCTTTATACTTCAAATATATTTGTTGATGAATTTGCTTTGATCTGGAGATTTTATTCAATCTAAACAGTTTGGAGAAAGATGATGAACTTCTGCATAATTGTGGAGATTGATAATTAATCTGGAGTGTAAGTCTTTGAACTTTCTAGATATTGATGATCAATCTAGAGCTTCAGTCTTGATCATTATGGGATGACTTTATGATTATTTGGATGTCTTGTACAGATCAAGATTGATTCACTTTCTTGACAGTTAAGTTGGAGAAGGTTCAAACTTGTTTTAACTTGCTTAATTCATGACCTTTTATGTTAGAGATTTGAATGATTTCTTTGATTAGAACGAATCTTACTTAATCATTGTCAAGTACTGATAACATTAGCATGAAATTCATAGATATTATCTTCTTTGAACAAATGGATATTGATTGATCTTGAGGCTGTGATGATTAGTCTTGATCCTTAAGAACAAAGTGATGGTGAGGTGTATTGCGTTCTATACCCCAAAAGTCGTTTACTCCATAACCTGTCTTTCAAACTTTCCGTTGATTCTTGCTACGTATAGAATGACAAGTACAACTATAATAATATAGCAGGTTCCTGCAATGGATTGATCTGTTTGACCCGTTTTTCTTTCAGCTTTACATTTCGAGAGTACTGGCTTCGTATATGGAATCCAGCCACAAGGACACTGTCTCCAAAAATTGGGTATTTTCGCGATTCTTCCAACTCTCCACATGAACTGCACTCGTTTCCAGCTTTCGATTTCAATTTTGGATATGACAATTCAACGGACACTTATAAGGTGGTGGCGACTAATATCTATCTACCAAGATATCCCACAGGCATTGTAAGAATTCTCACTTCGGGTGATAATGTTTGGAGAGATATTGAAAGTTTTCCAGTTGTACCTCCGAAGAGAATATACAGAAGAGTGGAGGTGTGTATTTGGGTGGAACTCTTAATTGGTTGGCGATGGACATTGATTTTCCCCTTAGTGTTCTTAAGGTTGCTATAACAGTTGAACAGTTTCGTATTGTTTCGCTTGATTTGGGGACTGAGACATACAACCAGTACATGGTGCCTCATGGTGCCTCGTGGTTGCTATAGCAGTTTCGTATTCTTTGTTTTTCTTATTCTCCCGACAAAATCAATTTTGTTATATGGAAGATGCATATATTTGGGGTGGAAGAGTCTTGGGTCCAATTTCTTAAAATTAGTTACCAGACTCACCATCCTGATTTTCATGTAGTGCATTTATTTCTTTTTGAGGATACACTGATACTTGTGAGTCGTCAACACCAATCAATTTTCTATAATTGGAGAGATGATAAAGTAGAGGAAATAAACGTTACTATTGCCCATAATAGAATGAGAAATGATATTGGAACACAAATCCAAACACAAATACAAACACGTATACGTATACGTATACATACTTAGGGGCATTTTGGTCATTTTAAGGATTTTTCTTTTTCTCTCTCTTTCTCGTTCTCTCTTTCTCGTTCTCTCGTTCTCTCTTTCTCTCTTCTCTCTCTTCTTCTCTATCTTCTCTGTCGATCCCGTTTTCATTCTGCCGATCCCGTTTGCAAACACATAGCCGATCTTCTGCCGATCTTCTCTATCTTCTTCGTTTGCCGATCTTCTGCTTCTACTGGTTTAGCCGATCTTCTCTGTTTCGCACTATTAAGTCATTGTAAGTTTACTTTTCCATATCATTAGGGTTTTTAGTTATTGATTTAGGGTTTCCATTTTTACTTCTCTATTTAAGATTTTTTATTTTTAGGGTTTCTATTTTTACTTCTCTATTTAGGATTTTTGATTTTTAGGGTTTCTATTTTTGGCTTGTTCGTTTCTATTTAGAGTTATTGATTTAGAGTTTGAGTTCTTTATCTTTGTTTTGGTTAGTAGTTATCCTCCTATCAGATTTACTTGGTATAAATCTTATCTTTCGATGTGTGAAAATGATCATGGAACCAAAGATTTAGTCCTGTTAATACTAAATTATTAATTTGGAATGAATATAAGACATTTACTTGCTGAGATAATTTGATTTCTGTTATTTTTCAATCTTTCCAAATTTGGATGGAAAATTTGCCAACTTTCTTAAATATGATTCCGCTAATATGGAAAATTTGATTCCGCTAATATGTTTAAATATGTCCCTAATAAAAAAAGAAGTAACTGTATGTCATTCAGCCTGTAGGTTGCTTCTTTTTTCATTTAATCCATCATAATTTTCTTGTGAGGAAGGTTCAGGAAGCAGTAACCCAGAGCTTGGTTATGAGTGTATTTCCTCTTTCCTTCTTAACAGGTTGGGACTTATACAATGAGCATAGCCTTTAATCTTTTTCCATCATTATAAAGGACCCTGGTGCATATGTCATGCTAATAATTTGTTTCAGGGCACTTTGTGAGCTTGAATTTGAAGATGTTCGGAAGCTTTTTGTTGAGTTGTGTGGACGCATATCATTAGGGTTTTTAGTTATTGAATTTTTTTGTTTATCAAATATTTATGATATGCAATTAGACTTGTTAATAACATATTATTTGTCAACAGACGAGGTAGAAATTAGTACCCCTTTTAAGAATGTTGGGGATGAAGTCGCATGTGAGCCTAACGTGGACAGTTCAGCAAAAGCAACGTCAAACATAATTACGAGAATGAAAGATAAACCAAGGAATCGAGTTAAAAGTGTAGTCAATCAAAGTTCGTTTGTGAATCCGGATGAAAAGAAGAAGAAGAAGAAGAAGAAGAAGAAGAAGAAGAAGAAGAAGAAGAAGAAGAAGAAGAAGAAGAAGAAGAAAAAATAAGTGTTATGATATTTTGAGTATGTGGGGGGTTCTCTATAGCGATGTAGTTGGTGGGATTTGAACTGCACTTTTTGCCTGTAGTTTTCCTTTATGCTTTTATGAACAAATATGAATGAATTTTATTTATTTATTTCTTTATGATGAAGTAAGGATTTAGATTTGGTTGATTAAGTTGTGTACAAATTGATGAAGTTGTGTAAAAATTGATGAAGTTATGTAATTCAAATTTGCTGAAGTTAAGTTTGCTGAAAATTCAAATTTGCTGAAAATTTGCTGAAGTTAAGTTTAATTATTGGCAAATTGGTTTTAAATTGGTTTTAAATTTGCTGAAGTTAAGTTTCAAACATTCAAATTGGTTTTAAATTCATTAACCAACTTGTTCACAATATTAACCATGTTACTTAAAGCCATTAACCAGATTTATATTTTGTATGATAAGAATGACCATTCTGTTCAGTTCGAATCTATTAACCAAGTTGTGCAAGGAATTAACAATATTGTTTTAATTCATTAACCAGATTTATATCTTGTTTGATTAGAATGCCCAAGGTTTCAGTTCAAATGCATTAACCAAGTTGTTCACAACATTAACCATGTTCATTTACGCCATTAACCCGATTTATATTTTGTCTGATAAAAATGACCAAACATTATGTTAAAATTTATTAACCAAGTTGTGCAAGGAATTAACAATATTGTTTTGATTCATTAACCAGATTTATATCTTATTTGATTAGAATGCCCAAGGTTTTAGTTCAAATGCATTAACCAAGTTGTTCACAACATTAACCATGTTCATTTACGCCATTAACCCGATTTATATTTTGTCTGATAAAAATGACCAAACATTATGTTAAAATTTATTAACCAAGTTGTGCAAGGAATTAACAATATTGTTTTGATTCATTAACCAAATTTATATCTTGTTTGATTAGAATGCCCAAGGTTTCAGTTCAAATGCATTAACCAAGTTGTTCACAACATTAACCATGTTCATTTACGCCATTAACCCGATTTATATTTTGTGTGATAAAAATGACCAAACATTCTGTTAAAATCCATTAATGACAAGGCCTTTCCATCACCTTCTTTTCCTATTGCGCGTCGTTCCTTATTAACATAATTCCTCACGTCTCTTTCACAAAATGGTACGTTTTCATGTCCTCCTGCATCTTTAACAAGAGATTGAAATGTCTTGTTGATCCTCACTCCTGCATCATCATTGATTTGTATTGTTCTCTTTACATGCAAATTCATTTTCAAATCTGATTAACATCGTTGATTAAAAGTGATGAAACTTAATATTTAGACAAAAATAATTAACATGATTGATTAATAGTTCACAACCCTAAGTTTTAGACAAAAATAAGTCATTAACCACATATGATACTTCATTAACCAATAATATTTATATTATTAACCAGAAGCAGAAAAATCAGCTATGAACTCAGAAAACGTGTAAATAAATGGAAAAATGAGGAAATGAGGAGATAAAGTTACCTTGCAAGTGAGGAGATAAAATTGCTCAAGTTACTTCATAAAATTTTTGATTAAAATCTGTAAATAAATGGAAAAATGAGGAAATGGAAGAAAGGGAAGATGAATGTGTTTATTTTTGGAGAGGAAGACCAAACAAAAAATCTGAAAAAAGAGAGAGACAAAAAAGAGAAAGTAAAAAAAGGGGGAAAAGTAAAAAAAAAAAAAGGGGGAAAAGTAAAAAAAGGGTGAAAATTTAATGAAGTGAGAGAATGTGTGGGACCCATATGTATTGTGTTTGTATTTGTGTTTGGATTTGTGTTCCAATATCATTTCTCTAATAGAATTACCGATTATGTTAAAAGTTTAGTTTCAATTTTTTGAAAGTAATTTTCTCTTTCAATTGTTATTTGTTTAAATTTATGTTAATTTTCTTAATAATTACGAATTGTGTGCATATATTCTTTTTTATTATTTGTGTTTTTGAATGGAATTCTCCTTGAATTAATGAATTTGTTTTGGTTTGTATTATTATTAATTAACTAGAAGACAATTCTCCTTTCGTTCTCTTTCATTCAATTTATTTTCTTCCTTCCTACATCTCCTTAGCTTACTATTGTTATAATTAAATCCACTTTCTTCTACTGATTTGCTTGTAACTTAGGAGGAAGACCAGCCGCTAATGTAGTGTTGGAATTCAGAGCTCGGAAGAGCAACAGCTAAGGCAATATTAGAGAAAGAGGAATTAGGAGGAACATGGTTTGAATTAGTTAGGATTTTAGAATGAAATTTGTTCAGGTATTTTGGGACATTATTACTATTATTATGTTTTTTAATGTATTTTGTCATAAACTTTATTTTCAAGATAACTTTTGCTGACTTAAATGGGGAAATGACTTATTGAATGTGGGGAAATGACTTATTGAATGAAATGTCTTATTGCCTTATATTAGAGTGTGCTTCAAAGGTGCCACCAACATTACTGTGTTTGGTATTTGTTTTTTTTTTTTTTGGCTTTTAATCATTTCTAAATATTCATATCATAGGTCCTTTTATAGTTTTCATCAGGGTTTTAAATTGCGGTTACGTTCGCAATTGTTGTTATGCAGCAAACTTTTATATTAAAAGAAAACTGTAATTGTTGTTGCGATCCCATTGTAGCGACTTTAAAATTTGCAATATTATAAAATACAATTGTGGTTGTTGACTGCAAGTTAAATTTTATGGCTAAAATAGAAAAACACATTTGAATTATAATGTTTATTAATTATTTGTTTCGGTTTTAATCTTGATATGAAAAGATCACAACGTTTATTGATACCGACCTATAAATGAAAAATCTAATATTTGAAGTTCGTACGATGAATTGGATTGACAAGCTCTAGTTTTGGATGGTAGCTTTCTTTGTTATTTAGTAGATCGATTTTTTAATGGACTTATATGTTTTTAATGTGACTCATAATGGATTTGGATTTTTTTAGGAAAATTTTACTCCATACCCCCCAATTATACCTATATCCCCATTTTAAGAATGAAATGACTTTTTTGCCCTCATATATATATATATATAATAAAACCTCCAAAAGTTTACCATTCCACTATTCAACATTTTCGGAACACGCAAAAGTAAATTTTTTTACAAAACTACCGGACAACTTGTTTTCAAGTTTGCCGGTACAGAAGATGTACTCTAGAAACCTTGATCTGAAGTTCTTCGGTACATAAGATACTACCGAAAAATATTATTGAAGTTATCCGGTACAGAGGACTCTTCCGAAAAACTTGTTTTTAAGATATCTGGTACATAGCGTTGTTCCAGAAAACTTGATGCTCAACATTTCCAGTAGTTACAAGAGAACTTGAACATTAAGTTTTCCGGAAGTTTTAAATAAATTTTTTTTATTTAATTATAATTATATAAGTAATTTATTTATTTTTATTGTTTAATTTTTCAGTGGGCGCACGAGGAAGAGACGACAAAATAATACGAATTACACGTGACACTCATACTTCGACATCGTCCGCGATGAATCCCCAGAGAGGATTCGATCGACAACTTCAAGGAGAAGAAGACGG
Organism: Cicer pinnatifidum; assembly: GCA_037974775.1. Classification (NCBI taxonomy): domain Eukaryota; kingdom Viridiplantae; phylum Streptophyta; class Magnoliopsida; order Fabales; family Fabaceae; genus Cicer; species Cicer pinnatifidum. The sequence goes on from JBBPBR010000006.1 coordinate 11,279,328, forward strand.
GTGATCATGGAATACGACGATGAGGGAGCATGTGGTACATGAGCAGGTGGTACATGAGGAGCATGTGGCTATGTATCAGAAGGAGCATGTGGTACATGAGCAGGTGGTACATGAGGAGGTGGTATAGGAGCAGGTGGTACATGAGCAGGAGGAGGCTGCACCTGCTCATGAGGGAGATCATATAGAGGAGGGGCATGCTGGAGCTGAGGGACCTGGTGAGCTCACACGGTATCCTGGAGGACCTTATAATTTGTTTGTCCTTACACGATATCGTTATCATGTTTCAGCTAGACTATGGTTTGGTGAGGTATATTTAATTAATTATTACTTGTAATCTATTAAAAATATTTAAATTAATTATTATTTTTGGTCCATATTTACTTTTAATGTCATATATTTTCTTTGTATACAAGAGCGACCATTGTTGAAAATTGTTGTGCATGGAAAGAAAATGCAACAATTTACTCCGCCGGTACTTCGACGACCCATAGAGAACTGGGTGAATTTGTCAGGTTTGAACTCATTACAACGGGGTAGTTTGAAGATGATCGACAACAACCTGATATTTGCATTTGTTGAAAGATGGCATTCTGAGACATCGTCATTTCACATGTCATTTGGTGAAATGACGATTACTTTAGATGATGTTGCTAATATTTTGGGATTGCCTATTAGGGGTGAGTTCTACAGTCCACCTGATGTAGATAGAGTAACGGCATGTAATCTTTTTGTCCATCTATTAGGAGTGACCACGGAAGAGATCTGGGAGAAGACCATGAAGACTAGAGGTGCGCACTATAGACTGAATTGGTTGAAAGAGGTCTTCAGAAGGCAGTGTGCACCTGAGAGATTTGACGGTGCTGATAGGGCATATCTGTTGAATTTAGTAGGGAGTACTATTTTCGCTGATAAGAGTCATACTCTAGTTGATGCGAAGTACCTTCCGTTATTCAGATATTTAGAGGGTACAGATAAATATGCATGGGGTACTGCTGCACTCGTAGTGCTTTATGACTACCTCTCAAATGCATGTTGTTATGACACCAAACAGCTAGGTGGATATATGACGTTGCTTCAGGTATCAATTATTTATTTAATTTTAATTAATAAATATTATGTTAATTATGTTATTAGCATTAATTATTTATTTAATATATTTATGTTAGTATTAATTATTAATTTTTTTTTATCAATTATTTATTAGTATTAATTATGTTATTAATATAGTTTTTAGTATTAATTATTATATATTTATTTATTATTAATATATATATATATATATATATATATATATATATATTTATTTGCAACAGTGTTGGATTTACGAATATTTTCCAAATATTTGTAATAGAGGTGACTAAGGTGCTGACGTGGAATGTTTTGTCCGAATGAACAAATGATGCTACAAACAAGGCAAGCATAAGGTCCATGAATACAGACGTGTTATTGATGCATTGACACCTGCGGATGTTATATGGAGACCATGGGAGAATCACAGGGGTGTCATTCCTTTTGATGATATCATGCTTTATACTGGTCACCTCCGATTATGCAGCACTGTAGTGAAATATCTGTCAGATAGGTGTTTGAGACAATTTGGATATATCTAATATATTCATTCACCGCCACTTCCAGATCCTTCTAGATTATTTGATGTAGATGTGGAATGGTTGGGATATGTGACGCCAGTGACAGAGCTGTTTCACAAGCTTCGTTCAGCTACATATCCATCTAAGTGTGAAGATGGATATTTGGAGTGGTTCGATCAGGTGTCTCATCCACTACTTGTGCGACCAGATGGTGTACCTCAGGTCTCACATTGTAGTGTACCGCCCACCAGTGCAGATGTTTCTAGTTTGTAGTTGGCACCTATCTTACAGCAGATCGGTGATCTTATACAGCAGAGGTTGAATCAACATGAAGCTAGTCCGGATGATGAGTTGTATATTCATTTTTATAAAGCATTGTATTTATCACGTAGTCGCACTAGAAAGTAGTAACACTTTTATGAATTATTGTTATGTCAGTTACTATTATCTCGGTCTTGCAATGAGAGTAATACGTGTCTCGGTGAAACATTATACTTTGTTAAGTCATGAACATGCTTTCTTTCTTCATCATCTAAGTGTCCAACATATGCGTGTCCCTCCAAAGTATCAGGTAATTCATGGTTGTGAATTCCACAAATTACTTTAACTATCCATCCTGAACCATCTTTTAATGGTTTCGATCTAAGCTTGAAAGGACAATTACACTTTTTTGTTGAACTTCGAGTTGAACTAGCAACACCCTTGTATCTTCCTCCTTTGTCACAACCTAATATTAATTTATTTTTCCTTCCTTTTTCTCTTGTCTCTATATCTGATCTTATGATAATAACAATAACTTTATTTTTTATGCCGATTTCTTTTGCCCAATTCACAAGAGCGTCCCTTGAATAAAATATCTGAAGTAAAATAAATTATAATTAATCACCATAATATATTTTTACAATATTAATATTACTTATATTTATTCATATTTGATTTGTGTCAAAAATATTTGTAGTATCGACAAATGTTTTATCCATTAATAGTAACGGTTTATCCATATCTGTTAACATTTAAAATAAATTAAAAAAAATTAAAGAAAACTTCAACCTACCGGCAATCTTTTTTATTGCTCTGGGAATGAGAAAATGGTGAAAAAAAAAATTAACTTTTCATTGTGTGAAATAGTCAAAAAAAAATTGAGGGTATTTTTGACGTTTTGAAATTCTTTTGGGGGGTACAGGGCTAATATGGGGGATACAGGGTAAATTTTTTTTTTTTTTTCAGTGATATTCTTTTATAT
>JBBPBR010000006.1:11283313-11308975 GCA_037974775.1 Cicer pinnatifidum
TTTTAAATATTATAATTAATTTTAATTTATTAAATAAAGAATTGTCAGATTAGTATTTTTAATGTATTTTCTTTGAAATTTATAAAATAATTTACTATTTTAAATTTTAATTAATTTTAATTATAATCATTTTTAATCATAATAATATTTATTTATTATTATTAATATTATTTATTAATGTTTTATTTATCATTATTTATTATTATTATTATTTATTAATTTATTATTGTTATTTATTAATGTATTATTTATTATTATTATTATTTATCAATGTATTATTTACTATAATTATTAATTAATTTAATTATTTATTAATATATTAAATTCATGTAATAATGCATAAAACGACAACAACAAAAAATTCAACTCTAATAAGAGGTCTCCCCGTGGGCCTGCGGTCTCCAACTAGGTCCATTTCATTATTGTCTTCAGCCAGTCGCACCCTAGACCAGTGGCTTCCTATTGAATCCAAAAAGTATGACAATCTGGTATATAATATTGAGAGTGGGGTATTTTTATATATAAAAAAAGGATATTGCTGAAAAAATCCAATGGATTTTTTTGTTTTTAATGGAATAATAGAGGGATATTTTAATTTTTTGGTTTAAAAGGGATGGGAATTACCATTATAATTAAAGACCTATTAAAAGTTACAAATATGTATTAGTCACATATTTAACATATATTTTATTAACTATTTACATTAAATAAAATATTTTAAATGTTTTATATTTTAGTAATTGATTAATGTTTTATTAAGTAGCCCAATTTTGAAAAAAAATATGATAAAAAAACTCCATTTTGGAAACTATATCTTAAACAACTTTTTTTTTTCTTAATTATAAATGGCTTTTGCAAACTCGAGTTTCCAAAAGACAACTTCCTTAAGGGATATTTAAAAAAAATCAATTTTTGTTTTAAATTAAGAATGTATATATATATATATATATATATATATATATATATATTTCATTCATAAAAAACATCATAAACTTGACAATGCCTTGGTACATCACGAGTTTGTTCTTCTTTGTGATCTTCAACCTCTTGCTCTTGAGGATGTCGAAAATAAAGAGTCAAGGAGGTAGTGATGTACAAGAACTACATCCACCTTTGAGTCCAGTTGGATATTTGATTTAACAGAGTATATGCATATTAAATTCCTCTTCGCTTGATACAAATGATAGCCGACGATTGTCTTCTTGATGTTATTGTTGGCTGTCAAAATTAAATTATTTCCCTGGTGCGAACCCGTAAGATTGATGTGGTGTGTGGAAATAAATATGAGGATGCGGTCGAGTGTTAGAATTGATGTGGTGTGTGAGAATAAGTATGAGGAGGCGGTCGAGTGCTAGGAGATGTTGGTATATAATATTGATTTTGTTGTGTTGTGTTGGACATTGATTCTTGGAGTTTTTGGAAAAAAAACTTAGGTAGATTGTGGTGGAGGTTGGGTAAATTGGCACGAGGATCAACCAATTGATTTTGTAAAGAAATAAATTGTTTGAAATTTTTGCAAAACCAAACCATGTATTCATAACTTGGTTTAAAACATTTAAGGATTAGATTATAAGACTTGATAATTTTTACATCATTTATAACAAGATATGCATTAAGTGAGACATCATTCAAATATTACCTCAATAAAATTAGGATGACAAATCTAGAGGCATTAAGATGGGTCGATAATATCCCCAAAACAATGAATTATGGTGTATTCTCAAGGTCGACGATGGGAACACATGACAATAAAAATTGTCGAGTCAATCAACGTATTGCTCAAGAGTACACACAATCTTCCAATCACTGCTTTTGGTCTAATCAACATATTATAGATTGAGAGTTTTATATGCAGAAATGGGACAACAACATCATGCATCATTAGCTTATAGTCGAGTATAAACAAACGATTGCCTGGACAATATTAAATATGAAGTTGGTAAGTCTAATACTCACTAAGTCATGCAATTCAACTGAAATTGTTATTCTTTAATGGTGCATGAAACAGTAAACTCAAGAGAGGTGTGACCAATTGGTCATTTTGAAGTCAACCTTCAAAGAAAATGGTGCAATTGTGGAAAACTAGGCTACACACGTGCGTTGTTTACATGTCATAGCTGCATGTTTTTATGTTTGTCAAAAACTATTTAGTGCATCTGTCTTACGTGTACAAGATTATTAATGTATTCAACATCTACAAAAGAAAAGTTTTCACCTATACCCAATGAAAGATATTGGCCCACATATGAAGGTAAAACATTGTATCACAATCCTGAAATGCAGATAATTAAAAAAGGTGGTCAAAATAGTACCCTTATTAGAACTGAAATTGACATTAAAGAAAAAGTGTCAAGAAAATGTGAACTATGTCGATTAACTAGTCGTATTCAAAATAATTGTTCAAATATTACAAACAACTCTAGTCAATCTATGTAATTTATTAATTAAATTTTAAAAAATTTGGCAATGTATAATTAAATTTTTTTCAAGCTTTGCCACTAAAAAAAAAATACTCATTAAGTCATGCAATTCAACTGAAATCGTTATTCTTTCATGGTGCATGAAACAGTAAACCCAAGAGAGATGCGATCAATTGGTCATTTTGAAGTCAACCTTCAAAGAAAATGGTGCGATTGTGGAAAATAAGGCCACACACGTGCGTTGTTTACATGTCATAGCTGCATGTTTTTATGTTCGTCAAAACTATTTAGTGCATCTGTCTGACGTGTACAAGATTATTAATGCATTCAACATCTACAAAAGAAGAGTTTTCACATATACCCAATGAAAGATATTGGCTCACATATGAAGGTAAAACATTGTATCACAATCCTGAAATGCAGATAATTAAAAAAGGTGGTCCAAATAGTACCCTTATTAGAACTGAAATTGACATTAAAGAAAAAGTGTGAAGAAAATGTGAACCATGTCGGTTAACTGGTCGTATTCAAAACAATTGTTCAAATATTACAAACAACTCTAGTCAATCTATGTAATTTATTAATTAAATTTTAAAAAAATTGGCTATGTATAATTAAATTTTGTTCAAACTTTGCCACTAAAAAAAAATACTCACTAAGTCATGCAATTCAACTGAACTTGTTATTCTTTCATGGTGCATGAAACAGTAAACCCAAGAGAGGTACGAGCAATTGGTCATTTTGAAGTCAACCTTCAAAGAAAATGGTGCGGTTGTGGAAAATAAGGCTACACACGTGCGTTGTTTACATGTCATAGCTGCATGTTTTTACGTTTGTTAAAACTATTTAGTGCATTTGTCTGACGTGTACAAGATTGTTAATGTATTCAACATCTACAAAAGAAAAGTTTTCAACTATACCCAATGAAAGATATTAGCCCACATATGAAGGTAAAACATTGTATCACAATTCTGAAATGCAGATAATTAAAAAAGGTGGTCCAAATAGTACCCTTATTAGAACTGAAATTGACAGTAAAGAAAAAGTGTCAAGAAAATGTGAACTATGTCGGTTAACTAGTCGTATTCGAAACAATTGTTCAAATATTACAAACAACTCTAGTCAATCTATGTAATTTATTAATTAAATTTTAAAAAATTTGGCTATGTATAATAAAATTTTGTTCAAACTTTGCCACTAAAAAAAAAAAATACTCACTAAGTCATGCAATTCAACTGAAATCATTATTCTTTCATGGTGCAAGAAACAGTAAATCCAAGAGAGGTGCGACCAATTGGTCATTTTGAAGTAAACATTCAGAGAAAATGATGTGATCGTGGAAAATTAGACTACACACGTGTGTTGTTCACATGTCATAGCTACATGTTCTTATGTTCGTCAAAACTATTTAGTGCATTTGTTTGACGTGTTTCAGGTTGTTAATGTATTTAACATCTACAAAAGAAGAGTTTTCACCTATACCCAATGAAGGATATTGGCCCACATATGAAGGTAAAATATTGTATCACAATCCTGAAATACAGGTAATTAAAATAGGTCGTCCAAATAGTACACGTATTAGAACTGAAATTAACATTAGAGAAAAAGTGTCAAGAAAATATGAACTATGTCGGTTAACTAGTCATATTCAAAACCATTGTTCAAATATTACCAACAACTCTAGTCAATTTATGTAATAAATACAAGTAGGTTAGCGCTATGTATAATTAATTAAATTTGGCTATGTAGAATTAAATTTTGTTCAAGCTTTGCCACTAGAAAAAAAAATTGTACTTGTGAGTATCCATAGATAAAATCCACGATTGACACAAGTAGGTTAACAGGTGTGTGCGGATAAAATAAATAAAAATTTTAACTATCAACTAGTTAATAAATACAAAGACATATATCGTATCTGTTAATAAATTAATAAAATTACTACTGTATTTTTGTTTTCATGTTAAAATGTATATACTTTTTATGATTAAATTTAATTTGTTATACATTTTATTTTTATTCTAAATATTTTTATGTGAATATTTTTGTGTGACAAAAGAGAAGAAAACATTCTATAAAAAAAATTTGTTATATAAATAATATATTTTTTGAAATATGATACCCATACATATCTAATAATATTCACGGATATTTAAAAATATACTAAATACTCGTTACATAGACATCTATATAGATATGGATAAAACACAAGTGTAATTTTATTTAATGTAGTGGATAAAACATAACTACTATCAATCAATATTTATAAAAATTTATTGTCATCCCTACTCTAGTCTATAATTAATGTTACATTTATTTATTTTATACATATTAAAAAGAAAATTATACATCAAGAAAAAGAAAAGACTATAAAAAAAATAAAATATTAAGTTTATCAAATTATTCATACTACACATTGATATATCTATTAATAATATCATAAATATAAAGTGAAGTATTTAAGATTATAGTTAGAAAATAATTACTATTACATTAAAAATTGAAAATAATATAGTATTTCTTTAAAAACAATTTGTTTATGAAGGTTTGACTAACAACATTGGTGCAACTAATTAAAAAAAAAGGGTCGTGTCATGACATCTTCACACCTAATCATTGTTTAGGGGTACATTAGGTGCTGCCATTGCCTAAGATCAATGGGAATATATTAAATAAATAAAAATAAATAAAAAAGTATCCTCCGCAGTTTCCAATTTATGCGTTCCTAATCAAACATCTTGATTATTATCGGTTACTTTTGTCGATCATTACATTACCTATCACATTTATCATAGTAGTTATTTTTCCTCTTTTTCTTAACTAATTTGATGTAACCACGCTCTCTTATCCACTCTAATTAAGATTTTTAATATAATTTAGATTTAATTATAGTTTTGGTTCTTTTATTTTTAGAAATTAATTTATCTATTTTAAAAGTTGACAATTTTAGTTCATTTATCAGATTTTTAAATTAAAAAATAATAATAATTTGACATTTTTTAAATAACCTGACATACAATTTTATGATGTACAACTATTTAGATACATTAATTATTCATCGGTTATTATATAAATTACAAATATGAAAAATGTCTGAAAGTAAAAATTAAGATTTTACGGTATTTTATTCTAATTTTATGGATGTTAATAATTCTATAATATGACATATTTTAAATATTATTTTCTCTCCTCATAACTCTCAATAATCAAAATAACAACTGAATTCTTTATCAAAAAATAAAAAATAAAAAATAAAATAACAATTGAATTAAATTTCACAGCACCCCACATGAAATAAAATAAAAATATACACATAGTACAAAATGTGTAGTATATATGGTATCTTTGAAATTACTCACAATTATAGCTTAATTAGCATAAAATTTAATTAACGCATATAATACGCAATTTTATGTTATTCATCTACGCATTATAGGGTATACACATCAACTCCTATATATATAGTGGTGTATAGTTATTTAAGCAAAGTTCTTAATTACCTCTTCCAATTTTAATTTGTTTCTCATAGGAACAAAGATACTAAGAGGCATATCACTTAGATGACTTATGCATTCAGCTTGTCATGTTTTAGAGTACCCTACAAACGAGAAAATTGAAGGTTACTCAAATGGAGAGATCAAGAAAAAGTGCTTTGATGGTGAAAATTTAAATTACTCTTCTTGTTATGGTAATTTTCAAATGCCTCTTAACTATCCACGTTACACCAAATATGATTATGAGAGGATGGAGGAATGGATGGTGGATGTGTTTCTTAATCAGTATGTAGTAAGTTTCAAAGGTAATATTGTTAGAAAAATATGTTTTGCAATTGGAGCATTCTTGTGACCTATTCAATATTAATTGAAGGAGTTATATATAGTTGTTATAAATGCCCTTCTTCTATGATATAGTTATGCTAATAAATGTTATAGTTTAAAGTTATGTTCTCGATCGTGGTATGTTATTTATTTAGTACTTAGGATACATATATAGCTCTCTAGTAAGATTAGTACTCTCGTTGTACCCAAAAAAATTGTTACTCCCTAAAATTAAGTCTACTACTATAACGAATATCTATATATAAATTTAGATATGTATGTGTGCTTTTCTAGTTCTTCTCTACATAGTACGATACATAGAGAAAATGTAACATTTTATGTAATTTAAGCATACAAATTTGCGTCTATTTTTTATGTATTTTATGTGAATTTATTGACATATTAACTTATTAGTCATTTAAAAAATAAAAATACACCACTTTTTTCTAGTAGTATAAATTTTTGTTAAAAAAAAAATACTGATATGGACTTTTAAACAAGGTTTTATGTTTTGTCAATTTTCAAAATATCTCATACTCAAATTTTACAAAATCTAACTCGACTTAACCTTATTTACACCATAAATGGTGTTTGATAGGTTATACAATTGTTTCATAGACTGTTATTATTTTCGAATGTGCGTAGAATGGGGAAGCTTTGGAAGAATTGAGAATGTTCAATTAAATAAGGACTGATGTGAAACCGAATTGGATTTCTCTAGTAACTGTTCTTAAGACTTATACTGATGTAGATGACTGGAGCAAGGAAGATTTCTTCATGGTTGTGTCATCAAAACGGGTCTCAAAGACGAGCTTGATTTGATTATCTCACTTACAACGTTTTATTAAAAATGTAGACATGTGACAGTTGCAAAATCTTTCTTTGATCAAATGAAGACACCTAATGTGATGATGTGGAATTTAATGATATCTGGTTATGCGAAGAACGGTCACGCTAAGGAGGCAGTCGAACTATTACGTGGGATGATTTCGTAAAATGTTAAACCAAATTCAATCACTGTAAGGTCTGCAAACGTACGAGGAACTTATTTCACGTAAACGTACGTGAACTCAGTTCACGTAACATAAATTGAGTTTACGCACGAGTTAATAATATTATTAATAAACAAGGACATTTTAGGTATTTTGTTTTTACAAAAAAATTGAGGGATATGGGTAGTAAAAAAAGGGGTGTGGGTAGCAATATTGTTTTTTTTTTTTTTGGTACGATGGTTTTTATTTACAAAATTCACACTTGAAATATGAAGATTCATGAGTTCTAGTGTTCAGAAAATTGGGATTCTATGTTCACATTTGACTCACTCAATGATTCACCCTACAAGCTAACTATCTTCCTCGTATTAGATGCACTAATGCTTTGTTTTCAAAGGAGGAGCCAACATCCCAAATCACAATCCTCAGTTGCAGATGAAAGTGTCATTAAGGCAACTACTATTGATCTCATGCTTGGCCTAATGTGACAGTTGCAAAAATTTTCTTTGATCAAATGAAGACACTTAATGTGATGATGTGGAATGCAATGATATATGGTTATACGAAGAACGATCACGTCGAGAAGGCCGTTGATCTATTACGTGGCATGATTTCGAGAAATGTTAAACCAGATTCAATCACTGTAAGGTTGCAAACGTAAGAGGAACTTAGTTCAAGTAAACGTACATGGAACTTAATTCACGTAAACGTACGTGAACTCAGTTCACGTATACATTACATCAGTTACACAGATGAAGCATACATAAATTGAGTTCACGTAACATTAATTGAGTTTACGTACAAGTAAATAATATTTTTAATAAACGAGAACATTTTAGGTATTTAGTGTTTACAAAAAAGTGGAGGGGTGTGGGTAGTAAAAAAGGGGGTGTGGGTAGCAATATTGTTTATCTTTTTTTCGGTACGATGATTTTTATTTACAAAATTCACAATTAAAACATGAAAGATTCACGAGTTCTAGTGTTCAGAAAATAGGGATTCTACATTCACATATGACTCACTCAATCATTCACCCTACAAGTTATCTATCTTCCTCACATTAGATGCATTATTGCTTGGTTTTCATAAAAGGAGCCAACATCCCAAATCCCAATTCTCAGTTGCAGATGAAAGTGTCATTAAGGCAACTACTAATGATCTCATGTTTGGCCTAAGTTGAGGATTTTCATGTGTACAAGCTTTGGCAAGTTGTGACATCTACAAGTACAACAGATTATTAGTAGTTCTTCCTCTTGACCATGACTCTTGTTTCAAATCAAGTTCTTTTTATGCATATCTTATTGATAAATCAAATACATAACCAGGTAATTGTCTCAGGATTGCAGCATGATAGGTTTGTCATGACCAAATTGGTTTATGAAAGTTCAAATCTTGGACACGTTTTATATGCGCGTAAGTTGTTCGACGAATTTACCAACTCGAATTTTTTTATGTTGAATGCTATTATTAGAAGTTATTCAAGAAATAGTATGTTTAGGGACACTATTGAGATGTATAGATCGATGAGATGGGTTGGAATGTGCCCGAATAGGTTTACTTTTTCTTGTGTAGTTAAAGCTTGTAATGAGCTTTTGGATTTCTGTTTAAATTGCTTAGTTCATGCATATATTATCGTTTATGGATTTGGGTCGCATTTGTTTATACATAATGGTCTTATGGTGTTGTATGCTAAATGCGGCCGCGTTGGTGTGGCAAGAATGGTGTTTGATAGGTTTTACAATTGTTTCATAGACAGTTATTATTTTCGGATATGCGTAGAATGGGGAAGCTTTGGAAGCATTGAGAATGTTCAATCAAATGAGAAGTACTGATGTGAAACCGAATTGGATTTCTCTGGTAACTGTTCTTAAGGCTTATACTGAAGTAGATGATTGGAGCAAGGGAGATCTTTTCATGGTTATGTCATCAAAATGGGTCTCAAAGACGAGCCTGATTTGATTATCTCACTTACATTGATTTATGCAACATGTAGACATGTGACAGTTGCAAAATCTTTCTTTGATCAAATGAAGACACTTAATGTGATGATGTGAAATACAATGATATATGGTTATGCGAAGAACGATTACGCCGAGGAGGCAGTCGATCTATTACGTGGCATGATTTCGAGAAATGTTAAACCAGATTCAATCACTGTAAGGTCTGCAAACGTAAGAGAAACTTAGTTCACGTAAACGTACGTGGAGCTTAGTTCACGTATACACTATATCAGTTACAAAAATGAAGCGTACGTAAATTGAGTTTACGTACGAGTTAATAATATTATTAATAAACAAGGACATTTTAGGTATTTTGTGTTTACAAAAATATTGAGGGGAGTGGGTAGTAAAAAAGGGGGTGTGGGTAGCAATATTGTTTATCTTTTTTTTTTTGTACGATGGTTTTTATTTACAAAATTCATAGTTGAAACATGAAAGATTCACAAGTTCTAGTGCTCATAAATTTGGGATTCTATGTTCACATATTTTAGATCGTGATATGATATTTATTTAGTACTTATGATACATATATAGCTCTCTAGTAAAATTAGTACTCTCATGGTACCCAAAACAAATTGCTACTCCCCAAAATTAAGTTTACTAATATAACGAATATCTATATATAAATTTAGATATGCATGTTTGCGCTTATAATTTTTCTCTAGTTCTTCTCTACATAGTATGATATATAGAGAAAATGTAATATTTTATGTAATTTAAGTATACGAACTTGCATTTATTTTTGACATATTAGAACTTAACTTTATTACATATTAACTTGTTAGTTTATTTAAAAAATAAAAATACGCTACTTTTTTAGTAGTATAAATTTTTGTTAAAAACAAAATTGATATAGACTTTTAAACAATGTTTTAAGTTTTGTCAATTTTCAAAATATCTCGTACTCAAATTTTACAAAATCTAACTCGATTTAACATATTTTCACCCTAAAATACACATTCATATTACTAGTAATATATGAATTAGATAAAAATAACTAAAATTTTAAATAATTAAATAAATTGTTATTTTTATAAATAATATATATTATTAGTATAAAAGAAAGAAATATTAAATATTAGTATGTCAATGTTTGATCGAGAGTTCTAATAGAATGAGTAACAATCGGTTGATGATCGTTAGATTTAGAGAAGACCAATGTCTATTAACCATAAATTAAGAAATGAAATTCACTTTTTTTATATTTACTAGATCAACCTGAATTTTAAGGATTTTTTATATTAATATCTAGTTTTTATAATTTTATACCAAATTTTCTTACCTTTAAAATAAAATATCAAATTGTTCTACTTTTTCGACCGAAGTTGCACATGCGACTTTGCGAGCAAATTTTTATTTTTGTTTTAAGAATTTTGTGCATGCGACTTTGTGAAGAAAATTTTGTTTTAAGCCTAGTATATTGGGATGCGACCATGTAGTGATGTATAATTTTTTTTTTTCATTTTTTTAATACTTAAGTTATTTATTATATAATAAATTAAAAATAATTAAAATATTTAAAAAATCAAAATATTATTAATAAATTTATATTATATTATTTAAAAAAAATACTAATTATGTATTATATTATTTTAACTATGTAATATTTTATAGATAAATTTATATTATTATAAATAGATAAATTAGTCATTTCATTCTATTTTGTTCATTATTTTTTTTTTTTTCAGATCTAATAAATAAAAATTAATAAAAATAGTTATAATTAAAAATAGTAAATTATATAAATAATATGAAACAAAATATGTTAAATAGAACAGAAAAAAAAATACATCAAATTTAAAAGAATAAATTCATATGTTGCATGTATGAGATTATAGTTACATGTATAAGGTTAAAGTTGAGAGATGAAAACGAGAAACACTCATACATTTCATCTTCCAATATGTGAGTGCATAATAACTTTATAAACTCATATATTTAATATTTCAATAGGTGAGTGCATAATAACTTTATAAACTCATATAGTTCATCTTCCATACCCTCGTACATGTAACATATGAATTTAATCTTTTAAAATTGATGCATTTTTTTTCTATTTAATGTATTTTATCTCATGCTTGGCCAAAGTTGAGGATTTTCATGTGTACAAACTTTGACAAGTTGTGACATATGCAAGTACAACAGATTATTAGATTATTAGTAGTTCTTCCTCTTAACCATGACCCTTGTTTCAAATCAAATTATTTCTATGCATCTCTTATTGATAAATCTACCCACATTAGACACCTTAATCAAATACATAACCAGGTAATTGTGTCAGGATTGCAACATGATAGGTTTGTCATGACCAAATTGGTTTATGAAAGTTCAAATCTTGGACACGTTTTATATGCACGTAAGCTGTTCGGCGAATTTCCCGACCTGACTTTTTTATGTTGAATGCTATTATTAGAAGTTATTAAAGAAATAGTATGTTTAGGGACACTATTGAGATGTATAGATGGATGAGATGGGTTGGAATGTGCCCGGATAGGTTCACTTTTTCTTGTGTAGTTAAAGCTTGTTTCGAGCTTTTGGATTTCTGTTTAAGTTGCTTAGTTCATGCATATATTATCGTTTATGGGTTTGGGTCGCATTTGTCAATACAAAATGGTCTTATGGTGTTGTATGCTAAATATGGCCGCGTTGGTGTCGCAAGAATGGTGTTTGATAGGTTTTACAATTGTTTCATAGACTGTTATTATTTCCAGATATGCGTAGAATGGGGAAGCTTTGGAAGCATTGAGAATGTTCAATCAAATGAGAAGTACTGAAGGTAACAATTGTCCTCAATGAAAGTAAGAGTAAGGAAATGGAGCTCCCTATTTAAACTTCAGTGTAGGTGGACTTTTCCAAGGAGAGTTCTTCTATGGTAGCATCTTCAAGCACAAAGCTCTCATGGAATAGCTTGAGGCGTTGTCCATTTACTTTGAACATTTTCTAGGTGTTTTCACTTTTTATTTCCACTACACCATGAGGAAAAATGTTAGTAACAACAAAAGGGCCAGTCCATTTCGATCGAAGTTTCCCAGCCATAATTTTCAAACGGGAGTTGAACAATAAAACTTTTTGGCCAATGGAAAATTTCTTCCTAGAAATCATCTTATCATGAAAGTACTTAGTTTTCTCCTTATAGATGCGAGAGTTCTTGTAAGCTTCAAGTCTAAGCTCTTCAAATTGTTGCAATTTCTCCAAACTTGCTTTCTCCATCTTAAGGTTACAACTCTTGACTGCCCAATAAGCACGGTGCTCTATTTCTACTTGGAGGTGACATGCCTTACCAAACACAAGTCGATAAGGGGACATTCGTATTGGTGTTTTGTAGGCTGTTCTATGAGACTTCAGCTTGCCCCTTAGTCTGGGGATGATAAGGTGTAGAAATTATGTGCACAACCCCATATTTCTGAAGCAAAGAGTCCATGGTGCAGTTGCAAAAATGAGTGCCTTAATCACTTATGATGGCTCGGGGTATTCCAAACCTGCAAAAAATATTTGATCTTATAAAACCTGCAACAACTTTAGAATCATTAGTCCTAGTGGGTATTGCTTTCACCCACTTCGAAACATAATCAACAATTAGTAAAATATAGACATAACCAAAAGATACATGAAAAGGGCCTATAAAGTTAATGCCCCACACATCAAATACTTCACAGAAAAACATAGGTTGTTGAGGCATCTCACTCCTACGAGTGATTTTTGTTCCAACTATTTGGCATTGTTCACAAGTTTTGTAAGTCTCAAAAGCATCTTTAAACAAAATGGGCCTAAAGAAACCCAAGTCTAAGACTTTCCTTGCTGTTCGTTGAGGACCAAAATGTCCTCCAGTTTGAGAGGCATGACAAAAATGAAGAATGGATTGAGCCTCATGGTGGGAAACACATAGCCTAATCACCTAGTCACTACATAATTTCTACATATATGGATCATCCCACACATAGTATTTGGAATCACTTTTAAGTTTGTGTATTTGTGTTCAGGATGCATCTGCAGGAAAGACTACAACAACTAGATAATTAACTAAATCAACAAGTCAAGGTGTTACCTCACGCAACTGTAGCAATTGCTTATCAGGGAAGTCATCTTGAATGGGGATGAGGTCCTCATCCATTTCTATTCTACTTAAATGATCTGCCACCAAATTTTCAGCTACACTCTTATCTTTAATCTCTAAATCAAATCCTTGGAGTAACAACATCCATCGGATCAATCTCGGTTTTGCTTCTGGTTTCTTCAACAAGAACTTCAAAGCTGCATGGTCCGTAAAAACAACTACCTTCGAACCTAACAAATATGATCTAAACTTATCACGTGCAAAAACAATAGCTAAAAGTTCCTTTTCAACGATAGTATAATTAGCCTGTGCAGAATCTAAAGTCCTAGAACTATAATAAATAACATGGATAGCCTTACCAACCCTTTGTGCAAGGACTGCTCCCAGTGCATAGTTAGATGCATCACACATAATTTCAAAAGGGAGTGTCCAATTGGGTGGCTGAATTATGGGAGTAGAGGTTAGTGTTGCCTTTAAGAAATCAAACTCCTTCTTGTGTTTTTCTTCGAAGGTGAAACTGACATCTTTTTGCAGCAAATTGGACAGTGGAAGAGCTATCTTGTTGAAATCTTTGATAAATTGCCCGTAAAAACTAATCATGCAGCGTTGGAAAGTGCCATGAGCATTGCATAGGCCAAAGGGCATCCTCATGTAGGCAAATATGCCAAAAGGACAAGTGAACGTAGTATTTTCTTGGTCCTCTAGAGCAATATGGATCCTCCAACTGTTCTACACTCGTGTAGGGATAAGTTCATTATTTTCATTTTTAACCACTGCGAGTCCAGTTTTCTTTGGGACTACCTACACCGGACTCATCCATTGACTATCAGAGATGGCGTATATAATGTCTGCTTGCAAGAGCTTGATCACTTCTTTTTTTACAACATCCAGAATTAATGGGTTAAGTCGCCTTTGGGGCTACCTGACTGGTTTTACCCCGTCCTCCAGTAGTATCCTATGCATACACATTGATGAGCTAATACCAGTAATATCAGTCAAGGTCCATCTGATTGCCTTCCCGTGTTTTCTCAAAATCTGCAACAACTTCTCTTCTTGTTCATTTTCAATTTTGGCTGAAATAATCACAGGTAACTTGCCACTTCCTTCTAAATATACATATTCAAATTTTTAGGAAGTGGTTTAAGCTCTATAGTCGGTGGTTGTTCAATGGAAGGTACAACACCAGTGGCCAAAGCTAAGTCTGCAAAATTAATTATGTTGGTATAAATATCGATATCAGCACAATGATCAACCTGCAAGGAAGCTTCGATCTCAGCATACACAGAGCACAATTGAGTATATGTACAAAATTCACAAGTATAAGTATCCTCAAAACCAGATAATGAAGGAAAATCAGTAGCAAACATATCGAGATAAGTGTTATCAACCAAATCAACAAGCAATTCAATTTGAAAAATAGAGGCTCTTCCATGGGGTGTTTCATAGCATCAAAGATGTTAAATTTTACAATACTATCACCAAATTCCATGGATAGAGTTCCAACATGCACATTAATTTTTGTTCTAGTAGTTTTCAAGAATGGTCGGCCTAAGATGATAGGCGCCCTGTTGGACTTATTTTCTCCCTCCATGTCCATAATGTAAAAATCTGCAGGAAATATCAATTCATTAACTCGAACAAGTACATCATGCATAAGTCCAACGGGACAAGCATTGCTCCTGTTCGCCAATTGAATGGTAACACATGTACTCTTTAAAGGTCCAAGAGCAAGAGAGTTAAAAATAGATATATGCATAACATTAATAGAAGCTCCTAAATCTAACATAGAATTTTCAAATTGACTATTGCCTATGGTACATGGAATGGAAAAAGTTCCTGGATCTTTGCATTTCTGAGGCATGGGCTGAATGAGGGCTGAAACATTTCGCCCCATGTTTACTCTTTCATTACCTTTTAACCTTCTCTTGTGTGTGCACAAATCTTTTAGAAATTTTGCATATCTTGGAGTCTGTTTAATTGCTTCAATGAGGGGAACATTCACTTCCACCTTCCTAAATGTATCCAGGATCTCATTGTATTTATCTGCCTCGTACATTTTCTTAGTCTTCACTGCCCTTTGAGGAAAAGGAAATGGTATATTTTGCTCAACATCAACAGTTTCAGATATCAAAGTATCCTCAACAACCTTGTTATTTTTCACTATAGTTTCAGGCACCTTTGGTATTTCAACAGCTTTCCCATACCTCAAACCACTATATTTTTCACTGGAGAAGTGCAAATACCACAAACCACTGCTTGAGTTTTACCTATTGTCAATTTTTTTACTAAAGATGTAAGCTCATCAAGTTTTACCCCTTGTCAACACTGTTGAATTGCTTCTAGTTGTAAACTGCTGAGAATTAATGGACATGTTCTCAATCAAAGCCCTTGGCACTTCTGAGGTCTTATCGGCAAGTGCTCCGCCACTAGCTGTATCTCCCCAAATTTTTGATCCAAAAAATTACTTAAAAATATTTATTTTCTTTTAGAAACAACCATAATTTTTTTTTCTTATAAATAATTCATCATGTAAAAATTTGAAGATGCGTTAGAAAATGACTTGATATATATTTTTGTAAAAGAACATAATGCAATTTGCTAAAATATTATTCATTCATTTATTTTCAAAATTAATATTCCAATTGTTAGATCAATATTCATTTATGCTCAAAAATAAAATAAATGTTCTTTAAGTGAAATTCAAAAGAAATAATGTTGACTGAAATTAAGGACATTCAATTGGAATAAAATCTCACTTCCACATTTTTATTAAAAGTTAATGATGATGAGTAAATAACTTTACAATGTACCACAAAAATTTTAGTAATATATATAAACATTATTTTAAATAAAATGCCTATTTTCCCAAACGCGTGCACCAATCAAACATCATTCATGCAACTCAACTCTTTGATATCATTAGTACCTAAATGTTGGTGTAAGGGGTCAGTTCATCCCACAACAAAAATTAAACCAAATAATAAAATAACAACCATAAAATATGAATATAAAATCCTTTTGTAATAAAAGATTTAAAGAAATTGATTATTTAATAGTTCTCAAAGATATATCAAAAGTCATAAAAAGTATCTAAATAAGTAACAACTGTCGAGCAAATAGTTAAATCAAAATAAAAATAACAATAAAATGTATATAAGTTATGCATGCTCCTAAACATATATGATCCGTATATGACCAGCCACACAGGCGTCCATACAGAAGTCACCCATACCAATGGGGAAAATTAAACCAACCACACAGGCGTCCACAAAGATGCATATGATATGTCATGAAATGATAATGATGCTCAAAATGTATAAGTCACCACTCACTTAAATAATCACACACATCATCAGCCACTTAGGCAATCCACAAATATAACAATAATTAAAACACAAATCACCAGCCACTTAGGCAACCACAAAGACAAAGTATTTTAGATTAAATTTTTTAATCACATAAAACATTAAATTTATATTCTCATGGATGTTCGTAATTATAACTCAATAACTTCAACACATCAAATATGCACGTGAACAAATATCTCAAAATTACCACTTTCATTTTAATAGTCCTTAAGATTCGATTTGACTACATGTTATTGATAACCATTAAAACTCATATCACTAAAAATACAATAGCAACATAAATTTCGTTCCTTCCACTATAAAGTTTTCAGCATTCTAAAAATGGACTATTCATTAATGCATTCAATAATCAATTTTCTCATATTATTAAATTTAAAGAAATATAAAATTCTCATCAATTTTCTCAAGACACATATATTGTTCATAAAAGCCAAGTTTTAAATTTAAAATACTCAAAGATCAACAAATAAAATCAAATACATCATAATAAACATATTACTAATTACATCATTATAAAAATTATAACTTCATAATTAAATACTCTAAAACACGTAAAGCACTAAACATTTTCACGACAAACATATTTATCAAGGGATAATAATAAAATATAACTCTATAATTAAGTTAATCAAGATAGATGTATTACTCAAAAGAGACAATCAAAACATTATAGTTAATTTCTTTACGACAAAAATAAAATCAACCTTTTACTTTTAAGACATCCAGACATCATATCAATATCCTACGAACTGCTAATTTAATATCTAGCCTAACTCTGCATGGGGAAAAACCCTTACCTTGGGCACTTTCCTTCCACGTAACACTATATATCCCGCGAAAAACCTCATAAAGATGAAGGAACAAAGGCTTAGAGTTTCCACAAGAAAGAGAGGGAATATGTGGGTGGTTGTTTGAGTGACTTAGAAAATATTTGAGATAAACAAAATATAATGTTGCGAATGGAGGGTGAATCTGATTTGAGAAAGAGAATAATTATTGTCATTGAGATTAATTGCACACATCAATAAGGTATTCAATTGGAATAATATCATTCAATGACCAACCGTTATGAATTAATTGACATATAATTATTCTTGCTTGTTACACATTTGAGTGAATGTGAGATACAAAACACACGGTTCTATAATTAAATGCTATAAAAAATAAAATATAGTGTGAATGATTAAATTTTGACCAAAATTGACTTGGTCATTGTTCACTCTAAAAAAAATACTCCTACGAGTTTTAATTAATTACTAACAAAACCCCAACAACTAATTAATTAATTAATTAATATAAATATACTTCATCAAATAATTAATATTAGAGAACAATTACTTTATTATTGTCACACTAGATTAATTAAATAAAATATATAACTAAAACTAAGGATTTTCACTAACTCTATTATCTCATAGGTTAAATACTTATTTGGTCTAAAATAAAACTAATAAATGATATAACTTCTATAAATTATAATTTAATTAAATAATTCAAATAATGTTTTCATCAACTAAAATAAATCAAGTAAGACAAAATTATCACTGCAGGTCATGTATAAAAATAAAGCCAATGTATCTAACACATCAATTTCATGATTATCGAAAATAATCAAATAAACAAAATACACAGTTGTCCACGTCGAAAATAATTATATCATAAACCGTTCTAATGTAATTGTCACACCAAAACAATTAAGTAAAAATAAAGGTTATAATTATTCAAGTAAAATAGCGAGTCGTAAATTTTAATTTAATTTATTTACATGTAGCATAAATTATTAATTAAATAATAAATTGCAAAAATTACTAAAAGACACCTATATAATATATATAAAAATATTGGGGTGTTACACTAGCAGCATCCAAAATGCTTCTATCCATAGGTAGCAAACCTTCATAAAAATATTGGATGAGCAATTGTTCAGAAATCTGGTGATGAGGACAGCTTAACACTAATTTCTTGAATCTCTCCCAATACTCATGTAATTATTCCCTGTCAATTTTCCTGATGCCACATATTTCTTTTCTAATTGAAGCAACTCTTGAGGCAGGGAAGAATCTTTGTAGAAACAATATCTTGAGATCATTTCAACTTGTAATGGAACCTGGTTGAAGGTAGTATAACCAGTCCTTGGTAGCATTTTGGAGTGAAAATGGAAAGGCTCTAAGCTTAATGTGGTCTTCGGTGACTCCTTGAGGCTTTATGGTAGAACACACAATATGGAATTCCTTCAAGTGTTTGTGGGGATCCTCACCTGCAAGACCATTAAACTTTTGAAACAAGTGTATTAAACCAGATTTAAGTTCAAATGGTACAATAACTTCAGGATATGTGATACATAATGCATTATAATTGACATTAGGTGCATCAAGTTGTCTTAAGGTTATACTGTTCACATCAACCATATTTTGCAACAAGTTGTCAATTTCAGTATCTGACTCTAACTCGTGAACACTAGCAGCTCTATTAAGTCAACAACATAAATAAAATCTCCTATCTATTTTAGGTTCAAGAGAATGAAGATTCATAGAACTAGCCCTAGTCATGCATCATCATAACAATGCAATGCAAAATAACAATTATGAAAATTTCAGCAATGTCCCTAATGCTAAAATTGAAGTGAAAAATCGAAAACCCTATTAAATAAAATCCAAAAAATATAAAAATACCACAAAAAATTTCTAAAAATTAAATAAAGGCAACACAAATTTTGTTGGGATTTGGAGAATATGAAAAATTCAAAAAAGGGTCTAAACGAAAAGAATTTGGAATTTGGGAGCAATCTGAGACAGTCGCCTGAAAACAAGGTTAATATTATTATTAGAGAGTCCCCGACAACGACGCCAATTTGATCCCGTGTCGCACACAAGTAAAATACAATTGATAAAATGTAAATAAAGGTAATAACTCGAATCGTTTCGCAAGGACTTCTAATATAATAATAATAATAATAATAACTGAATTGAAAATTGAAATTAAAAAGGGTTTTTTAGATTTTTGATTTAAAAAATGAGCAAAACAATTAATCCACTTATTCGAGTTTCAGACCTATCACAGATTCTATCTTAATTTCTAATTTGTGATTCTATTCTTATTTGACTATAGAATTGATCAAACAAACGTAATCAATCATACGTGAATTTGGTTTCTTTGATTGGATTAAGCATCACAATTATCAAAATATTACAATTAACGATCAAGGATCACAAAATTATAATTCAATTAAATTAGAAACCGAAACCATATTCTGTCAAATAAATTTAATCAATCTTATTGAAATTCAATTTAAGCAATCAAAATATCAATATAATCAAATAAACAAGAATAGAACCATGAATCGAAATTGATAGTTTAACCTAAATCTCAAGGTGTTAATGAAACTCTGAACTCGTGGATTAATCTTATAAAATTAGTCTTCCATGAAATTAAAATAAAAACTGTTTAATTCTTGTAGCAATTTGAATCCTAATTTTTTGGTCCGTAGAAAAGAAACAAATCTGCCAATATATAGTACTTGATATTGGAATTTAGGGTCTAGGGTTTAAAAACAAGTGACCCGCTAATTAAAATTATTACAAAAGTCCAGATTACGAAATCTGCAATTTAGGCCCTATAAAGTTCGGAATTGGTCTTTTCTTCCAACAAAAAAGTTGTAGCTCGGATTTTTATCTTTCCAACTCCTGCTCATATGCGCCAATCCGATATCCAGAGCGAGAAAGAGTCAAAATACAAATAATAAAATTAAAATGCAAATAATTAAATTATAATTCAAATTCGACCCAAAGTTTAGAAACAAGCTAAAAATATTAAACTAAGCTATAAAGAGATTTTAAAATACCAAACTAAAAAGCTAAAATATGTGCCCAAATGCTATGATCAGTCCTCTATAACTAAAATAAGGTAGGTGTCTTCTTCTTCAGAAAAGAAAGACATTCCTCTCTCTGAAGTAGTTTTTATGGTCAATGATATTTTTCTTGAACAACTTGATCATAAACAACAGAATCTTTTGAGACAACCTTGCTTTATCTTTCTTGGTTCCTTTCCAAATTATGGCAGAATTTGCAGATGTGCAAAAAGCCCTCAACAATGCATCTAATTGAAAGGCTTGACTATTCAAATTTGCTTGGCGTGGATTATAACTTGAAAAATGGAAGGTGAACACTTATAAAATTGATGGCTTTTATTTTTCATTTTCATTTTATTTTTCTTTTTAACTTGGTTCTTAATGGTGATCGTTATTAATTTTCAAACTGTTATCATATTTTGTTCTTCCCCACCTTTTTCTTTTCTCTATAGAAAAGATTTGTTACCGCCTACATAAGTTGATGGTATTATTATGAGAAATTGATGGAAGAATCAAATTTTGTTTGTGCAGCCTGAAGGAAGGAATACTTTACTTGGAAATGTTGCAGTTCAAGTCAAAATTCCCGCGCCAAATTTTACTCGGCAGAGTACGTTATATTTATACATTCGATGAGAGTTTGGTCAGGCGTTGGTGGATTTATGTGTTTAATCTAAAGGAAACAAAATTGCGATTCTCAATAAATTTCTGTTTACTCTTTTGCTTGCACAATGCAAACTTTGATAATTCTCTCTATATACTCTTTAGGTAGCTAACTTTCTTTTGCTATCTCTCTCTCTTTTCCCATTATGTGCTCAGGTTGGGGACTTCTATGAAGCTTTTGGAATAGATGCTTGTATTCTTGTTGAATATGCGGGTTTAAATCCCTTTGGCGATCTGCGAACAGATAGCATCCCCAGAGCTGGTTTCCCTGTTGTGGTATTGGCATTTTTATTCTCATGCATGTTGTGTATTTTTATCTTCTGATGAGAAAATTTATATTAATGCACTGACTGGTTGTGCTTGTTTTCAAGCTGTTTAGTTTATATTGGTAACTGTAAAGTGATACAGCTTCTGTAACATTTTTTTTATACCTTGTGTTTGTGCAACAAGAAACAATATACAGATGCCATTCTATGAATATTGCTAGTCCATGAGTGGGGTTATTGATGCTGAACTTTTGTTAATGGTTTGTGACACCTTGATCGATGTTCAGAGTGTTCATTATTTTGCTGATGTGAGCTTAATTTTTTCACCTAAACTAAATTTTAAAGGCGTTTTAGTGTTATTTTTTATGTTGCGTGCACCAATAATGATAAATTTGTATGTATTTCAATACAACTATGGTTCAATTTAGTTGCCGGTTTGTTATATATTTAAGGGTGTCTTTGGTTTATTCTTTGGTCACAGAATCTTCGACATACTTTGGATGATCTTACACATAATGGTTATTCTGTGGTGAGTCCAGCTATTCAATGGGTCGTCCACTTTCCCCTATTTTAATTTCATCATTACATGATTGAGTTTATCCTATCTTCTATTGCCTTTCAATTTATATCGTCCTTCAAATGAAACCCAAAATTACTAGCCCCTATTTATGCTCTTTGTATGTTGTTGTTAGGATGTTTGCCGTGTTAACGAATACTCATTGCTTACAATTTTTTGGCTTGACAGTGCATTGTGGAGGAGGTTCAGGGCCCAGCTCAAGCTCAATCCACGAAACGTCATTTTGTAGCTGGGTAAGCACACCATTCTCTATATGCCAGCGGTGTCTGTCCTCCCTCCTTCTCTCGTATGTCAATTGGTGGAGCTTGCTTTGGTGTGATTGAGGAAAAAAACTTGTCTTTTTCACTAATATTTGTTTTATTTGTGATTAGAAAATTGATGATCCGTGGGTATGTTTCTATGTGCCTTTTCTTTTTGGATGGGAGAAAAGTTTCGATAGATAGAAAGAAAAAACATATCGGTTCTTTTGGTAGAAAAAGAATAGAAGGGTATGTGGACAGAGGTTAAGGTATCCTCCTTAACAAACAGAGTCCAACTCAAAATTGGAAATAAGCAAGATGTTTGCTGTATATGGTTTATGTTGTCAATTACATTAATATTATAGTAGTAATATTTGTATCTATTTTAAGCTACCTTACACGATGCTACTGTTTGTCAATTTTTTCAACTATATAGAAAATTGTCTCTTTTCTTTTTACTTGACATTCTCACTTCTTGCAATCTTTATGAGTTTAAACTTTTGTCACTGTCTCCTTTTTCTGTTGGTCCTAACCAGCTAAGGCAACCTCTATTGGTATGGTGTATGCTTGTGCATGATAGTGTCTGCGAGCTTTTTATAACCATGGATTCGTAATTCCAATCACCTTTGGAAGATTTATTTATTGTAGAGCTCATTGAAATGAATTGTTTTCCTTTCCAGATAACTTATAATATTTTATAAAACAATTTTGGATTTTCTGAGTATGTTGTGTGACTGACTTAATGTTCAAACTTTCAGGCATGCTCATCCGGGAAATCCCTATGTATATGGACTTGTTGGGGTTGATCACGATCTTGACTTTCCCGAACCTATGCCTGTAGTAGGTATGGGAGTTTTTTTTTGCCTAATTATACTACTAATTAGATTATTAGAATTTTAATATTCCAATAGCAACTTATATTAATATAATTTATAACTGGTCACTTCATTTCTCGTTAGCCAATTGCATAGCATTAGTTTTGTCTTACTTTTGCTGCATTTTGACGAGCTTTTTATGTTAAATTGGAAAAACCATTAAATGCCAATGTTGCAATTTGAAAGGGTTTCTCATTTGGATAAAGTGGTCCATTGATTATTTATTTTGTTTCTGATCTATTGTTCTGCTTACAGAACTTATTTTTCGTTGCTGGTATTGTTCTGTTATTCATGTCATTTTCCTAAACACTATGTTTTATCATAAAAATATAAACTTATGAATATATGTAAGATGTTCCTAATTTGTGAGAAAATATGTGTCTTTTGTTGGTATATCATAATCAGAGGGGGACAATTAATTGTTTTAGTGCTTGCTTCTGATTATTCACAATTCTCCATTAATAGTACATCTTTGAACTACATTGGAATGATCAATTTCGATTTCTCATTCGGCAAGGGGATATTGCATTAATATGGTCCTAGAGATCATGAAGACATATTCTTCAGAAGACTGCTTGACAGAAGAAGCAGTTGTTACTAAGCTTCGAACTTGTCGTTACCATCACTTATTTCTGCATACATCTTCGTTACCATCAGTTCTCGTGGTTTGTACTTTCTTATTCTTTTTCTTTATCTTTTTATCATAAAAGTTAGACCAAAGTCCCTAATATTTATACTCGTGTATGGTGACTTAACATCTACGACATGGCAAAGCTCATATCATTAGAATTACATACCCCATGCTGTATCGGGATTCATCATAGTGAATCGAGATTCTTCATAATGAATCGGGATTCAAGATGACATTCTTGTCCAAAGAGATACATACTAGAGCTTCATATCAATTAGATTCAATTCATTATCGAATCAAGATACCACTCGCATGTATCTTAAGATACTTAACCATGCTTGATTTCCTGTGAAACATTAGGGACAATTTCTCCTATCAAACACATGTATGACGTATTTGTAGTTTCATGCATCCTTTTTCATGTATTTGAGTAATGTATTTCAGGAACGTCTAGTCGGGGAAAATTTGGTGAAGGGGGCCTCTTGCGGGGAGAATGTAGATCCAGACATTTTGAATGGTTTGATGGAAACCCTATTTCTGATCTTTTTGTCAAGGTATGATATCTCTTTTGCATTTTTTATTTAATTTTGAATGTAATGCATATAAATGAGTTGTGTATGATTCTTGTGTATTTCACTTTGGAACATAGGTAAAAGAGCTTTATGGTCTTGATCACGATGTTATGTTTCAGAACGTAACGGTGTCTTCGGGAAATAGGGCTCAACCTTTAACTCTTGGAACATGTACTCAAATTGGTTGGTATCTTAACACGTTGATTATGCTTACTAGTCTTTTTCTTTCTCATAAATAAATCTGCATCTCCTGCGTTTTCAGGTGTCATTCCTACAGATGGAGTTCCATCTTTGTTGGAGGTCTTACTTCCACCACATTGCACTGGATTACCAGTACTGTGAGTAAAGTATTCTTATATTTTTTATGTGTCAGTTGAAAATCATTCCGTGCTAGTTATTGCCAAAGTCGATGTTTAAATTTTTTGTAGTTACTATTTTTGTTTATTCTATCTTCATCTTTTTCATTATATATCATGATACACAATCTAGTTACAACCGGGATTTCTTCTTTTTTAATTAGAGTAAATTACTTCAACCTTTTCTTCTATTTACGATTCTTTCACAAAATTCCCTCTATTTCTTAAAACACGCATTATACTTACACCACTCTTTTTTTTTTCTTTCTAATTATGCTCACTTAATTCCTTAACTGTTAATTTTTGTTTTGTAAAATCGATAAAAATACACTTATTAAGTTATTACATACTGTGACTTAATACACAAGAGCGCCCCTCTCAATTTTTGAAATGTTACATAAAAAAACCTCATATTTTATAACTACATTAAATCATTTTCTTAAAAATAAAAATTATTAAATACTTGAATAATAATAATTTAAAAAAAATTAAAGTAACCCCTAATTGTTTTTTTACTTCAAAATTGTCGTAAAAAAAATCTAATAGAAACTAATCACATGAGTTAAATCTACTTTTACTTTTAAATTTAATTTTTGATGCGTTCCCATCCAATTCTCCTAAAAGCTCCCGTGTTCCTAGGGATGGCAATGGGTAGGGTTTGGATAGAGTACTATAGTACCCGTACCCATACCCGCAGTTAAAAAAAATATCCATACCCGTGCCCGTACCCTCATGGGTATCAACTTTAATACCCGTACCCTTACCCTCTGGGTACCTAAGTGCCCGTACCCGTACCCATTACCCACACTTTAAATAAAATAAATTAATAAATAAATATTATTTTGTGATTAAATTTAAAAAGGATAAATACCACTTATAGTCCCTTAATTTAATTTCAGTTAACGTTTTAGTCCTTTATCTTTTTTTTTTTCCCGATTTTGTCCTTTATTTTAATTTTAAGTGACAATTTAATCTTTTTTTTTTTTTGAA
>JBBPBR010000006.1:11309220-11329859 GCA_037974775.1 Cicer pinnatifidum
GAGTTTATTTAAAGATTTAAGTTATAAATTTGATGAAATAACATTATATTTAGGATGATAATTAATTTTATGTGTTATGTTTAAAATTTTTGATGAATTTTTTGAAATTTTGCATAAAATAAGGATAAAATTATTGACATTTTAAAATATAAAAAATCAAATTGTCACTTAAAATCAAAATAAAGGACCAGATCGGGGGAAAGAAAAAGATAAAAGATTAAAACGTTAACTGAAATTAAGTTAAGGGACTATATGTGGTATTTATCCATTTAAAAATTATCCATATATCATAAATTAAATCATAAAATATTATAAACCAAAATATTTTCTAACTCAAAACATTTCAAGTGAACACTCGTTACAATACACATTCAAATATCCATAATAATATTTTATGAAGTTGCAAGTCTTACGACAATATTATTTGAGATCAGTAAAAACAATTTATAAGTTGCAAGTATAATTATAAAGACACAATTAATAAGATATAATTCTTAGTTATAAAGTCACAATTATTTAACTATTAATCATAATCAAATTCTTAAAAAGTTTGCAAATGTTTATCTTTTGATTTGATTACAAATATTGTAATGGTCCAATGATATTAATAGATATTAAAATATAAAGGAAAACAATTAATTAAACTAAATATTAATATAATAAATAAATAATATATTTATATAAGTGCGGGTGCGGGGCGGGTACTATAGTACCCGTACCCGTACCCATACCCGCTTAATTTTGCGGGTAATTACCCATCCCCGTGCCCATACCCATTATGCGGGTTTTTACCCTACCCATTGTGGGTTTTTTTGCGGGTACCCACTGGGTTTAGGTCTAATTGCCATCCCTACGTGTTCCCTCCTAACACCCAAAATAATCATAGAAAAAGGAAAAATGTTGAAAGGGATTTCAGGTCAGGCATTATTATGTTTATCAAAGTTGTAGGATGTGGATAATATTGTCTAGCTGGTAGAGACTTAAGTGTCATATTTTAAACTTGTTTATATTTTGCAATGTTTGGTAATTTAGATAATTATGTTATTCATTGTCTCATCTCAACTGTAACAAAATTTTCAATTTAAATTATTTACCTCCCTTGTTCTGCTTATTTCTTTTTATTTTAGATTCAATAATTGAATATATCTCAAATTATAGTCTTTTGGTGATTTATTCTGGATCCTGTACCAAATTTATATAAGTGTCTGTTTACTGTTTTAAACTTGTTTATACTTGGTGATTTTTGACCATTTAAAGAAATAAACAATTCATTGTCCAACTGTACCAAAATGTCACTTCAAATTATTTTTGTCCCCTGTTCTGCTTCTGGCATTTTATTTTAAATTTAATAATTTATGTAGCTCAATGTATAGTCTTTTAGCGATTAGTTTTTGATTCCTTGCCAAATTTCTCACGTTGTCTGTTTATTTGGGTTCTCAGGTATGTTAGGGATCTTCTTTTGAACCCTCCTTCCTATGAGATTGCATCCAAAATTCAAGGTGATTTTCAATTGTTATACTCTTTGTTTGCTTCTTAATTCAACTGTTTTTTCCAGTGCACAGTTTATCTCAGCTTGTATTGTACTTTATATAAAATAATATAATAATAATATTATGATATTTAATACTGGATTTTGGACTCATTGCTTTCTGCGTTTGTTTGGCAGCAACATGTAAACTTCTGAGCAGTGTAACATGCTCAATTCCAGAATTTACATGTGTCTCTTCAGCTAAGGTTATCTATTTACTTCTGTTACTTGTGAATGAGCTTCAAGTGAAACTTGATGCATGCTATCCTAAATAGGTGCATGTCACGACTATTGTGCAGATTGTAAAGCTACTTGAATGGAAGGAGGCCAATCATATTGAACTTTGTAGAATAAAGAATGTTGTTGATGAAATTTTGCACATGTACAGAACCCCTGAGCTCCAAGAAA
Organism: Cicer pinnatifidum; assembly: GCA_037974775.1. Lineage (NCBI taxonomy): Eukaryota > Viridiplantae > Streptophyta > Magnoliopsida > Fabales > Fabaceae > Cicer > Cicer pinnatifidum. The sequence goes on from JBBPBR010000006.1 coordinate 11,311,157, forward strand.
TAGTGGAACATTTAATTGGTCCCACATGGGTGGCTACTGGGTTAGAAATTGACTTCAAAACCTTGGTGAGCCCCAAAACTTGGATTATTTTCCTTTCATTTTGTTTAAGGAAATATATTGTTCAAACAACTTATCTAAACAACCACAACCTTGACATTTCTTGTGTCTGAGGCACATTCTACCCATCGTGTCTCTCTACACCTTGTGTTTGAAGCACAAACTTTTAATACCCGAATCAATTTTACGCCTCTACACAAATAATATCAAGAAATAGATGTTGTAATGTATGCTCTAACTCGGGTGTTGTCATTCGACCTGTGCTGTGGAATGAAGCCATTGCAGTTCCCACTTAATTGTTCTGGTTTCTAGGGTTTAAAATTGGGGCAAAACGGACTGCATGAAGCACAATAATGAAGAAGATGGTGACATTTGTTATTTCAACTGAATTTTACATCATGACCGTTTAAGCCACGTAATGCCCCTTAAAGCCAGATCACTAATGTAACAGACACATGCATTTTTTAAACAAAATATGGAAAAAGGAAAACGTTGTTCATGTTTTAAAAGATAAAGGACCTAAATGATTAAAAAAAAATATGAAAGGTTAATTTGTCAAAAATAAATAACATAAAAATTGACTGGAGCAGTTTTTTCTAAAACAAAAAGATGTCATAAGTAATACTTATAAATATATAATAATAAAAAATAAAAAAAAATTATTAAACACTTTATATAAATCATTCATTTTTTATATATGATTTATGTTCGATAAATAAGCTTTAAGCGTGTTGAAAAAGTAAAGTATAATATGCGCTCCCCAAAACATGACTAGAAACACTACTTAGGGATGGGCTAACTCAACAGAATGGTTGGAATGATCATCAGCCTTAATTTGGCAATAATGTTGCATAACGAAAGAAGAAAAGCCTTGTTTTAATAATCAATGAAAATTTCCTGGTACAGTTTTGCATAACTAGAACGAAAACCAATTCCACCAAGAACAACAACTCAAATTTTAAACAAGAAAATTTAGTATATAAAGAATTTTGAAAATTAAGCTGATGTGCATCATGACTATTGATATGATTCACAACTAATTCATCACTGTCTTGGAATAGCTGGAGCAAAACTACAGCTCGGATAGCTGAGGTCAAACTAAATCTAGTATTGCCTTGATGTTTTTATGTATTTTAAAATTGGATTTCTCTTCCAGACACAATTAAAATATGATGCTTCAGTTAATTCTTTCTTAGTTAATTTGTTTGCCTCAAAGTTCATTGGATTTTAAACTTTTCATAATGTTTTTTTCTTTCTTCAGGTTGCTGGATGTGAAATCGCATCAGGTAAGATAGACAAAGTAATATCTCTAGATGGTAACAAAGATCAGAAAGTCAGCTCCTTCACAGCTATTCCCGATGAATTTTTTGAGGATATGGAGTCTGAATGGAAAGGTCGAGTAAAAGCAATCCACATAAATGATGTACTTACTTCTGTGGACGAAGCAGCCAAGGCCTTGCATTTAGCAGTAGGTCTCTGTAGCTAACACCTTGTCTATAGCCGTTTTCTAGTAAAGTGTATTTCCAGAGACATGTTATGTTTCATTTATACCGTCCCAAAAATCTTTCAGGTTAACTGAAGTTTTCGCTGCTGTAGTTTTTGGACTAAAAGCTTTCGTAGGGAATCATAATGTAGAAATATTTTATTGTCGAGAGCAGAAGGCAGTGTGGTTCAAGATTCCATATCGTGGGTTTTCATCGACACTAAGCATTGGTAGCCCCGGAGAGGAACGCATTGAACAGCTTGAGTATCCTGTAGATTCTAAAGGTAGAAAGGTAGGTGATGAATTGTTTACCACTGGGATGGTGGAGGATGCGTTATCAAGGTGTAAGATAAAACTGGTGTTTTATGTTTTTTATTTTGAAACTTTGTCAAACACTTCTCTTTTTCCTTTTTTAATGATATGTGCTGTTAAAACAATTTGGTTTAGGTACCATGAAGCAAATGCCAAGGCAAAAACTAGAGTTTTAGAACTTCTAAGAGGACTTTCTGCTGAATTGCAATCCCATATAAACATCATTGTCTTTTCTTCCACATTAGTTGTCATTACCAAAGCTTTATATGCTCATGTGAGGTTTGTAAACATCTAAAGTTGCTTCTTCTTCATTTTTGTTGATAAAAATTCAATGGTATTTGGCCTGGTGGCGTGTTGATGTTTTTTTACTAACCACTATGGATTTCATTGATCTTCAAAATATTAGCTTTTTCATTGGATATTAATTTGATCAATCCGTCAATATGTAGTGTGCATTGACTGAAACATGGTTTTAAGGGTCGCTTAAAATCATTTGATACTAAAATATTGAATTGTCAATGATAGAGCTGCACTACTGTATCAATTTGCTTCATCCGTTTATTTTCAAAATGAGAAAGAAGCACCTAAATCGTGCAATCATTCTTGTAGTCTTGCATGTGTTATGCTAATTATGTTCGTTGTTATCTTGCAGTGAAGGGAGAAAGAGGAAATGGGTTTTTCCTACAATAGTAGAATCCCAGGGGCTTGAGGTAATGTATAACAACTTGATGTTTTATGGGAAAATTGCATCAAATATTCTGTTACAGGTGTACTATTTTGATGCTTACATCAAATATTCTGTTCTATCATGTACAAACCATTTTGCTTTTGCACGATAGAATGCTCCTCTGTTAGTATATCTAGAAATTTATAACGCTACTCCTGAATTGCTGCAGTGAACAAAAAAGGAGATAGAGATCACCTTGTTGGAGATGTCAAGGGATAACTCTCCTAAAAACCTACGAAATTAGGTTGTTAGGCCCAGGAATGAACGTAAACCTTTTCACTGATGGATGGACTTTGTTAATAAAATCCTAATCAATCATTAGATTTTTCTAGATCCCTTTATTTTATTTTATTTTATTTTTGACTTGTTTGAAATGGATGCATTGGTGAAATCACAATTCGGGATTGAAACAAGTTCATCATACAACATTAGTGTCTGAATTCAGAGAGAAAATAAGAGGAAGTGATAGAATATGAGAGAAAGTACTGAGAAATGATAATGGCCTTGCAAAAATTGATATTTAAGCTGACTCTGATTCTTGTTTCACATTTAAAGTTGTTAGAGCTAGTTAGAAATGCAGTCTTTGTTGGCTTAAAAAGCTGTAACCAAATTGTAACTGACAAGTACTTAGTAACTATAACAGAATTGTAATAGTTACAACACGTGCAATCAATGTGTGAAGCACTTGTCTACCATTATGTATTCCACCTTTGAGGAAGCATCGTTTTATATTACTAGTTATCATTGTAAGCATTCTCAAAAGTCCCCTTATATTTGGTTTTGGCAAAAACAGAAACACCAAATCACAAATTTATAATATTTAACTAGATCAAAAAGTCAGAATTTTTTGTAAGATTAGTTAGCATTCTATTCCTGCGATTTGTGTGAGCTATCCCCTTAGAACCATGCTGCTTACCTGCATCTTCATATGCCTCTAACATGTAAGTAATGATCACAGTCAAAGTGAAGTTATTACTGTATATGTCAATAGTGCTGAATTTGGCTTTGGATGTAGATTGTGATCCCATCAGATTGAGTTCTATATACCAGACAAAGGATTGATAATTTGCACAGTGAAATGAAGTGCAATAATAACTTAACCATCTGATGAAATAGGGAGATGCTAATGTTCTTCATACTTCATAGCAATGGAGCTGAATTAATTAGTTGATATTTTTTAGTGACAAATATGAACTCAAGTACATATAACTCTTTTTGTAAAGAATTGTAGCCAAGTATTTTCTTCATCCATGAGGGCTGACTGACATTCTGTGAGGTGGTTGTTTTTAAACTATGTCTTCCAGGGAACATTTACGTTGATGCGTAATATTTAGTGTGTTCTAGCCTATCATCCATTTGCTATCTGTTCTTATTACTAACTTGTTTGGATTCATAATGCGATGAATGAGCTTTGTTGGTTTGTTGTTTTAGGATGGGAAGCCGCTGGACAAAAACTGTGAGATGAAGATAGTTGGTTTATTACCATATTGGTTCAACATGGCAGAAGGAGGCGCTGTGCCTAATACTGTTGATATGCAATCATTGTTTCTATTGACAGGAGCAAATGGTGGTGGTAAATCAAGTTTGCTTCGGTCAATTTGTGCTGCTGCACTGCTTGGGATATGTGGACTTATGGTTCCTGCTGAATCAGCTCTGATTCCATATTTTGACTCCATCATGCTTCATACGAAGTCATATGATAGTCCAGCTGTTCACAAAAGTTCATTTGAGGTTTGCTATTGTTTCATTCTTTGCCCTTAAATCATATCATATAATGTTGATTGCTATGGAATTGAAATTTCACAAGTATTTTCCTTAAAACTATATTGTTTTCTGTTGCTTTATGGAATTGAAATTTCCCAAGTACCTTACTTCCTATTGTTCTTAATATCTGTTTACAGGTAGAGATGTCTGAACTTCGATCCATCATTACTAGAACCACCAAAAGGAGCCTTGTGCTTGTTGATGAAATATGCCGAGGAACAGAAGTTGCAAAATGGATTTGTATTGCAGGCAGCATCATTGAAACTCTTGATAGTAATGGCTGTCTAGGTATTGTATCTACTAACTGGCACAAAATATCTACCTTGCCGCTTAACATCAAGAACGTTGTGTTCAAAGCAATGGGCACCACTTGCATTGATGGACAAACAAAACCTACTTGGAAGTTGACAGATGGTATTTGTACAAAAAGTATTGCTTTTGAAACTGTCAAGAGGGGAGGAATTCCTAAGATTGTTGTCAAAAGAGCTGAAGATCTTTATATGTCATATAATGCTAAGAAACGGCCTTTTGTCAGTTTGTGTTGATGACTAACAACAGCTTATGTGCAACAATAGAAATCAAAATATGATTTATAATTAAAAATAATTTTTTATTTAGTGAATGTGTAATATAAAAACTAGTATGAAGTTGGATGAATAGTTGAACCTATTTTAGTTGTTTTGTTTGTTGCAAACTTCAATATTATGGATTGTGAATTCAATTTAATATTATAGTTCGATATTCTGAAATAATCAATGAAATTTTATTAAAAATGAAATTAGTTAGATAAATGTTTATTATGTCTCGAGAAGGTATGTACGGACAATTTAGTAGTATTGATGGAGAAGAAGAGTTTGTTGAACAATTTGGTTTTAATTGAAGATACATATGTGTGGTTGCTCGAATAATTTGTAGAGGTAATAAAAGGAAATATGTCAATTTATGTGATAACTAGCGGAGATTTAGTTTTGAAGCATGCAATTAGAAGGGTATTTCTTTATCTCTGTCATATGTTGTGTGTGTTACATCTTATTTGTAATGTCACGCGCAATGTCAAGAGTCCCTTATTCACAAATTTATTTAAGAAATATATGTTGGTTGATTAAAAATTGCATAATTTAAGAGATATTGTAATGAAATAGACGGCTTGGAAGATAATGTTTTAGGTTTTAGATTTGTATGAGAAGGAAATGTGGGCTACTGCACACATATTAGAAAAGTTTAAAAATTATACGATGTAACTCTATTTATACTTCTACCCTCACACTTTTATCAAAGTATCTATTTTATTTTATTTTTTAAAAGTATTTTATTTACCTTCACTGAATTCAACTTTGTTTTAGAAAACTTAAAAAAATTTCAAAACTCGTGTGTTTTAAAAAGTTTGATAATTGTGTATCGGAAATTTTTTTTCAACTGTGTTTTGATAGGATTCATGATTTAAACCCTAACTTTCGTGTATTAGAATTTCTTTTCCAAATTTTTCGGCACACATCTATTTTTGTAAATTTGATATAACATTCCGATTTTTAACAACGCGAGTGTATTTTCTTAAAAACACAACAAATTCTTAAATCAAAGAAATACTTTTGGATAAAATATTTAAGTCGTAACACAATGACAAAAGTCAACAATATTTACAAACACGAAAATGGTTTTTGAAACAAAATTTCAAAGTATTTAAACATCAAAATACACCGGGGTATGAGACCTATAATACATAGCTCATTTCTCAGGGTATTCTCGACAGACACCTGCATAAAAACACTGCCCCAATAATATCTACTTTCCCCACGTCACATTAAAAAGTGGTTCATTGACCCATCAAAAGAAAAGTTATTAGACATTTTAAGCATAGATACAATCTTCCAAAATAAAATAAATACAACCACAAAAGAAAGACATCTAGTCCCTATGCAACTACCTAATATGATCATGCTACAAACAGTATACAACTCGGGTGATCTCCACACGTCCCACAAGATCCTCCTAACACAGCTTCGGTCAGGTATGTCTAACTACATGCCCGTCTCCAAAGTACTAATTGGTAAGACGATCCTGGTTTTCATCTGAGGGCAAAACCCATATTTTCACAATAATTGCAAAGGGTCACCAATCGAAATTAACAAATATCACATAACATTTAAATTTCAAATGCAACAAAATAACCTTTCAACTTAGCATACTCCTTGAAGGGGTTTTCATATGCCAAACATGCACAAAACAAAGTTGAAAAATGAAGTTTTTAACAAAATTGTACCGTCGTATTCGAATATAACACTCTAGTATTCGAATACAATGCTAATTCATAAGTCAATAGCAAAAATGGAGTTCACAATCCATAATATTGAAGTTTGCAACAAACAAACAACTAAAATAAGTTCAACTAATCCAACTCCATACTAATTTTTTTATTACACATTCACTAAATAGAAAGTTATTTTTAATTATAAATTCATACCATATTTCGATTTCTATTGTTGATCATACAATGTTCATCGCAATTGTTAGTCGTCAACGCAACTATATAAGACTGCAAACATGAATGAGAATAGGCTAGACCGATCGACAGACACCTACGGCCTAGCCTACGTCATACCAGACTTTTTTTTTTTTAAATAGATAACGCAAAGACTTCTAAAAAAACTTATTTAGTTATAAAGGTAAGACTACATGCCATATAATAAGTTTTTTAGGTCTATTAGGTTGACCTATTTAAATAAATATAAATAATTTTTTTTATTGCTATTATTATTATATTAAATTTTGATCTTTTTGTTATCTATTCAATTTTTAGTAATTTACATGTATTAACATTATTTAGTTTTTGACATATTTAAATGTATTACTATAAATATAATTGAAGTTGGATGTATATAAAATCAATTTCTTCAAAATATCATGTCAAATATCAAAATAGAACTTAATTTTATTAACATATTAACTCGTTAATCGACTTAAAGATAGTCTACAAGTTATTCACATATGGATGATTAGTAACATCAAGAATAAAGTGTTTTAATTGAAATCTCAAATTAATTTTTTCTTGATAATTAAAATTCAGAAGATAAAATTTATTTACAAGAGCACATATATTGTCCATATCAAATGTTTTGTAACTCAAAAGTTTCATTGTTTGCGCACAAAATCTGTGATTTATTTCCAGCAATTGTTGATCAACTGTAACACAAAATATATTCATTCTCTATAGTTGACCTATTATGATGTGATCATGTTGTCGACGAGCGCGCCCTTCACGTTCTATTTAAATTGCAAATTTGATTTTGTACACTACCACTTTCAAGTTCACCAATCTCCAACCAAGTTGAAATCTCCTCTAATAAGACACTTTGCAATTCATCACGACGCTTACTAGAGGAACACACAATATTGACAATAAAAATTAAGTGTGAAAATAAATCATGAATAGGAAAAACTTCTCTAGAAGCAGAAATCAATGCAAGTTGTAATTTATGTGTAAAACAATGTGTATAATAACTCTAAGAACAATCTTTGAGAAATAGCATTACAATTGAATAAATCAATATCATGTTGCTCACAAAATAATATTACGTTTTTCAATAAATCATCCCAGCCATCATCTCTCAATTTTTTAATTAATTTTTTGTATTGTTGACTAATTGCATTGCATTAAATATATCTTGAGATATCTGTTGTAAAGCTTGTAAAGATGATATGTAATTCTCATAATTTCTTTCATCATGTGCAAAATCAATATGAACTCAAAGGATTTCATAAGCTTATGAGCAGCATTAACATTACCATATGTAGAATAACTTGTTCAATTTCTTTTAATATCTTGAAGAACCGCACAAGTTGGATTGTACAAATTTATCATACTACAAATAGATGAAAAATGTGAGCTCCAACGAGCATCTCCGACTCGTTTTAAATTGCAAATTTGATTTTGTCCACTACCACTTTCAAGTTCACCAATCTCCAACCAAGTTGAAATCTCCTCTAATAAGGCACTTTGCAATTTATCACGACGCTTACTAGAGGAACACCCAACATTGATAATAAAAATTACGTGTGAAAAGAAATCATGAATAGGAAAAACTTCTCTAAAAGCATAAATCAAAACAAGTTGTAATATATGTGTAAAACAATGTATATAATAAGCCTAAGAATAATCTTTGAGAAATAATGCTTGTAATTCATTCAACCTCCGAGGATATTTAAAACATTAAGACCATGCCGAGAAAGAACGTTGTAACACTCCGATTTTTAACATTGCGAGTGTATTTTTTTTTTCAAAACAAATTCATAAAAACAAAGAAATAAAGAAGGAAATACTTTTGGATAAATATTTAAGCCGTAACATAACGACAAAGTCAACAAATATTTACAAGCAGCAGAATAGTTTTTGAAATAAAAACCCAAAATATTCAAACATCAAAATACACTGGGGCTATGAGACCTATCAAGCATAGCTCAAACCCCTGGGGTATTCTCAGCAGACACTTGTACAAAAGCATTGCCCTGAGAATTCTAACTCCCCACATCACATCAAAAGTGATACATGGAACCCATCAAAATAAAATGTCAAGCTAACAATATTGGTATAGGTACAGTCTTTCAAATTAAAATAAACACAACCCAGAAAGAAAGACATCTAGTCTCTATACGTCAACCTAATCTGATCATTCTACAAAAAACTATACATCTCGAATAATCTTCACGCGCCCCACAAGATCCTCCTGACACAGCTCTAGTCAGGTGTGTCTAACTACATTCCCATCCATAGGGTACTAACCGGTGGGAATATCCTAGTTCTCATATGAGGGAAAAGCTCATATTTCCACAACAGTTGTAAAGGGTCACCAACCGAATTTAACAATTAACTTATAACATTTAAGTTTTTAAATGCACAAAATAACCTTTCAACTTAGCATGCACCTTGAAAGGGTTTCCATATGCTAGACATGCATAAACTAAGTTGAAAAATGAAGTTTTTAACAAAACTGCCCTGTTGTATTCGAACACAGCATCTATGTATTCGAATACAAGGTTGTTTCATAAGTCAGCAGCAAAAACAACATGTCTGTATTCGAATACAACCTTATGCATTCGACTACATATAAGTCAGCAGCAAAAACAACATGTTTGTATTCGAATACAACCTTTTGTATTCGACTACACATAAGTCAGTAGCTAAAATATGATGCATGTATTCGAATACAACTTTCTATATTCAAATACACATCAGAAAACAACAGAAAAACAGCAAAATTCAGCTCTTAAAAGGGTTTCGAAATCAATCAACACTTACACACAAATCCAAACAATCACATTTAGCAATTATAGCACAATCACCATGACAACTTGAGTTTCAAAAAGGTTTTACAATCAATCCCACTTACACACAAAGCCAAAACATTCACACTTAGCAATTATAGCACAATTACCATGAGAACTTGAGTTTCAAAAAGGTTTTGCAATCAATCACACTTACACACAAATCCAAAACATTCACACTTAGTAATTATAGCACAACCACAACAACCACTTGAGTTCAAACACTCAATCATAATCTTGAATCAAACGTGACTCGCGTGTCAAGCACCCTAATGCAATGCGTATATGCCAAAATGCATGAACTCGGAATTTCAAACCAAAACCCTCCTCAAAGGGCCGTAAATCATAATTGTACCGCCTACCACAGGCCAAAATACTAAATTACTGAGGTGCTACCTATCACGGGTCAGCACGATTTACTAAAAACGTAAATGGTAAATGTACCGCCTATCACAGGCTGAAGTACTATTTACCGAGGTGCTACCTATCACGGGTCAGCACGATTTACCAAAAATGTGCAGTCTATCGCAGACCTTATACGACGCGACAATCCCTGCAAGGATAAGATGAACCAACAAATCACATGGAATCATCTCGTGGCCCATCCGATCACCACTATCACCATAGCCCATTCGGTCGCCATGTACTATGAAATGCATGAGCATACTCTGACTCTATCCACGACAATTATTAAGTAAATACAGATATTAAAAGATTCCCCATTTTTAATACTCATTTAACTCTAACGATTTTCACGAGAATCATTAAGTAAACACAGATACTAAAAAGATTCCTCATTTTTAATACTCATTTAACTCTAATGATTTTCAAATTCCACACAGAGCATACTCGGACATATTCTCAAATTCAATCCACAATTCACACCAAATCACATCAATTCATTTTTCCACAAAATCCACACAAACACATATCAAGATTTATAATATTAATTATGATCACGTCAAACACGACAAACATAAATCATCACAATCCACCACTCAAACACATCAAATTTCATTTCCTAAAAAATCACCCATAAATGAGTTAAATTCATTTTCCACAAAACACTCATCAATATCACCAAAACTCAACTCTAAAATTTCACCCATAAAAGCATTAAATTTATTTTCCCCAAATCAATACTTCAACCCTAACAAATTTCTTTTCCACCCTACCACATATAAGTCCCTAAATGCAAGCTAAAAGTTTGAAATGAGCCATTACCTTAACGATAGCTTTAATGAGCGATTGCGGCACCGCGATTAATTTCGGTAAAATCTCCGCTTGTGGCGTCGCTTCCAAATTTAGTTCACTAGCACCATAGCGTGGAGGTGAGCAACTTTCTCTTTTATCTCTTCTCAAAATAAAGCTTAGATCTAGAAGAAATATGGAGGTTTGTGTTTGACGGTTTTAAAACCACCAACACCATTTTTCTCCGTTTTTGAATCAAATGAGAAGAATGAAGCTGAGAAATCCTTGTCTTCTCACCCACCAAGCCTTGGGTTTCTCTTCTTGAAGCAAAAGAAAGCAAAGAAAAAGAGGGGATGAAAATGGGTTCGCGAATGCATGGAGGAAGAAGAAGATTCAGTTTTCCTCCATTTTATGTTTTTTTTTTAGTTTTCCTTTCTTTCTTTTTCCTTCCTTTCCTTTTCTTTCTTTATATATATATATATATATAACAAATATCTAAAGATATCTAGATATTCCATAAACTAGCATGGAATTTCATAAAATCATTTCGGAACTTTCAGATGTTTCAAAACTTGCGAAACTTTCCTTGCATGCCAAACTTTCGAGTTGTAATGTTTCGAAACTTTCATTTATTCGAAAGTTTTCCATTTCGAAACTTTGAGATTCTATGAAACTTTCGAAAGTTTATGTGCTTCAAAACTTTCTAATTGAACCAAACTTTCAAGACTTTCATTATTTATGGCAAACATGTACTTCGAAAGTTTCAGCATCATACAAACTTTCGAATATCACATTTTGAAAATCTGGAAAATCCATTTCGAATACTTGAAATATTCGAATTTTGACTTACTTTTTTGTTTCGGAGGTTTCAAACTTTTGAGGGGTGGGTAGGATCTGGTTCGAATATTACAAATTTTCGAAGATTTGGATGAAAAAATGAAAGTGAATTTGTTTTTGGGTTTTAATAAATGAAACTAAGAGTAATATGGTCTTTTTCACATGACTGGGGAGTGGGAGGTAAAAGTGGGGGGTGCACGATATAATTCCCTTCTTAAAATTAGAGCTGTCAATTTCTTAGGCCCCTATATATTGGCCCCAACCCACATATTGAAGGGGGCCAAAAAATCTTATAAAAATAAGTCCCCCTTAAAAGAAAGCCCCCAATGTAAAAAAGTCCCCAAAATTACGTCGGCCTATAGGGCCCCTAGGCCCACTTAAAAAATCAATTATTTTTTTGAAAAAATATTTCAATTTTTTTTACATTGTTTTTCAATTTTTTTTTCAATTTTTTTCTTCTAATTTTTATGTTAAAAATAATATATTTTAGTGTCTAAAAGAGAAATGATACAAACAAATAAATTCACAATCACTAGTTGATTTATAAATTCTAATATCATAATACTATGTCACCAAAGTGATGAATAAAAACAAACATTCAAAAGAATATGCGAACAAACAAGTATCAAATATAACATCTAACAAACAAAACCAATTGAAACGAAGGAGCGCTTTTCCATCCACAAACAAGTTTCAAATATAACATATAACAAACAAAACCAATTAAAACGAAACAACATTTTTCCATCCAGGAGAGTACAAGATACTTTTTCTCATTAATCTTTCAATAAAGAAGTACCTCAAAATCTTCATAGTGTTCTTCATCAGCTTCAATTGACTTTTCTTCAAGATATGCATCTAACTCACACTTCCCACTGTTAGACATAGGTTGATTCTGAAAAGTTTTAAAACCCTACAATGTATAGAAAATCAATACCTTTATTAGTAATCTAAAAACAAGAACGGTTGAAATGAAATAAAGTTGATGATTTAGGATAAAAAACCTCACACTTATGATTTTACATTTCTTAGCCTTGCTTCCCTATCTAGATGACTTAGACAATGAGGAATCTTGGGATGATTGAGAGAGGACAACACTTTGATGATGGAAAATGTTCACATATTCTTGATAAAGCACTCTAAATTTGTCCTCCACATCCTTAAGCTTAATGTTGCATGTTAAAGCATCAAGAGTAGTGTAACAATACTTCAAAAAGGGAACCTTCAAGCGTGGATCAAGAATAAATGCAAAGGCAAGTACAACACTATAATCTTTTCAATATTTGTCAATTTTTTTTTTCATATCTGTAGCCATCTCCCTTATAACATCATCACCTTTATCTTGGTTTTCTTCTAAGATGCACTGTACTTTCCACACTTGCATAAAATACAGGTTTGCAGTTGGATATGAAGATCCTGATATCAATTTTGTGATTTCATAAAATGGTTTTAGTAACTCACATATGCTTTCCCCCCTTTCCCATTCCTCATCAGATGGACAATGTTTATAATTCCTATCTGTCACCTGGAAAAACTCAAATGCTTTTCTATAATTTAAGGCACTTTCAAGCATTAAATATGTGTTATTCCACCTTGTAGACACATCTAACCTTAAACCACTTGTAAGGCTTATTCCCGCATCATTAACACAATCTTTAAACTTAATCATCCTTCCATCAGAACCTTTAACATACTTGACACTTTCTCTAATTTTCTTGAGTGTTTCATTGGCCACTTTTAAACCCTCTTGAACAATTAAGTTGAGTATATGCGCTGAACATCGAACATGGAAATACTGACCATCACATAGCAAATTGCTTTGTACACACAAATGTTTTTTCAAATGGTCTTGCATGTTATCATTGGAAGAAGCATTATCCAAAGTAATACAAAATATTTTCTTATCTATTCCTCATTGCTTTAAGCAATCAAACAAAGTGGCTTCCAATGCAATACCATTATGTGGGGGTTTCATTCGACAAAAGTTGAGAAGACAACTGATTAACTTCCAATGTTCATCAACAAAATGAGCGGTTAAACAAATATAGCCCTCACTAGTAGATGTTGTCCAAACATCTGAAGTAAGAAAAATTCTATTTGGAATCCTACCCATGATATCCTTAAGTTTAATATTCTCTTTGTTATATAGTTCCTCAATATCAGACACAATGGTATTCCTAGAGACCATTTCAGCATAAGGATTCAAATAATTTACCAATACTCGAATTTTCTCATACTCAACAAAGCTAAAAGGAAGATCATGTGCAATAATAGCTTCAGCAAGCAACTCACGATGGGTTTTTTTTGGTTGATTCTAATCATGTTAGGTGGTTCATCATGATTAAAAAGGCTCAACATGATACTCTTACAAAGAGAAACATGACGAATTAGATGACAAGTCCCATAATTGTGCCCAGAATTAGGGTTTTTTTCCAATACTAAATTCAGTACTACAAAAATTGCATGCAGCTTTTTCAATCTCATCTTCATCTTTACCAATTTTTGTAAAAAAATTCCAAACAGTTGATATTGTTTTCTTATGTGTATCATCAGTATTTCCAAATACTACAAAAGGAACTTCATCTTCTACATTCACATTTATATCCATAGACTCCATGCTATAATCTAAAAGGAAGTTCTTATGCATTTAAACAAATAACATACAATTAAACAATCTCATAGATGATCAATTTGAATAAATGCATTTAAACACAAATCAGTCCCATAATGCATCTAAATGTGTTGCTGACTTTTATTTCCCTGACTTTCTAGCTTTGGAATGTTAAGATAATAAAAAGAAAGATACAGTGCCTTTGTAAATCGTATTTTTGAATCACAATGTAATAATGGTTCAAAGAGAATAAATTCAATACTTAGGTGGAATCATGAATATCATGTCAAACAAGAAATGTGAGGGTTTCTCCTTTCAATATTGCCAATTATCCATGTTCCAGACACTAATGATGCATAACATTATTATTTACTATAAATTAACTATCTAATAAGACAAATAACTTGTCAAATGATTAACTTTATACACTATATCAATCACAAAAAGACACCAATTATTTCCTCCAAACCTATTCCATGTTATCAAGGTGCATAGAACATAGCCGCATTTATATTTGCCAAACATATGAAATTAATTAAAATTGAACAAAATATATACACGATTTTTAATTATTTAATTTTTACTATATACAGTCTGTTATAATAAGACAATATATACAGTTTGTTACTATTTCACAATCAAATCGATTAAACAATAATAATAGTATAATTGTAATATAAAGTAACAATTTAAAATTGATTGTGGTGAATAATAATTGTTGAAAATAAATTTGAAGTTAATCATAGTATAAATTTTTTGTAAAAAAAAAATTGCATGTTCGTCTGAATTAATGTTTTTTTATTGAATTTTCTGTTTTATTTGACAACAATCTGTATATTTATTTAAAATACTAAGTCCTTTATAATACTCAAAAATTGTATATTCCATTTATTCTTATTTTTACTAATAATTCTATTATTTATATTTTTATTGTCGTAATTCATATATCTATACTAATCCTTTAAACCTTATTTAATTATAAATGATTCTTAGTTATTTAAGTAAAGTTTAATTTAGGAATTTCATATTAATGTGTATATTATAGTTAGGGAATAAATTAGAAATAAATCTAATAAAAATCTCAAATTCAATTTCTAGTAGCTCATTTTGTAGTCAAATAAAACTTGTCATTAGTAAGAATTTGAAAGAAAATGATTGATTATTCCAATCACACTCACTCTTACTTAAAAGCCAAATGTTAGACAAAAAAAAAAACAAAACAAAAAGAATGAATGAAAGAAAGAAAGAGGGAGGGGCATAATGTAAAAGAAGAGGGAAAATGAAGAAGAAAAAGAAGAGAGAAAACACCATCATTCTCCATTGCATGTTCTACCTCCAAGCTTACCCACACCATTCATTTACAATATATTCTTCTTACAACAATATTGAATACAAATGAGGAGAGGAAGATAGAAAGAAAGAGTATTAGGTTTCACTCTTGAAGAAACAAAAAGAATATTTGAAGATGGAAATCAAGCAAGGATTATTATCAATAAATTGAATTAAAACTCAACCTTAAGAAAAGACACAACTCTCCCACATCTACAAGTTAAGGTAACATATAAAACCCTCTTAAAACCTCTTAAATCCACTTACAAATTTAATTATGTTAAATCTTATCAAAAGAGGTTATTCAAATATAAGACATTGGATGAAACCAATGTAGTCTTTATGATTTACTTATTCTGTTGAGTTTAAGTAATTAGATTACTCATGTCTAGTGGCTTAAAGTATTTGAAAGATTTGAGGCTAGAGGTAAAAGAGATATTTGAATATAGCTTACGAAGAAATAATATTATATCATATTGAAGTATAGTTTGTTGAGAGGATTTTCCACGCTTAGCACATCAGCATGATTGAGAAACTTCAATAATTGTTTTTATTAAATCTATGTTACTGAGTTTTATGATTACTACGTTGAGGGTGATGTTTTTCATGTAACAGAAAAATGTTGAACGTTTGAGGAGTATCCGAATTTGCTCATCAATCATTCAATATCATGAGTCAGAGTCGGATCACGTCTTGAGTCTATATTAAAGTCATAGTTTGAGTATTGAGATAATCCTATTTGATTTAGTAACATTGATTATTAATAATGCATGTTAAGTGTTTGTATTAATTACTATGAAAAATTGTTGTTTTGTTATGATTGTTGAGTGTTGTTGTTGAGTTGATGATGAGATGATAATTATTTAATATTGGTAATTAATTGGTTTATGTTTAATTTTGAATGTATTTTACTTAGTTGAACATATGAGCTTGATAATATAAAGTTTGAAATGAAAATAGTATAATATTGTCTTGGAACCCGTGTAGGTATATTTTCGATGTTTTATTCATAATTTTTTTCATAGATAGTATTTTGAACTAATTTCTGTCCCATTAGAAACTAAACTCAATTATATTTGAAATAAATACCGATTTCACTAATTTTCATTGAGAATTGATAGAGAAAATGGAGTTAAATTTTCATTGAGAATTGATAGAGAAAATGGAGTTACAAGTTGAAAAATAATTTGTTGTTATGTTTTTTTTTATATGTATCATTTATTTTATTAAATTGTACTAATTGAATGTTTATTATGCAGAATAAAAATTATATTTATAAATTAGACATCTTAGACTTTCCAAATTATTATTCTTTATTCAAATCGGACATTGTTTGATATTTTAATTAAATTATTAAAATTATAGTGTTTATGTAAAAAAATATTATCACGTAGCTAAGTTAAGATGAGTATACCAGAAGCAATAGGAATCGGTTTTGAGTGAAATCAATTGTACTACAAAGCTTATTCATGTTACGTTGTTATTGTAAATTTTTATAAGTTTATATTAAATTTACAAATTTTCGTGATTTTATGAAGTAGATTGTTATGTATTATAAGTTTATCTGCATTAGTCATTTTGAAATATCTATATCTTAAACTAGAAAACTTGTTTTTGAGTGGAGCCAATTGCATTTGAAAGCTTAACACTCTTTTTCTGGATGTTTGATATGTTAAGCACATGTTTCATGGTGTGAATGGAGATTAATCATATGTTATGATTAAATATATACTATATCATTATTAATATATATATATATATATATATATATATATATATATATATATATAAAGTTCATTTTAGCTAGATGAACTCTCCGTCTATATACGACGGGAGCGAGGGGTAAGTGAGGGTAAGTGGGACACCACTTACATATTTAATTATGTCCAATCTTACCAAAAGAGGTTATTCAAATAGAGGATATAAGATGAAACCAATGTAGTCTTTATGATTTACTTGTTATGTTGAGTTTAAGTCATTAGATTACTCATGTCTAGTGGTTTAAAGTGTTTGAAAGATTTGAGACTAAAGGTAGAAGAGGTATTTGAATATAGCTTACGAAGACATAATATTATATTAGATTGAAGTATAGTTTGTTGAGAGGATTTTCCACGATTAGCACATCGGCATGACTGAGAAACTTCAATAATTGTTTTTATTAAATCTATGTTACTGAGTTTTATGCTTACTACGTTGAGGGTGATATTTTCTAGGTAACAGGAAAACGTTGAACGTTTGAGGAATATATGTATTTGCTCACCAGTCATTCAACGTCTTGAGTCTATATTAGAGTCATAGTTTAATTAAATCTCACTTGAAAGTTGTTTTAAAGTTTGTAAGTATTTAGATATTTATGAATTTAAAATTTCAGTTTAATCTATATTGTTTACATTTTTGTTTTATTCATGTTAAAAAATAGGTGTTACATCCCTTCTTCTTCTAATAAATAGATTGACTCTATTTATATAAAAAATATTCAAACCTTTCATAAAATAAATTCAAACCTAATTAGACACATTAATAATTGTTGTTTGGGAGAATATCAATGTCATTTTTCCTATTTCGATATTTTTTATTAGTCATTGCCGAATGATTTCGAGTTTTTTATAACTATATCCTACTTTTCAGAATTTTTTCCTTAATTGTCCACTGCGAAATTTATTTCCCTGAACGCCCTACTTTTTTGTTTCAACAGGAAGTTGTTCCCTGGGGAAGCGACCTCCTGAAGAGGAAATTTTTTTATCTCAATAGGAAGTTGTTTCTCGGGGAAGCAACCTCCAACTGTTTTTTTTTTTATATTTTTTTTAATTTTAAAAATAGTTTATTATTAGAATTATTAATTTAATTATTTAAAAAATAAAATATTAATAATAAATTAATATAATACTAATAATAAATTAAAAAATAAAATAATAATAATAAATTAATATCAATATAAATTTCTTTTCATTTAATTGTTATTTTTTTTGAAATTTTTAATATATATATATATATATATATATTTGTTTAATCATTTTAATTATAATAATTTTTAATTATACATATAATAATAATAATAATAATTAAAATATAA
>JBBPBR010000006.1:11346505-11381255 GCA_037974775.1 Cicer pinnatifidum
TATTTTTTAAAAATAATTTTTATAAAATAATATTTTGAATTTATTTATTAATGATTAAAAAAAATAATTTTGATGTTTAATAATTTAGATATTTATTATTATTAAAGATTTTTAAATGATAAAAATTATTATTATTTAAATATATCTCAAATGAATTTTATGAAAAACTTTTGAAATTAGATTTTCAATTAATCATTTTTTAAAATTTTATTATTTATAAAAATTAATAAAATATTTAAAATGAAATTTTAAGACAAACTAATTTTTGATTTGAAGTTTTATTTTTAATTTTTTTTAAGAAAGTTATAACAAAAAGAAATAAAACTATCAAAATCATTTTTTACAAACAGTAACAAACGGATTCATTATTTGATTTAACAGGATGTTGCATTTTTTATAGTGCAATGGCCATTTCTCCTATATATCTCCAATGGAAAACCACCATATCTTCATATCATATAATTCAATTTCAAAATAATCATAAAAAAATAAAGTGATGTAGCATAATAATAGTTTCTAGACTTAATTGCAGTTTTGTTCTCTCTAATTCAGGTGAATCGCAAAAGTAGTCTCTCCATTTTATTTCTCCTCAGTTTTGGTCTCTCAAAGAGAATTTTGGTCCAAAATTTAATGAAATTTTATATTTATTTATTTATTTAAGCCACACATGTCTCAAAATCTCGTAGTGGAATAGTTGTACATGAAATCTATGATCATAAATGGTATAGTACGACTTCAAAAACATATTGTATATATGCCAACAAAATTTTTGGGCCATGCCACGTAACTACCCATTGCTTCTCCCAAAAACTTCATATCTCATCGCTGTCGGGGATAGACAATGGTGTAAGTAGTTCAAAATAAATTGCAGGTGACACTTTAACATTGTTGATAGGGATCAAAGTATGATGTAATACTTCTCCTAAGATATTGAATAATTTTCCTTTTCTAACCATGCGATGAGTAGGGGAGGATAAATATAGCACGCATGATGAGACACCATAAATCAATGGTTAATACATAAGTATGTGAAACAATTAGTTTGAATGAATTTCTTATTTCATTAAGTAATTAATTACCTATGGAAGACTTTTACTACCAACGTTGCAACTACCATTTTCACATTATAGTTGGATTTATGCACTTCTCATGTGAAAAATAATTTTTTAGAGTTATGCCAAATCCTTTAGAACATTGTATGATTAAAAATTGTTCTAGATTCTCCTAAAATACATGTATGATTAAAAATATAAGTTCAATATCATTTTTAAAATACAATATTAAAAAAATATTAAAGTGATAATATACTTACACATTGTGTTATCACTTGTTGAACATTTTCATTATCGACTATTCCATCTTTATTCAAACGAGCCTCCTTCCACAAAATATGACGACCTAATGGTTGATCGGATTTCGTCTCTTGAAGCTATTTGTTAAGACATAAACAAAATATTAGTTAGAAACTATAGTTTATAATCTACCACATTAATTATATAAAAGTGATGTTCACTTACAATTTTTTGCTCTAAACGTGCATACCCCATATGCGATTTTTTGTATGGATGCATTGGATTTTTTGCTCTCTCCCGATTTTTCATACTTATACTCTATATAATAATAATAATAATAATAATCATGTAAAAAAATACGCTATGAATAAAACACAAATGCTACAAAAATGCTTCATTCTTCATTTGATATGTAGCATTTGTATATTTTTGGAGCTTCAACATTCAATTTCCATCATGATCTCTTAAGTAGAAATTTGACCAATGAGATCTAAATCCTCTGAGTATTTTTCCGACAACTCTAAGTGTTAGACATAAGTCCCCTTGATCATGATTTTGACATAATTAACAAACATACAATGTTCACGCATCATTTGATAAAACTAATAGTTTGAACTGAGTTACATTTCAGGAAAAACAAGCAAACACTATACACTTGGACACAAACTTGGAACACAAGGAATCAAGCAAGATTAGAGGATATGCTGAAGAAAGATGCAATTCTGTCTAGTGTTATTAGTGGTTATAGTAGTTATTTAGTAGACTCATCAATTTGATTTCATACTCAAGTATTTGCCAAAGTAAAAATGAAATCTTAAAATAAGCAAGTAAACAAATCGATTAGCAAGTCAATTGATGAATCCATTGGGCAATCGATTGCTTGACTCAGAATTAGAGTTTTCACTAAGTACATTGATTGGGAAATCGATTACTTAAAGGATTTTAGTGAAACCTGAACTCTGGGTTTAAACCAATCCATTGGACAATCGATTAGCACGTCAATTGAGATATCGATTTTGTAATTCACAGAGCCAAGCTAGTACTCTACTAATCAATTGACAAATCAATTACAAAAACTATTTTTCATCAGACTTGGCCTCTGTAATCAACCAATCGATTGGACAATCGATTGGAACATCAATTGAGTAATCGAGTTTGTGATTCACAGAACCAACCACTTACTGAATCAATCGATTGTGAAAAAGTATTTTTATCACACTTAGCCTCTGTAATGAATCAAATCGATTGGACAATCAATTGAAATTAGTTTCTTAACTTGCAAGGTATATACTAATTGATTAGGTAATCGATTGGGAAAATAAAATACTTAATCATATATCAGAAACATGTTCCTAGTCGATTGGCACATTGATTTCAACTAAATGGCTGAGCTACTGTAACAAGCCAAATCGATTGGCAAATCGATTGAAGAAAAATATCTGAATCACTATGACTAGTAAAATTGATTGATGAATCGATTGAAGCAAAATGTTTGAGTCATTGTGATCAGTTCAATCGATTGGCAAATCGATTAGATTGAAGGTTTGTGTTACATGGAGAATTCAACCAATTGCCAAATCGATTATGTTAATAAATATGAGTCAACTGCGTAATCGATTGTTTTGATCTCGTTGTTTGAACAAAACACCTATAGTTGATTACTCAATTGATTTGGATATGAACATGCTTCAGTTTCTGATTTATGCATTTAAAGAATCGATTGACAAATCGATTCATTCTTATATTTTCAAGAATCAAGAAAAACAAGAAACGCGATAATCGATTGGGCAATTGATTAAGCTGTTTTAAAACTTTTATAAAATCGATTGAGGAATCGATTTAGCTGTTGTTTTTCTTAACATATATAAACTGACTCAAATCACATTTTCACAATAGAATAACAAACTAAGACATAACACTTGAAACAATTATTTCACACACGTTTTCATAACACTGAAATCAGGAAAAACATTTTGAGAGAAATAATTGCAAACACACACAAAATACTCATTTGGCAAATTCTTGCTGTGTGGATTTCATATTGTGATCGAGTCACCATCATTTGTGATCTTTGATCTTTTATCATTTCTGTAAACAACAATCTGTAAAGAAAGTTCTGTAAAAACCCAGTATAGAAACTGGTGACTATCTTTGTTGATGAGGGTGTTCATCAAGAAGAAGTCTCATCGTTATCTCGTGTGAGTTTGGTGATTAACTCTAGGGATAAGGTGGCTGTGTAATAGAAGCGAGTGAGTTGGATAGATAGGCCTTGTGTGAGCTGGACAATCTGTAAAGAAAGTTATGTAAAAACCCAGTATAGAAACTGGTGACTATCTTTGTTGATGAGGGTGTTCATCAAGAAGAAGTCTCATCGTTATCTCGTGTGAGTTTGGCGATTAAATCCAGGGATAAGGTGGCTGTGTAATAGAAGCGAGTGAGTTGGATAGATAGGCCTTGTGTGAGCTGGACAATCTGTAAAACGTACTCAAGTCGATTCTATTGGAAAAAGGCTGAAATCGGTTTAATTTCAGGACTTGATGTAGGCTGTCATACTGATAGCCGAACTAGTGTAAATCCCGGTGCACGATTTTCCTATCTTTTCTCTTTATTTTAATATTGCATGAATTCTTAATCTTGAATGTTTGTATTGATAAATTTCTGTCTTGATTAATCTGTGGAATTAGCATTGTCTTTGTTTCAGTACTCGTATATTGATTATACATGCAATCTTTGTTCCTGAATAAATTCTGTAAATTGTCGTTGTTAAACTGATTAATAATCTTGTTAAGGGTTGAGTTTATCACGTTTGAATTGGAATAATATTGATCACGTTGGTTTCGATATTAATTTCAATACTTAGGAAAAATTAGATAAGTTTGCTAGTAACATTGTATAAAACATCCTAAGGTTAGAGGCCATAAAAACCAACAATTGGCATCAAGAGCCTGATCTTTTTAGAGTAGCTCTCATAAAAGAAAATGACCTCTGTAGAATTCCTAGGAGAAGGTGCATCTTTGGCCAGGCCCCCTGCATTTAATGGGGCTGCCTACATGTATTGGAAGGAGAGAATGTTAATTTTTCTAGAAGCATGTAGTCTTGATATACTTGAAGCAGTAATAGATGGACCCTATATGCCTAGAATAGTTGGCATATATAATTCATTAATCCCAAAACCCAGATCTGACTGGTCTGAGGATGACAAGAAAAAGGTTGGATACAATGCTAAGGCTAAAAACATAATTACATCTGCATTAAGTGCTGATGAATTTTTCAGGGTGTCTAACTGCAAAACTGCCAAGGAGATGTGGGACACATTGCAGCAAACGCATGAAGGAACAACAAATGTAAAAAGGGTCCGAATCAATACGCTAATGCATGAGTATGAGCTGTTCAATATGAAGAAAGAGGAGTCTGTTAATGATATGCAGACAAGATTTACTCACATACTCAATAATCTAAATGCTCTTGGTAAGGTGATTGACAATGAGCAGCAAATCAGCAAGGTGATGAGGTGCTTGACCAGAGAGTGACAGCCAAAGATCACTGCCATAGCAGAATCAAAAGACCTTGGTAGCATGACAATTGCAACACTTTTTGGAAAACTAAGAGAGCATGAGATGGAACTGCATAGACTGAATGAGGCTGAACAGACTGACAGAAAAAGAAAAGGGTTGTCTTTGAAAGCCCAAGCGCATCAAACAAAGTCTGAACAAGAGATCTGCACTGACGAGTCAAATAGTGAGACTGATGAAGATTCAGAAATTGGATTACTGGTCAGAAAATTCAAAAAGTTTATGAAAAAGAAGGATACCAAATCAAGAAAACCCTCAAACTCAAAAACAAATGACAGCAAGATAACTTGCTTTGAATGTGGGAAGACATGACATATAAAATCTGAGTGCTTCAAATTGCAGAACAAAAATAAGACTGCAAAGGCTAAAGGAAATCAACCACCTCCTAAAACCAGAAAAGCCAACATTGCCTGGAATGATAATGAAGAATCCTCTGCATCTTCAGAAGAAGAAGAAGAAGCTAATATGTGTCTAATGGCTAACACTGATTCAGATTCTGATAGTGAGGTAAGTTCCGCATCCAATCCTTCTTATGATGAATTACATGATGCATTTAATGAACTACATGATGAATATGTTAGCACAATCAAACAGTTAATTAGTACTAAGAGATTGTTAGAAGAAAAATGCATGCTTTATGAAGATATTAAACTGAAACATGAGTCTCTCAAAGACATAAATGAAAATCTGAAAAAGGAAACTTATGCACTGCATTGTGATATAGAAAAGTTCAATAGTGGTAAAAATAATTTAGATATGCTTCTTGGAAACCAAAGGAATCTAAAAAAAAAAGTCTGGACTTGGTTATAGACCAAATGTGAATGTTAAAAAGAATCACAATAAATGTGGAATTGGATATAGGCAAAATAGGAATGTTAATAAGAATCAGAAGTTTGTTAGATCTAAGCATATGCATGATATCTTTACTAAACCAAATCAAAATTCATCCTCTGCTGTTTCATGTCACTTTTGCTGTAGAAAGGGACATTTTGTTTTTAATTGTAAACTAAAAAAACTTGCCAACAAAGGATGGAAACAGGTTTGGAAAGTAAAGACACCAATGTTTGAAACTAACCCTTCAGGACCATATCTAAATTGGGTACCTAAAACCAAAACTTAAATTCCATTTTGCAGATATGCTTGACATCCAGGACTCATTCATGGTACCTAGACAGTGGATGTTCTAATCATATGACTGGAGACAAGTCAAAGTTCTTGTCTCTAACCTTAAAAGATGGAGGATATGTTAAATACGGTGACAATAACAAAGGTAAGATACTCGGTATTGGAGACATTGGGAACGAATCGACTACGATGATCAAAGACGTTCTTTATGTAAGAGATCTAAAACACAATTTGATTAGTATAAGTCAACTATGTGATAAGGGATTCCAGGTATGCTTTACATCTCAGTCTTGTATAATTGAGCACAAGGAGAATAAAGATATAAGGTTGGTAGGTGACAGAGTCAATAACATATATATGCTTGATTTTAATGCTTTGCCTACTAGTACTATCTGCTGTTTATTATCCAATTCTGATGAAAACTGGTTATGGCATAAGAGAGTAGCTCATATACATATAGATCACCTTAACAAACTAGTTAGTAAACAATTAGTTCTAGGACTCCCAAACAAAAAGTTCACTAAGGACAGGTTGTGTGATTCCTGTGAGAAAAGTAAGCTAGTTAAGTCATCTTTTCCCCCAATAGATTTGGTTAAAACCAATAGGGTTTTGCAATTAATACATATGGACCTATTTGGTCCATCTCAAGTGAAAAGTTTTGGAGGAAACTTGTATGGTTATGTGTTGGTAGATGATTACTCTAGGTATACTTGGACATTTTTTCTGACTCACAAGAGTGAGGCCTTCTCTATTTTCAAAAAATTTGCTACTTTAGTTCAAAATGAGAAGAACCAGAAAATAATCTCCATCAAAAGTGATCATGGTGGTGAATTCCAAAATGAATCCTTTAATACCTACTGTGAACAAAATGGAATTCAACATATATACTCAGCCCCTAGAACTCCTCAACAAAATGGAGTTGTAGAAAGGAAGAATAGGTCTTTAGAAGAATTAGCTAGAACTATGATTAAAGACTCAAATCTTCCTAAGTATTTCTGGGTTGATGCCTTTAACACAACCACACATGTAGTTAATAGAGTTCTAATTAGGCCCCTACTTAGAAAAACTCCCTATGAGTTATACAAGGGTAGAAAACCAGACATCTCTTACTTTAGAGTCTTTGGATGCAAATGCTTTGTATTAAACAATGGCAAAGAACATCTAGGAAAGTTTGACCCTAAGGCAGATGAGGGTATTTTTCTAGGTTATTCACAATCTAGTAAGGCCTATAGAATCTACAATAAAAGAACACAAACTATAGAGGAGTCTGTTCATGTAAAGTTTGATGAACTATTTGCTGAAAACCTGAACATTAATCCTCCTATAGTTGATACTTCTTTGGATGAAATTGTAGAATCTAATCCAATAGAACCTAATGAAACTGTACCTCAAACTAACTTGGATTATGTAGAACCAATAAGGATAGATAAACTACCTAAGGAATGGAAGTGTAACAAAAACCATCCCATTGATAACATAATAGGAGAAATCTCTAAAGGAGTTGCAACTAGGAAGAACCTTAGACACTTCTGCAATTTCACAGCCTTTGTATCTCAAGTAGAACCCAAAAACATTAGAGAAGCTCTCATGGACAATGACTGGATAATTGCCATGCAAGAAGAGCTTAACCAATTTGAGAGAAACAAGGTATGGATCTTAGTTCCCAAACTAGAAGACAAACACATCATAGGAACCAGATGGGTGTTTAGGAACAAGATGGATGAAAATGGAGTCATAACTAGGAACAAAGCTAGACTAGTTGCTAAAGGTTATAATCAAGAAGAAGGAATAGATTATGATGAAACCTATGCCCTTGTAGCTATATTAGAAGCCATTAGAATCCTGTTGGCTTATGCATGTATCATGGACTTTAAACTTTATCAAATGGATGTAAAAAGTGCCTTTTTAAATGGAGATATCCAAGAGGAAGTGTTTGTTAGCCAAACTCCATGATTTGAGAATCCTGAGTTTCCAAATCATGTCTATAAGCTAACAAAAGCCCTCTATGGATTGAAACAAGCTCCAAGGTCTTGGTATGACAAACTCAGCAGTTTCCTCATTCAACAAAACTTTTTAAGAGGAAATGTTGGTAAAACCCTTTTTATTAAAAAAGATGGAAAAGACATTCTGCTGGTCCAAATATATGTTGATGACATAATATTTGGATCCACAAATAATAAGCTGTGCAAAGATTTTGCAAACATGATGCAAGCTAGATTTGAAATGTCAATGATGGGAGAACTATCTTTCTTCTTGGGATTTCAAATCAATCAAAGCAAGAATGGCATTTTCCTAAGTCAAACCAAGTACTGTAATGACTTTATAAAGAAATTTGGCTTTGATAAGTTTAAATCCATTGATACACCTATGACTCAAACCTGCCATTTAGATAGAGATGAGAAAGGAAAACCAGTAGATGTAACAATGTTTAGGGGAATGATAGGATCATTGCTATACCTTACAGCTAGTAGACCTGACATAATGTTTAGTGTATGCATGTGTGCTAGATATCAAGCAAATCCAAAGGAGTCCCATCTAAGTGCAGTCAAGAGGATCTTTAGATATCTAATAGGAACCAAAAATCTAGGTTTGTGGTATCCTAAGGGATCTACATGCACTTTAGTTGGATATTCTGACTCTGACTTTGCTGGATGCAAACTAGACAGAAAAAGTACCTCAGGTACTTGTCATCTATTAGGAAACTCCCTAGTTTCTTGGTATAGCATGAAACAAACTAGCATTGCACTATCAACAGCTGAGGCTGAGTATATTGCAGCTTGTAACACCCCAATATTTTCATATATATTATATGTGTCTTTTAGTAATTTTCGTAATTTATTATTTAATTAATAATTTATTTTATAAAAGTTACCACTCTCTATTTTATCTGAATAATTATAACTTTTATTTTTATTTAATTGTTTTGGCGTGACAATTACATGTGGATGATTTATGATGTGATTATTTTCTAAATGGACTATTGTGCATTTTTTATTTGATGAGTTTTGATAATCATGAAATTGATGTCTTAGATATGTTTGCTTTTATTTTGTTATGTGTGAGTGGTATTTTTGTCTTGCTTGTTTTATTTCAGTTGATAAAATATTAGTTGAATTATTTAATTAAATTAGAATTTATAAAGTTATACCATTTGTTAGTTTTACTTACGACCAAATAAATATTTATTTTAGGAGATATTATAGAGTTAGTAAAAC
Organism: Cicer pinnatifidum; assembly: GCA_037974775.1. Classification (NCBI taxonomy): domain Eukaryota; kingdom Viridiplantae; phylum Streptophyta; class Magnoliopsida; order Fabales; family Fabaceae; genus Cicer; species Cicer pinnatifidum. The sequence continues at coordinate 11,355,710 of JBBPBR010000006.1, forward strand.
TCAACCTTTATATATAAGTGTTTTGAAAATATTTTTAGTCCATCTAAAAAAACAAAATTAGAGACTTGATTCATTGTTTTATTCTCCTTTATGACAAGATTTTATGACAATTTATTGTGTTTTCTTGGCATAATGTGCATTAACTAATTTTTAACACCATTAAATTATTTTTAAAGGAAGATTGTAAATTTAATTATGAATTTCTTTTTGGTGCAACTAAGAGATGACTAGTGTCCTTTTTGTATCTCGGATTTATCTCTTTTAAATTAAAATTATAATTTTATTTTAATTGTCTATAAAAATAATTTTTATGTTATTTTTGGTTTCATAACTATTTGATAAAAAATTAAAAGAGTGATGTGACATTATTTAATTTATTTATTAAATTAAAATAAATAGTGTGACACCCAGCAATATATGGTGAACTTTATTAGTTAATCCTATTTAACTCATATGCATGATTTCAATTGACTTTGTAACAATCTAATAAAATTAAATAAATAGTAATTATTGCTAGCATAATTTTGGAATTAAGTGCACTTCAATTTTAGACAAGAACTCAATGTAATATTGCAACGTAAATAGCTACCTTTCCATTAGGTCTCTGGCTGTCACACCTATTTGTCATTCGTACACTTCTCAAATAATTTTCTAAGTCATAAACCCCAATATCTATCGGTGTTGAATTCATCATTGCCTCATGAGCTATTTCTCGTGCAAATTTAGAGACGTTAGGAAAGAAAGTGCCTAAGGTAAGGGCTTTTCCCCATGCAGAGTTAGGCTAGATATTAAATTAGCAGTTCGTAGGATATTGATATGATGTCTGGATGTCTTAAAAGTAAATGGTTGATTTTATTTTTGTCGTAAAGAAATTAACTATAATGTTTTGATTGACTCTTTTGAGTAATACATCTATCTTGATGAACTTAATTATAGAGTTATATTTTATTATTATCCCTTGATAAATATGTTTGACGTGAAAATGTTTAGTGCTTTACGTGTTTTAGAGTATTTAATTATGAAGTTATAATTTTTATAATGATGTAATTAGTAATATGTTTATTATGATGTATTTGATTTTATTTGTTGACCTTTGAGTATTTTAAATTTAAAACTTGGCTTTTATGAAAAATATATGTGTCTTGAGAAAATTGATGAGAATTTTATATTTCTTTAAATTTAATAATATGAGAAAATTGATTATTGAACGCATTAATGAATAGTCCATTTTTAGAATGCTGAAAACTTTATAGTGAAAGGAACGAAATTTATGTTGCTATTGTATTATTAATGATATGAGTTTTAATGGTTATCAATAACATGTAGTCAAATCGAATCTTAAGGATTATTAAAATGAAAGTGGTGATTTTGAGATATTTGTTCACGTGCATATTTGATGTGTTGAAGTTATTGAGTTATAACTATGAACATCCATGAGAATATAAATTTAATGTTTTATGTGATTAAAAAATTTAATCTAAAATACTTTGTCTTTGTGGTTGCCTAAGTGGCTGGTGATTTGTGTTTTAAATATAATTATCTTTGTGGTTGCCTAAGTGGCTGGTGATTTGTGTTTTAAATATTTGTTATCTTTGTGGTTGCCTAAGTGGTTGGTGATTTGTATTTTAATTATTGTTATCTTTGTGGATTGCCTAAGTGGCTGATGATGTGTGTGATTATTTAAGTGAGTGGTGACTTGTACATTTTGAGCATCATTATCATTTCATGACATATCATATGCATCTTTGTGGATGCCTGTGTGGCTGGTTTAATTTTCCCCATTGGTATGGGTGACTTCTGTGTGGACGCCTGTGTGGCTGGTTATATCCGGATCATATATGTTTAGGAGCATGCATAACTTATATACATTTTATTTTTATTTTTATTTTTATTTTTATTTAACTATTTGCTCTACGGTTGTTACTTATTTAGATACATTTTATGATTTTTGATATATCTTTGAGAACTATTAAATAATCAATTTCTTTAAATCTTTTATTACAAAAGGATTTTATATTCATATTTTATGGTTGTTATTTTATTATTTGGTTTAATTTTGTTGTGGGATGAACTGACCCGTTACACCAACATTTAGGTACTAATGATCTCAAAGAGTTGAGTTGCATGAATGATGTTTGGTTGGTGCACGCGCGTGGGAAAATGGGACTTTTATTTAAAAATAATATTTTATATTACTAAAATTTTTGCGGTACATTGTAAAGTTATTTACTCGTCATCATTAGCTTTTAATAAAAATGTGGAAGTGAGATTTTATTCCAATTGAATGTCCTTAATTTCAGTCAACATTGTTTCTTTTGAATTTCACTTAAAAAGAATTTATTTTATTTTGGAGCATAAATAGATATTAATCTAATAATTGTAATATTAATTTTGCAAATAAATGAATGAATAATATTTTAGCAAATTGCATTATGTTTTTTTACAAAAAAAATAATATCAAGTCATTTTCTAACGCATCTTCAAATTTTTACATGACCAATTATTCATAAAAAAAAATTATAGTGGTTTATAAAAGAAAATAAATATTTTAATGTAATTTTTGGATCAAAAGTTTGGGGCGTTACATAGCTGGAAGCTGTTGTGCACAGATTCTCTGGATGAAACAACACCTCAAATATTTTAATGTAATTTTTGGATCAAAAGTTTGGGGCGTTACATAGCTGGAAGCTGTTGTCCACAGATTCTCTGGATGAAATAACACCTCTGTGATTTTGGGGTTGATCTAGGAATTGTGCCTATCATGTATGATAATACTAGTGCAATAAGCATCACTAAAAATCCTGTAATGCATTCTAGAACTAAACACATAGAGATAAGGCATCACTTTATAAGGGACCAATATCAAAATGGGAACATAAAGCTTGAATATGTCAACACAACTGATCAGTTAGCTGACATTTTTACAAAAGCTTTACCCAAGGATAGTTTTTCCTTTATTAGAATGAGACTAGTAATAATTGATCATGATGAAATCTGATTCCTGTGAAACACCAATCGATTGCAACATCGATTACCCTGTGAACAAATAGAAAATTAGCTTTATGAAATCGATTGCACAATCGATTGATGTAACACAGTGTTTGAATTGTCAAATTAAGAAATGCGAACATCGATTGCATAATCGATTTGTACACCCAAACTTCAGTAATTGCTGAAGTAGTCATCAAATCAATCGAATGATAAATCGATTGATGTATTGGAAAATAGTTTAAAGAATCGATTAAATAATCGATTTATTTTCCCAGACATCAGAAAATGAGAAATTGTTTCCAAACTCTAACCCGAGCGTCGATTTGGAAATCGATTGAGTCAAATTTTTAAAATTTGCCCTTAAAGGAATCGATTTGGAAATCGATGCTGAGATGAGCAGTTTTCTGAACTGATATGGAAATCATTTGGGACATCGATTTAGTAATTAAAAGACAATCGATTTGGGAATCGATTTGAAACATGACCGTTGCAAAAATTTTACTAGCAGTTGGAGGCAATAGTGACTAAATCGATTTCACTTCCCCAGTAACGGTAACCTAATCGATTGACCAATCGACGTACGTGTGCGAAGGTTTAAAAGGATCAATTTGTAAATCGATTCTGAACACACCACTCACAACCCTAAATCGATTTAGCAATAGTTTTATGCAAATTTCTCAAAACTATTTGCGTTTTCTCACTAACTCTCATCCTTCTAAACTTTCTCTGATACATTGAAACTTCCAAAAACTCATAAATCTTACAATGGCGAGAGTAAAACAAACTTCTTACAAATCACCATCCCGTTCATCTTCATCTAGTGGGAGAACCCCATCACCTCCACCCACTTCTAAAAGGGTCTCTATACCAACCCACAAAATAATGGCTAAAGACAAAGGCAAAGCCATTGCCACAGATCAAGGCAAGATTAAAAAGAGAAAGGTTCCTCAATCTGAAAAACTGATGGCTGACGCAATGAAGGAACCAGCACAAAAGAAGAAGAAACCTACCTCTTCCCCTCAGACAAAGAAATCTCAAGGCAAACCTGGTGAAGATGTGGTCATTCCTTCTTCATTTCTAAAAAGGAAAATCCAAGAGGCAAGAACTCTGGATTTTGGCTATTTTGATTCAAATGGTTTTACCTTCCAAAACCATTTAAGATTTCATGGACTAGTAGACTTCCTTTCCTGCTCATTGGAAATCTACCCAAGGCTGATTAGAGCCTTCTACTCAACCTTCACCCTCATTGATACTGGATTCAAGGCTGAAGTCAAAAGCAAGAAAATCTCCATGACATTTGAAGAATTCTCCATTCTGTCAGGACTGCCCTTTTATGGCGAATCTATCGATGGCAGGACTGATCCTGATTGTGATGATGAGGAATGGGAATCTTCAGTGGACAGGCACACTGATGTGCAGGACCTGATGATCGAAGGCTTTGTGGAAAAGCTTTCACTTCCGACAGGTCAAATGAAGGTCGAACAACGGATGCTCATGTACGCACTAACCAGGATGCTAGTACCGAGATCTGGCAACCACACTGTCGTCCAGAAGCTGGACATTATTTTACTTTGGGGTCTATGCAAAGAGCTCCAGATGAGCTGGGCATGGATTATGCTGAAACATATGATGGAAGCAACACAGGGCAAGCTGGTGCTCCCCTATCCACAACTTGTTACAAAGATTCTGAGACATTTTAAAGTTTCTATTGTCAATGAAGAATCTGCCAAAACTACTCTCACTTTTGGAGAATCAATTGTAAACCAAATGCAATTGAAACGAATAAACGACACTTGGACTCGAGCTCAGCCAAATGCTGAACAACCTCAGCCAAATGCTGAACACCCTGAACCAGCTGAAGCTCAATCTGAAGTTTTGGCTAAGTTGCTGGAATTTATGGAGACTCAGGCGGCCCACAACGCTAAAATGGAAGCCTCCAATGCAAGAATGGAAGTCGCTCTAAGTAAGCTCCAAGAAACTCTGAACACAGTTGTTCAGGATGTGGACATAATACAGGAACACTTAGGCCTTAAACTGTCATTTGAAGATGTAGCTGACATAGGCCGACAAGCAACAGAAGAACAAAATCCCACAAACTTAGATAGCACTGAACCTCATGGTGAGGAGACACCTACTGAGGCTAATACAGCGGTCTCTACCTCTCCCGTTGATAATAATGAGGAACAACCATAGATTAGTTGTTTAGGATTTTGTTTTCTTTGTTGTTTTGTAAAGTTCTGTTAGTGTTTTGTAATATTTTGTTATAAATGTATAATATTTTAACTATTCTCTCATGTTATACCTTTTTGCATTCAATGACAAAGGGGGAGAAAATGTTACGAATGTAACTTGTGTTTCCTGTTCATTTAACTTGTGTTTCCTGTTCTGTTCTGGTAATTCTGATACCATGTGCTATCTATTATGATACCATGTGCTACCTGCATAAGCTGATACCACTACCTATCTACTTCTGATCTGTTAAACTTTGTGATAATAGATATTGTAGTACATGATAATAGTTAGCTCTGATTGCTCTGGTTGAAATAACTCTGATACTGTATATTATAACTAAATCTGATATAGCTATATAACTCTGTTACTGCACTGCTTAAACGATAACATCTGGTGTCACAATATAGCTTTTATAACTCTGATGCTACTCTGAAATTGATTATAGTACGCTGATACTCTGATGATATTATTTTGTATTTGTTTTAAGCTCTAAGACCCTGGTTTTGCTGTTGCTACCTGAATGAATCATGTATTCTAAAAGTCAAGGGGAGTTTTCTGTTTTTTTTATATAACAGTAATTATAAATTTAGGTCTTGAAATGTAAAACTCAAGTTAAAATTGTATGTTTGTCATTTAATCAAAAAGGGGGAGATTGTTAGACATAAGTCACCTTGATCATAATTTTGACATAATTAACAAACATACAATGTTCATGCATCATTTGATAAAACTAATAGTTTGAACTGAGTTACATTTTAGGAAAAACAAGCAAACACTATACACTTGGACACAAACTTGGAACACAAGGAATCAAGCAAAATTAGAGGATATGCTGAAGAAAGATGCAATTCTGTCTAGTGTTATTAGTGGTTATAGTAGTTATTTAGTAGACTCGTCAATTTGAGTTCATACTCAAGTTTTTGCTAAAGTAAAAATGAAATCTTAAAATAAGCAAGTAAACAAATCGATTAGCAAGTCAATTGATGAATCCATTGGGCAATCGATTGCTTGACTCATAATTAGAGTTTTCACTAAGTACATCGATTGGGAAATCGATTACTTAAAGGATTTTAGTGAAACCTGAACTCTGGGTTTAAACCAATCTATTGGACAATCGATTAGCATGTCAATTGAGAAATCGATTTTGTAATTCACAGAGCCAAGCTAGTACTCTACTAATCGATTGGCAAATCGATTACAAAAACTCTTTTCATCAGACTTAGCCTCTGTAATCAACCAATCGATTGGACAATCGATTGGGACATCACATAATCAACCACTTACTGAATCAATCGATTGGCAAATCGATTATGAAAAAGTTTTTTTATCAGACTTAGCCTCTGTGATGAATCAAATCGATTGGACAATCAATTGAAATTAGTTTCTTAACTTGCAAGGTATATACTAATCGATTAGGTAATTGATTGGTACAATGAAATACTTAATCATATATCATAAACATGTTCCTAGTCGATTGGCACATTGATTTCAACTAAATGGTTGAGCTACTGTAACAAGCCAAATCGATTGGCAAATCGATTGAAGAAAAATATCTGAATCACTATGACTAGTAAAATCAGTTGACGAATCGATTGAAGCAAAATGTTTGAATCACTGTGATCAGTTCAATCGATTGGCAAATCGATTAGATTGAAGGTTTGTGTTACATGGAGAATTTAGCCAATTGCCAAATCGATTATGTCAATAAATATGAGTCGACTGCGTAATCGATTGTTTTGATCTCGTTGTTTGAACAAAACACCTATAGTCGATTACTCAATCGATTTGGATATGAACATGCTTCAGTTTCTGATTTATGCATTTAAAGAATCGATTGGCAAATCGATTCATTCTTATATTTTCAAGAATCAAGAAAAACAAGAAACGCGATAATCGATTAGGCAATCATTTAAGTTGTTTTGAAACTTTTATAAAATCGATTGAGCAATCGATTTAGCTGTTGTTTTTCTTAACATATATAAACTGACTCAAATTACATTTTCACAATAGAATAACAAACTAAGACATAACACTTGAAACAATTATTTCACACACGTTTTCATAACATTGAAATCAGGAAAAACACTTTGAGAGAAATAATTGCAAACACACACAAAATACTCATTTGGCAAATTCTTGCCATGTGAATTTCATATTGTGATGGAGTCGCCATCATTTGTGATCTTTGATCTTTTATCATTTCTGTAAACAACAATCTGTAAAGAAAGTTCTGTAAAAACCCAGTATAGAAACTGGTGACTATCTTTGTTGATGAAGGTGTTCATCAAGAAGAAGTCTCATCGTTATCTCGTGTGAGTTTGGCGATTAACTCTAGGGATAAGGTGTTTGTGTAATAGAAGCGAGTGAGTTGGATAGATAGACCTTGTGTGAGCTGGACAATCTGTAAAACGTACTCAAGTCGATTCTATTGGAAAAAGGCTGAAATCGGTTTGATTTCAGGACTGGATGTAGGATGTCATACTGATAGCCGAACCAGTATAAATCCCGGTGCACGATTTTCTTATCTTTTCTCTTTATTTTAATATTGCATGAATTCTTAATCTTGAATGTTTGTATTGATAAATTTTTGTCTTGATTAATCTGTGGAATTAGCATTGTCTTTGTTTCAGTTCTCGTATATTGATTATACATGCAATCTTTGTTGCTGAATAAATTATGTAAATTGTCTTTGTTAAACTGATTAATAATCTTGTTAAGGGTTGAATTTATCACGTTTGAATTGGAATAATATTGATCATGTTGGTTTCAATATTAATTTCAATACTTAGGTAAAATTAGATAACTTTGCTAGTAACATTGTATAAAACATCCTAAGGTTAGAGGCCATAAAAACCAACACTAAGCACATAATTGTTTTGCACCTCATCAACATTAAAAGCTGACTGCAAACCCAATAAAGATAGATTATTAGTAAAAGTATTTCAATGGAAAAAATCTAAGTAAGAAAAAAGTGGAGTAAAAAAGATACTTGCATATCATTCCACAATATATCTTTAACATCCTTAAAAGCTTTATCTCTCCAATCATCAATTGTTATTGGGATATTTTGACAAACAACCACACCAATGTAACTTACCATCATTGAACTGTTGGACCCAATTGGCTGACAACTTTGATTCCATCCCACCTAATAAACTCATAGAGTAAGTGCATGCTTTCAATAAAGATAAAAAAATAAATTCTAAACAAAGTATAGTATACCTCAAATTTAATTTCATTACTTCTTGTTTTGATGACCTTTTGCATAATAGTTGCCCCAAGTTTAACTTCATTTTCATAACTCTTAGTATCGACAACTTCATCATTTTGATGACCTAAATCATTATTGGAATCCATTTATCTACACATTTCACACAATATAATTATAAGTTTAGTATAACTTCAACAAGTTCAACATCCAATAGCCTAAGTAGCAGTATAAGTTCAACATGTAGTTTAGTAACAACAACAAATTAATAAATACAATATCTGACAACAACAATCTCTGAGTTTAGGGTTACGACTTCGCGTAAGTAGGAACAATGAAAAGAGGACGCAAAAATACATATGGAGAGGGTTCTTCTAGAGGTTCGCAGTAGGGTTTGTAGGGAAGAGGGTACGCAGTAGTGAAGAGGGAGAAGACCGTTAATAGGGTTCGTACGGAGAGTAGCGAAGATGGAGAGTACGTAATGAAGATGAAAATGAGAGGTTTTACACTATAAAGTTCGTAGGGAGAGTAAGTAATGAAGAAGAAACTGAAGAGTTTTCTTATTATTAGTTTATTTAAAGACCATATTACAGCCCTTGTCCAAAAAACGCTTTAAAATATCTAAAAGACCTAAGCCTATTACAACACTTTTACAATATGCGCTTTAAAAGACCCTATTACAATACTTTTACAACAAGTGCTTTATAAAAGCACTATATAAGCATTTTACAGCGTTTATAGACAAAAAGCGCTGTAAAATGTTTGTAATGAAAGCCTTTTACAACGCGTATTGACAAAAGCGTTGTAAAATTATAAGTTTATGTTCAGTTCAAGTGAAATATGCTAAATTACAATTTCAGTTCAGTTTCTATGAAATACCTATATTTGGATTTTTTTTTTTCCAAATAATTAGTTAAATACCTATAAATCAATGCTAAATTACATGATCAGTTCAGATTGGGATCAGTTCAAGTTCAAGGAAAATGGCCACTCAAACATAGCTTTTTCAAGTTCAAGTTCAGTATAAGCAGAAAATCAGTATAAGCATAAAATCAAATACAATTCAAGCTAAATGCTAAAATACTCAATTCTGACAGGTCAAACACTTAAATTACATGAACTTAGTATAATTACATGATGAGTTCAAATTCCCTCATCATGATCATCTCTAAGATATAAACCATCATCAGTTGAATCAATTTCACGTAGTTGTGATGTCGCAAAGAAAGGAACACTACCAACATATTCATTGTTATTGTTATTAATATCATCACTTATTATATTGGTTGATAGGACAATGGACCATTTATCATCAGCATGATCAGTGACATAAAACACTTTTTGAACTTGCGACGCTAAAATAAAAGGCTCATCTTTGTATCCCACCTTATTAAAATTGATAAGCAAGAATCCTGACTCATCAATCCGAACGCCATTACTATTATCATCCCACTTGCAACCAAAAATGGGAACACGAAACATTATGTAATCTAACTCCCATATATGCTCGGTAGCCCCAAAATATGATAGATTTGCATATATTGGGTTTTTGTCTTTAACACTTTGGTTAAAAACCCGCTACGAGAGTGACTATTTTGCATAGTGGTTTGATCATCTTGTTCTTTGGTATAAAATGTGTAACTGTTAATTACATAACCCGTGTAAGAAAAGACATGTAAACTCAGACCATTTGCTAGCCACCTTAATCTCTATGAAATTGAACCAAGGTCTATATCAAACTTTGAGTTAATATGATTTTTTAGCCATGTTATAAAACTTCGATTGTGTTCTCGATCCAATTTTGATTCATGTTCATGTTTAAATTAGATAATTGATCGATGTATATTGTAACATACGATTGAACCTCATCATCATTATGCATAACATACAATTGTGTCTGTTCTCATTTTGTCCTTGATATAGTCATTACTCTCTTTCCAATTATCCCTTCTCCTGTTATTCTTCTCGAATGACGAGACACGGGAAGCCCTATGGATTCAACATTGGATAGATATTCGGTATAAAATTTAGCAGCTTCTTCTACAATGTACCGTTCAGCAATACAACCTTTTAGTTGACTTCTACTTTTTACGTACCCTTTTAATATTTTCATATATCGATCTATCGGATACATCCATCTCATATAAGTTGGCCCACAAAGTTGCATCCCCTTAACAAGATGAACAGTAAGGTGAACCATTATATCAAAAAACAAGGGTGGGAAATACATTTCAAGCTCACCCAAAGTAACAACAATTTCCTTCTGCTATGTCGATAATTTATGAGGATTGATCACTTTACTACAAATTCCCTAAAGAAGAAACATAATTTAGTTATGTCTCGTCGGACTTTTTCAGTTAAATGGAACGTATACCTACTGGTAGCAAATGCTCCATTAGAACATGACAATCATGGGTCTTCAAACCTTTTAACCTGAAGTCTTTTAGACAAACTAAATTTTTAATGTTTGAAGAGTATCTTTCTGAAACTTTAACTTCGTGTAGAAATTTACATAAAACAATTTTTTTTCTTTCTAGATAGAGTATGTGCAGCTGGAGGTAGATATGTGCGATTTCCTTTCTTTACGGGACCTAATTCATTTCTTATTCCCATATCGACCAAATCCAATCTTGCATTGATGTTATCTTTAGACTTTCCTGGAACATTGAGTAACGTACCAATAACACTATCAAATACATTTTTTTAATATGCATCACATCGAGAAAATGTCTTATATACAATGACTTCCAATATGGCAATTCAAAGAAAATTGACTTTTTCTTCCTCCTAGTTTTGACAAGCTCTCCTACAAAAGGTTTACCAAATTTACTGATCAAACCTTGTACTTTTTCAAATATTTGATATCCAGTCGGTGTTAAAGAAGCAATACCTTCCTATGATTTTCCATTGAATGCATTTCTCCACCCACGATACTGATGACTAAAAGGTAAAAATCTACAATGTCCAAGAACTACATTCTTCTTACAATATTTCAATCGCATCCAATTTGTATTCTTTTCACATATAGGACATGCACACTGGCCTTTAATGCTATATCCTGATAAATTACCATATGCTGAAAAATCATTAATCGTGTCGAACAACATAGCCCTCAAATTAAAAAATTATTTCTTATACCCATCATAAACTTCCACACCTGTCTCCCACATATTTTTTAAATCTTCAATTAAAGTACTCAAGTATACGTTGATATCATTCCCTAGTTGTTTGGGTCTAAAAATTAACAGAGACAACATCAAAAAATTATGCTTCATACATAACCATGGAGGTAGGTTATAAATCAACAAAATTAGAGGCTACATGTTGTGTGAGATGCTTTGAAGACCATGTGGATTCATTACATCAGTAAAAAGTGCAAGTCGTAGATTTCTTGACTCTTTCCCGAAATCAGGATACTCGTGATCAATTTTCGTCCATTGTGGAGAATCTACAGGGTGTCAAAACTTTTCATCTCTAATTCTTTGATTGCATACCATGCCTAAATCTTGGTATTATAGGAAAATACTACACACTTTTGCTAGAGTAGACTATTTCTTCTTATATCGAGAGACATTGTATTTCAGACACACATTTAGTAATTCATATTTATTTTGAAATAAAATTCAGTCGTTAGGACACATGAATCCTTTCGTAACACATGCCACTAGAGCACAAAATTCGTTTAGCCTCGTAGGTTTGACTGGGAAGTTCATTGTCATCTAGCAACATATCTTTTATGAGTGCTAATAATTATATGAAGCTTTTATCATACTATCCATTAATCTCTTTTAAGTTGTACAAATTTAATATCGCCGACAGTCTTTTGAATTTAGTACAACCATTATATAATGGTTTCTCTGCATCACTCAACAAACTCTCAAACATTTTAGGAAGATCTTCTTCAAATGCTTTTGAAATCTCCTCAACTAATTTTTTCATCCGTAGAAAAGAAAAAAAAAATGCTAATATATAGTACTTGATATTGGGCTTTAGGATTTAGGATTTAAAACAAGTGACCCGCTAATTAAAATTATTACAAAAGTTCAGATTATGATATCTGCAATTTAGATTCAGTAAAGTTCGGAATTGGTATTTTCTTCCAAAACAAAAGTTGTAGCTTTCCAACACCTGCTTATTTGCGCCAATCTGATATCCAGAGCTCAAGTTATGACCTATAGAGCGAGAAAGTGCCAAAATAAAAATAATAAAATTAAAATGCAAATAATAAAATAATAATTCAAATTCGACCCAAAGTTTAGAAACAACCTAAAAATATTAATCTAAGCTATAAAGAGCTTTTAAAATACAAAACTAAAAAGCTAGAAACATGTACCCAAATGCTATGATCAAATTCCCCCACACTTAAAGTTTTGCACTCCAAGCAAAACAATGCATGTGATTCCAAATATTCTTATGAATGCAAAGTGGTGAGAGAAAAAAAATATTTCTAGCTTAAGGCAATCATGAATAGTTTTGTTATCACAACCAAGGCAAACAAGAGGACAAGTTAACTAAATAATGCATCATAAGGGATAGTCCTCCCAGGATATAAAATTCTCTCAAAGTGTTTACACTCAAAGTGTTTGGGCTACTGTTTACACTCAAAGCACATCATGAAAGCTAGCACTACCATAGGCTTGACAAGCCTCTATAATCTATATTTGAAACACATGCACATAATGATTAAAAGGTCTTTATTTAGGTTGTAACGTGGCCAAGGTAAGGGTGAGATAATCCTAAGGAGATTAGGGTTGAAAATCAAAGAGGATAAAGGAGTAATGATTAAGAGAGAAAAATAGCATTAAGAAGTAACTCAACAAAACATCATTCACTTTTATTTTTACACTCTCTTTGCTCACAACACAACCATTTTTCCTTTTTTTTTTCATAACCCTCAAATTTTAACAAACAAGTTGAGCACCCCTACACTTATTTAAGGAAAGACTCCTTTATCCTCCAAGATTGAGTCAATTCATTGTTTTTCAATTTTAGGCTTGTAATGAGCTATATAACAAAGAATCGGATAATTAGGCTCATAGGGGGTTAAACAAATGGATAATTGTAGGGTAGACTTATTTGGCTAGTAGCTTAATTAGAAACAAATGCCTAGATCATTTTAATATATGCATGCGAACAAGAGTCAATTCAAGTTCTGGCATAACTAGCAATCATGAGTTAGATAAGACACAAGAAAAAAAAGATGGAAAAATGTATTCCATTCATAATAAGGCTCAAAAATCTCACAAAGGTTAATGACTTATCACAAAATGATACACAATTTAGCTTTTTAATCTAATTTATTTTACAAAAAATGCAAAAATACTATCCAATCATGTTAGTCCAAACAAACTCTCAAGATTTACAGCCATAAAATTTGATGAAAAAGCATGCAGTGCAATGTCCATTTTTATTTTTATATTTTTTATTTTTATTTTTATTTTTTATTTTATTTTATTTTTTGAAATATAACAAATAAAATCCTAAATAATACCCCCACACTTAAATTACACATTACCCTCAATGAAAGTAACAAGTATAAAATAAGAGTAAGGAAAGGGAGCTCCCTATTTAAACTTTAATGTAGGTGGGCTTTTTCAAGGAGAGTTCTTCTATGGTAGCATCTTCAAGCACAAAGCTCTCATGGAATAGCTTAAGGCGTTGTCCATTTACTTTGAACATTTTCTCGGTGTTTTCACTTTTTATTTCCACTACACCATGAGGAAAAATGTTAGTAACAACAAAAGGACCAATCCACTTCGATCGAAGTTTCCCAGCCATAATTTTCAAACGGGAGTTGAACAATAAAACTTTTTGGCCAATGGAAAATTTCTTCCTAGAAATCATCTTATTACGAAAGTACTTAGTTTTCTCCTTATAGATGCGAGAGTTCTCGTAAGCTTCAAGTCTAAGCTCTTCAAGTTGTTGCAATTGAAGCTTTCTCTCCAAACCTGCTTTCTCCATCTCAAGGTTACAACTCTTGACTTCCCAATAAGCACAGTGCTCTATTTCCACTGGGAGGTGGCATGCCTTACCCAACACAAGTTGATAAGGGGACATCTCTATTGGTGTTTTGTAGTTTGTTCTATGAGCCCAAAGAGCTTCTTCAAGTCGGTGGCTCCAGTCTTTCTTGTTTGGCTACACCATCTTTTCTAAGATCTATTTGATTTCCGTATTTGAGACTTCATCTTGTCTATTAGTCTGGGGATGATAAGGTGTAGAAACTCTATGCACAATCCCATACTTCCAAAGCAAAGTGTCCATGGTGCGGTTGCAAAAATGAGTGCCTTGATCACTAATGATGGCTTGGGGTATTCCAAACTTGCAAAAAATATTTGATCTGATAAAACCTACAACAACTTTAGAATCATTAGTCCTACAGGGTATTGTTTCCACCCACTTCGAAACATAATCAACAGCTAGTAAAATATAGACATAACTAAAAGATAGAGGAAAAGGGCCCATAAAGTCAATGCCCTACACATCAAATACTTCACAGAAAAGCATAGGTTGTTAAGACATCTCACTCCTAAGAGTGATTGTTGTTCCTGCTATTTGGCACTATTCACAAGATTTGTAAGTCTCAAAAGCATCTTTAAACAAAATGGGCCAAAAGAAACCCGAGTCTAAGATTTTTCTTGTTGTTCGTTGAAGACCAAAATGTCCTCCAGTTTGAAAGGCATGACAAAAATGAAGAACGGATTGAGCCTCATGGTGGGAAACACATCGCCTAATCACCTAGTCATTACATGATTTCCACATATATGGGTCATCCCACACATAGTATTTGGAATTACTTTTATGTTTGTGTATCTGTGTTCGGGATGCATCTGCATGAAAGTTACCTCATGCAACTGTAGCAGTTGCTCATTAGGGAAGTCGTCTTGAATGGGGATGAGGTCCTCATCCATTTCTATTCTGCTCAAATCATCTGCCACCAAATTTTTAGCTCCACTCTTATCTTTAATCTCTAAATCAAATTTATTGGAGTAACAACATCCACCAGATCAATCTCGGTTTTGCTTCTGGTTTCCTCAGCAAAAACTTCAAAGTTGTATGATCAGTAAAAACAACTACCTTTGAACCTAGCAAATATGATCTAAACTTATCAAGTAGAAAAACAATAGCTAAAAGTTCCTTTTCAGTGATAGTATAATTAGCATATGCAGAATCTAAAGTCCTAGAAGTATAATAAATAACAAGGGCAGCCTTACCAACCCTTTATGCAAGGACTGCTCCCACTGCATAGTTAGATGCATCAAACATAATTTCAAAAGGGAGGATCCAATCGGGTGGCTAAATTATGGGAGTAGAGGTCAATTTTGACTTTAAGAAATCAAACGCCTTCTTGCATTTGTCATCGAAGGTGAAACTGATATCTTTTTGCGGCAAATTTGACAGCGGAATAGCTATCTTGCTGAAATCCTTGATAAAGCGCTTGTAAAAACCTGCATGGCAAAGAAAAGAATGAATCTTGCGGATGCAAGATGGATAAGGTAAATTTGAAATCACATCAATCTTGGTAGGGTCCACTTCTATCCCATTTTTAGAGATCACATGTCCCAAAACTATGCCTTGTTCAACCATAAAATGACATTTTTCATAATTCAACACAAGATTCGTTCCAATACATCTATGCAAAACTCTATCTAAAATGTTCAAGCATGCATCAAATGAGGAACCATATACAATAAAATCATCCATGAAAACTTCAATACAATTTTCTATCAAATCAGAGAAAATTCTAATCATGCAGCGTTGGGAAGTTCCAAGAGCATTGCATAGGCCAAAGGGCATCCTCTTGTAGGCAAATGTGCCGAATGAACAAGTGAATGTGGTCTTTTCTTGGTCCTCTGGTGCAATATGAATTTGAAAATACCCAGAAAAACCATCAAGAAAACAATAATGTGACTTACCAGCCAAGCGTTCAAGCATCTGATCAATGAATGGTAAAGGAAAATGATCCTTTCTAGTTGCTTGGTTAAGTCTCCTATAATCGATGATAACCTCTAGCTGTTCTACACTCGTGTGGGGATATGTTAATTATTTTCATTTTAACCACTGCGAGTCCAGCTTTCTTAGGGACTACTTGCATCGGACTCACCCATTAACTATTAGAGCTGGAGTATATAATGCTTGCTTGCAAGAGCTTTGTCAGTTCCTTTTTTACAACATCCATAATTAATTGGGGCGGCCTGGTTGATTTTACCCCGCCCTCAAATATTATCCTATGCATGCACATGGATGGGCTAATGCCAGGAATATCAGCCACGGTCCATCTGATTACCTTCTTGTGTTTTTTTCAAAATCAGCAATAGCTTATCTTCTTGTTCATCTTCAAGTTTGTCTGAAATAATCATAGGTAACTTGTCACTCCCTTCTAAATATGCATAATTCAAATTGTCAATAAGTGGTTTAAGCTCTATAGTCAGTGGTTGTTCAATGGAAGGTACAACACCAGTGGCCGAAGCTAAGTCTGCAAAATCAAATTTATTAATAGAAATATCAATATTAGCACAATGATCAACCTGCAAGGCAGCTTCAATCTCAACACACAGAGAGCACAATTGAGTATCTGTACAGAATTCACAAGTGTAAGTATCATCAAAACCAAATAATGAAGGAAAATCAATAGCAAATATATCGGGGTAAGTGTCATCAACCAAATAAACAAGCGATTCAATTTGAAAAACAAATGCTCTTCCATGGGGTGTTTCATAGCATCAAAGATGTTAAATTTTACATTGCTATCACCAAATTCCATGGATAGAGTTCCAGCATGCACATTAATTTTTGTTCTAGCATTTTTTAAGAATGGTCTACCTAAGATGATAGGCGCCCTGTTGGACTTATTCTCTCCCTCCATGTGCAGAATGTAAAAATCTGCAGGAAATATCAATTCATTAACTCGAATATGTAGGCATAACATTAATGGAAGCAACTAAATCTAACGTAGCATTTTCAAATTGACTATTGCCTATGGTACATGGAATGGAAAAAGTTCTTGGATCTTTTCATTTTTGAGGCATGGGCTGAAACATTTCGCCCCATGTTTACTCTTTCATTACCTTTTAACCTTATCTTGTGTGTGCACAAATCTTTTAGAAACTTTGCATATCTTGGCATCTGTTTAATTGCTTCAAGGAGAGGAATGTTCACTTCCACCTTCCTAAATATATCCAAGATCTCGTTGTCCCTATCTACCTCGTCCATTTTCTAAGTCTTCACTGCACTTTGATGAAAAGAAAGTGGTATGTTTTGTTCAACATCAACAGTTTTAGGTATCAAAGTGTCCTCAACAACCTTGTTTATTTTTACTACAGTTTCAGGTACCTTTGGTATTTCAACAGGTTTCCATACCTCATTGTTATTGCACTGACATTGGGAGCATTTGGATTTACTCATGACTATGCAGGCAATTGGTTTGATCCTTAAATCTGCAATTGATTAATTGAAGTGGCTAGCTGGCCAATCTTTGTTTCCAAATTTTGAATGGTGGAATATGTTCTTTGTTGAAATTGGAGATTTTGGACAACCATCTGTCTAATGAGGTCCTCTAATGAAGGTGCATTATTTTGTTGTTGTGGAACGTTTTGTTGTTGCTGTTGCTGCCTAGGTTGTTGTTGTGCAGATGAATTCCCCTATCTTAGGTTGGGATGGTTTCTCCAACCAGGATTGTACCTGTTAGATGACAAATCATAGTTGACTTGAGGATTGTATATATTTGCTGCATATTCTTGAGAAGCATAAGCCAATGGATCTTCTTGCAATGTAGGACATGAATTTGTAGGATGCTCTATATAAGTGAAAATACCATAGACCACTGCTTGGATTTTACCTATTGCCAAATTTTTTACTAAATATGTAAGCTCATCAAGTTTACCTTCTAAATTATTGTGGGAAGAAACTTGAATTTCATCCAAACCCCTTGCCGACACTGTTGAATTGCTTCTAGTTGTAAACTGTTGAGAATTATGGTCATGTTCTCAATCAAAGCTTTTGCCTCTTCTGGGGTCTTATCGACAAGTGCTCCCCCATTAGCAGCATAAAAAATGCTTCTATCCATAGGTAGCAAGCCTTCATAAAAATATTGGATGAGCAATTATTCAGAAATCTGGTGATGAGGACAGGTTGACACTAATTTCTTGAATCTCTCCCAATACTCATGTAATGATTCTCTATCAATTTTCTTGATGTCACATATTTCTTTTCTAATTGAAGTAACTCTTGAGGCAGGGAAGAATTTTTCCATAAACAATATCTTGAGATCATTCCAACTTGTAATAGAACCCAGTTGAAGGTAGTATAACCAGTCCTTGGCAGTATCTTGGAGTGAAAATGGGAAGGCTCTAAGCTAAATGTGGTCTTATGTGACTCCTTGAGGCTTCATGGTAGGACACACATTATGGAATTCCTTCAAGTGTTTGTGGGGATCCTCACCTGGAAGAGCATTAAACTTGTGATTTTGAGTGAATTAATTCAAAGATATGAATCAAGCAAACAAAGAAATCATATAAAAATTGAACAAATAAAGAAACAAGAAAATTCTGGACAACAAGGAGAATGATCCTTAGCCTCAAGATCAATCAATCTCCACTATTTCAACGAAGTTTTTGCCTATGAATTTTATACTAAGTTCATCAGTACATGGAAATGAAAAAGAAGGATCCATTTCAGTCAAAGAAGTTTTTCGAATCATTAAGATAAAAGGTCTCGAATCAAGCTAGTTGAAACAGTCTGAATCATGATCTGTACAAAACATCAAGAAGTCATCTAGGATAATCAAAATTGAACCTCCAGATTGATAATCAATCTCTAGAAAGTTCAAACTAACAAAACCAAATTGATAATCAATCACCATTTATGCAGAAGTTCAACATTGATCTCCTTATCTCCGCAGAAGTTCATAATCTTTCACCAAACTGTTTTGGACAGAATCAAGGCTCCAGATCGAAGATATAAAAGCTGGAATATTTTTAATCATATATATTGGTTTTGGTCAAAACTGACAGAGCACTACCAACAACTCTTTTGACCATTATTAAATGCTCCAAAACGCCTATAAAAGAAAGACCAATACCCAGGAAAAATCCAGAAGTTCAAGTGCTATCAAGTCTCATAAATCATTCACATTCACATACTTGAAATTCTCATTTTCACAAAGAAGAATCAGTTCTTAACATTTTATATCATATTGTGTTATTATTATTGAATTCTTTGTAAAGAATCAAATCTCAAACAAGAGTTGAGACATCTCATTCTATCAAACAATCTCATCATTATTTTAAAACACAAACTATAAGAGTTTAAGTACAGTTTGAATAGATTGTAACAAATCCTATCAAGATCATAGGTGATTAATTTGCTTTCTCGGTGGAAAGAAATAGAGATTGTAACAGATCAAGGTTGATCTAAGCTAGGTGCTCTAAAACCAAGAAGGTTCTTTGTTTTAAAACGCTTAATGGAAAATCTCACAATTGTGAGGACTGGATGTAGCCTAAGTTGGGTGAACCAGGATACATTTTTTTGTGGTATTCTTTCTTTTATCTCTTTATTTATTAAGCTTGATTGATTAACTGAGATAAAACATAAATTTAATTTATGTTTCTAAGCTAACCAAGAACGTTCCCCGTTTTCTGGTAAAAACCAAGAACGTTCTCCGTTTTCTTAACCAAGATCATTCTTGAGTTAAATCTACAAACTTTTTTAGGAATTTTTAAATAGATACATTTACAATGTGAACAATGCACGTGTGTAACCTAATTTTCCTTAATCACACCATTTTCTCTGAAGGTTGACTTCAAAATGACCAATTGGTCGCACCTCTCTTGGGTTTACTGTTTCATGCATCATAAAAGAATAAAAATTTCAGTTGAATTGCATGATTTAGTGAGTATTAGACTTACCAACTTCATATTTAATCTTGTCCATGCAATTGTTTGTGTATACTCGACAAGAAGCTAATGATGCATGATGTTGTTGTCCCCTTTCTGCATATAAAACTCTCAATTTATAGTATGTTGATTAGACCAAAGCATTTATTGGGAGATTCGGTGTACTCTTGAGCACTACGGTGATTGACTCGATAATTTTGGTTGGCATGTGTTCCCATCATTGACCTTGAG
The DNA here is from genome assembly GCA_037974775.1 of Cicer pinnatifidum. NCBI lineage: Eukaryota > Viridiplantae > Streptophyta > Magnoliopsida > Fabales > Fabaceae > Cicer > Cicer pinnatifidum. The sequence continues at coordinate 11,376,263 of JBBPBR010000006.1, forward strand.
AATACACCATAGTTCATTGTTATGGGGATATTATTGACCCATCTTAAAGCTGTGGGATTTGTCATCCTTATTTCATTGCGGTAATATTTGAATGATGCCTCACTTAATGCATATCTTGTTATAAATGATGTACAAATTATCAAGTATTATAATCTAATCCTTAAATGTTTTAAACCAAATTATGAATACATGGTTTGGTTTTGCAAAAATTCCAAACAATCTACCCAACCTCCACCACAATCTACCTAAGATTTTTTTCCAAGAATCAATGTCCAACACAACACAACATAACAAAATCAATATTATATCCATCTCCTCATACTTATTCTCACACACCACATCAATCCTAACACTCGTCTGCCTCCTCATACTTATTCCCATACACGACATCAATCTTGCGGGTTCACGCTAGGGAAACAATTTAATTTTGACAGCCAACAATCACATTAAGAAGACAATTGTGAGATTTTCCATTAAGCGTTTCAAAACAAAGAACCTTCTTGGTTTTAGAGCACCTAGCTTAGATCAACCTTGATCTGTTACAATCTCTATTTCTTTCCACCCATAAAGCAAATTAATCACCTATGATCTTGATAGGATTTGTTACAATCTATTCAAATTGTACTTAAACTCTTATAGTTTGTGTTTTAAAATAATGATGAGATTGTTTGATAGAATGAGATGTCTCAACTATTGTTTAAGATTCGATTCTTTACAAAGAATTCAATAATAATAACACAATATGATATAAAATGTTCAGAACTGATTCTTCTTTGTGAAAATGAGAATTTCAAGTATGTGAATGTGAATGATTTATGAGACTTGATAGCACTTGAACTTCTGGATTTTTCCTGGGTATTGGTCTTTCTTTTATAGGCGTTTTGGAGCATTTAATAATGGTCAAAAGAGTTGTTGGTAGTGCTCTGTTAGTTTTGACCAAAACCAATATATATGATTAAAAATATTCCAGCTTTTATATCTTCGATCTGGAGCCTTGATTCTGTCCAAAACAGTTTGGTGAAAGATTATGAACTTCTACAGAGATAAGGAGATCAATGTTGAACTTCTGCATAAATGGTGATTGATTATCAATTTGGTTTTGTTAGTTTGAACTTTCTGGAGATTGATTATCAATCTGGAGGTTCAGTTTTGATCATCCTGGATGACTTCTTGATGTTTTGTACAGATCATGATTCAAACTGTTTCAACTAGCTTGATTCGAGACCTTTTATCTTAATGATTTGAAAAACTTCTTTGACTGAAATGGGTCCTTCTTGTTCATTTCCATGTACTGATGAACTTAGTATAAAATTCATAGGCAAAAACTTCGTTGAAATAGTGGAGATTGATTGATCTTGAGGCTGAGGATCATTCTCCGTTTTGTCCAGAATTTTCTTATATCTTTATTTGTTCAATTTTTATATGATTTCTTTGTTTGCTTGATTCATATCTTTGAATTAATTCTCTCAAAATCACAAGTTAAATTAACATAACATTTTAGAATCATAATTAACATTCTTAATTAACTTTTGTTTATTTTTATCAAAACTTTAATTTGACAGTTTGTCTTAACACACATGTCATAGATGCATGTTCTTACGTTCGTCAAAACTATTTAGTGCATCTGTCTGACGTGTACAAGATTGTTAATGTATTCAACATCTACAAAAGAAGAGTTTTCACCTATATCAATGAAAGATATTGACCCACATATGAAGGTAAAACATTGTATCACAATTTTGAAATGCAGAGAATTAAAAAAGGTCATCCAAATAGTATTCGTATTAGAACTGAAATTGACATTAGAGAAAAAGTGTCAAGAAAATGTGAACTATGTCGGTTAACTGGTCATATTCGAAACCATTGTTCAAATGTTACAAACAACTCTATTCAATCTATGTAATTTATTAATTAAAATTTTAAAAATTTGGCTATGTATAGTTAAAAGTTGGCTATGTATAATTAAATGTTACAATACTCACTAAATCATGCAATTCAACTGAAATTGTTATTCTTTCATGGTGCATGAAACAGTAAACCCACGAGAGGTGCGACCAATTGGTCATTTTGAAGTCAACCTTCAAAGAAAATGATGCGATTGCGGAAAATTAGACTACACACGTGTGTTGTTCACATGTCATACCTGCATGTTCTTACGTTCGTCAAAACTATTTAGTACATATGTCTAATGTGTGCAAGGTTGTTAATGTATTAAACATCTACAAAAGAAGAGTTTCCACCTATACTTAGTGAATGATATTGGCCCACATATGAAGGTAAAACATTGTATCAAAAAAGGTCGTCCAAATAATACCCGTATTAGAACTGAAATTGACATTAGAGAAAAAGTTGTCAAGAAAATGTGAACTATGTCGATTAACTGGTCATCTATGTAATTTATTAATTAAAATTTTAAAAGTTTGACTATGTATAATAAAATTTTGTTCAAGCTTTGCCACTAGAAAAAAAAATTGTACGTGTGAGTATCCATAGATAAACTCCACTGCAGACACAAGTAGGTTAATGGGTGTGTGCGGATAAAATAAATAAATATTTTAACAATCAATTAGTTAATAGATACAAAGGCAGATACTATATCCGTTAGTAAATTAATGAAATTACTGTTGTATTTTTGTTTCCATGTTAAAATGTATATACTTTTTATGATGAAATTTAATTTGTTATGCATTTTATTTGTATGCTAAATATTTTTATGTGACAAAAGAAAAGAAAACATTCTGTAAAAAAATTTGTTACATAAATAATATTTTTTTTGAAATATGATACCCGTACATATATAATAATATTCACGGATATTTAAAAATATACTAAATACCCGTTACATAAACATCTACACAGATATGGATAAAATACAAATATAATTTTATTTAACGTAGTAGATAAAAAATAACTACTATGAATCAATATTTATGGAAATCTATTGTCATTCCTACTCTCAATCTTATAATTAATGTTACATTTATTTATTTTATACATATTAAAAAGAAAATTATATGTCAAGAAAAAGAAAAGACTATAAAAGAATAAAATATTAAGTTTATCAAATTATTCATATTACACATTGATATATCTATTAATAATATCATAAATATAAAGTGAAGTATTTAAGATTATAGTTAAAAAATAATTGCTGCTAAGAATTGAAAATAATGTAGTATTTCTTTAAAGATAATTTGTTTCTGAAAGTGTGACTAATAACAATGGTGCAACTAATTAAAGAAAATGAGCCGCGTTATGACATCTTTACATCTAATCTTTGTTTAGGGGTACATTAGACGCTGCCATATTGCCTAAGATCGATGGGAGTATATTAAATAAATAAAAAAAATATCCTCCACAATTTCCAATTTATGCATTCCTAATCAAACATCTCGGTTATTATCGGTTACTTTTGTCGATCATTAGATTACTTATCACATTTATCATAGTAGTTCTTTTTCCTCTTTTTCTTAACTAATTTGACATAATCACGCTCTCCTACCCACTCTAATTAGTTAGGATTTTTAATATAATTTAGATTTAAGTATAATTTTTTATTTTTAAAAATCAATTTATCTATTTTAAAAGTTGATAATTTTGTTTCTTTTATCAGATTTTTGAATTAAAAAGATAATAATTTGACATTTTCTAAACAATCTGACATATAATTTCATGACGTACAACTATTTAGATACATTAATTATTCATTTGTCATTATTTAAATTACAAATATGAAAAGTGTCTGAAATTGAAAGTTAAGATTTTACTGTGTTTTATTTTAATTTTATGGATGTTAATTATTCATCGTATGACATATTTTAAATGTTATTCTCTCTCCTCATAACTCTCAATAGTCAAAATAACAACCAAATTCTTTATCAAAAAATAAAATAACAATCAAATTAAATTTCATAGCACCCCACGTTAAATAAAATAAAAATATACATAGTACAAAATTTGTAGTATATATATCGTATCTTTGAAGTTATTCACAATTATAGCTTAATTAACATAAAATTTAATTAACGGATGTAATAAGCAATTTTTTGTTATTCATCCTCCAATTAACGCATGTATAGTTATTTAAGCAAAGTTCTTAATTACGTCTTCCAATTTTAATTTGTTTCTCATAGGAACAAAGAAACTAAAAGGCATGTCACTTAGATGGCTTCTCCATTCAGCTTGTCATGTTTTAGGGTACCCTACAAATGAGAAAATTGAAGGTTACTCAAATGGAGAGGTCAAAAAAAGTGTTTTGCTGATGAAAATTTAAACTATCCTTCTTGTTATGGTAATTTTCAAATGCCTCTTCACTATCAACGTTACACCAAATTTGATTATGAGATGATGGAGGAATGGAAGGTAACAATATGGATTAAGTTTCAAAGGTAATCTTGATGAGAAGAGATGTTTTGCAATTGGAGCATTCTTGTGGCCTAATCAATATTAATTGAAGGAGTTATAAATAGTTATTACAAATTCTCCTTTTCTATGATATAGTTATGCTAATAAATGTTATAGTTCTCTTCTCGAAGCTCTCTGGTAAAATTAATACTCTCATTGTACTTAAAACAAATTGCTCCCTAAAATTACGTTTACTATTATAATGAATATCTATATATAAATTTAGATATATATGTCTGTGTGCGCTTCCCGTTCTTCTTTACAAAGTAGGATATATAAACAAAATGTAATATTTGATGTAATTTAAGCCTACGAACTTATGTCTATTTTTGACATAAAACTTAACTTTATTGAAATATTAACTTATCAATCTATTTAAAAAATAAAAATACACCACTTTTTCTAGTAGTATAAATTTTAAGTTTTGTCAATTTTCAAACTATCTTATATTCAAGTTTTACAAAATTTAACTCGATTTAACCTATTTTCGACCTAAAATACACATTCATATTATTTACTTAAATTTGTCAATTTATTTAAATAGTTAAATAAATTGTTGTTTTTAGAAATAAATTATTGTCCTACTTTT
>JBBPBR010000006.1:11388051-11410968 GCA_037974775.1 Cicer pinnatifidum
CTATGCTACAATATAATTCAACATTAATATTTTTTTAAAATAAAAAATATTAAATAGTTAATCATATTTTTAAATTTTTACATCTTATTTTTGAGTTTGTATTTTACATTTTATTTCATGAAATAAATACAAGTACCATTATATGTTGAAAAATAAATTAACAATCAAAGTACAATGACTCAAACAATTATCCTATATAATAAATTATCATACGAATTTTACAAAATATTTTAAAAGTTAAATTAGATGATTGTGATAAATATGATTTTCTCTCATTCTAATTTTCCTAATCATATTCAATTATTACAAATTAATAAAGTAATATTATAAGATAACTATATTTATAATACATAAAATATTACTTATAAAAATTATAAAATTAATTAATTAATATATGCGCAGCGCGCGGACTATAGTCTAGTGTTATTTATGATGTTATCCAACTTAGGCTAATGACGGAAATATGTCTTCACCCATGATGTATGAACCACAACTAAAAAAAAAAAAATCAAATATCTATCACACGAGGACACAAAAGTTCTAAGAGTCACAAGAACAAAATTCTTCTAAAAATACCGTAACACTCACGTGAATAAAATAAGATTGAATCTAATCTTAATCACCAACCTGATCACAATGCTCACCACCAGAACCGTGGTCACATTGTGTCATTTGTTGTCTTCCTCCCTCTTTGTCACATAATCGATCGAGCACCATATGCTTGCCACCTCGTCTTCCTCGCTGTCGTTATAGCCGTCGTTGTCCTTCGGAAGAGTGAGGAACAATTTTAAAGACTTGGGACTTCTACTTTAAGTTTTGAAAGGAGAATGGAAGACTAGTTTTAGTTGTTTGTTTTCCTTTCTTTTTGTCTATCAATTTTCTTTCTTAAATTTTTGTTGTTAACTTTTTCTTTTTAATTAATTAGAGATTAACCTGTTTTCTTGGATGATCACAATTTAGTAAGACCAGACACACAAAAAAAGTGTATATCATTTAATTTTTAATTTTTTTCCGTCATTTTCTTTTTTGTGTATGTCTATATAAAGTCTTATATTGGTTGAGCCAATTCGATCAATTTAATTCGGATCAATTCAAAAAAATAGTTTGAATTGGATAAATAATTACAAATGAGGGGTCTTGATTTTACAAAATAACAAACTATTTAAAAAAATTAGGTACTAAATAAAATCATATCGAATCTAAAGGTAATTTAATTTCAAAAAATATTTGATTAATGTAGGATGTTGCATTTTAACTATTTTAATACTTATAAATATTTTTATGTAATTTTAGTAACTTTGTTTATATTCATACTTGCAAATTAAATATTTTATGATTTTGATATTTTTATTATTTTATGGTGACAAATATTTTATTTATATATTACCATATTTTATGACGAGTCATCGTTAGCCGTTATAAATAAAACAAAAAAATCTAACAACTTTCACGCGGAAGAGGCTGTTCAATAAAATAACTTGATTTAAGAACTAACCTGTGCTAGTTTAATTTTGCCAAAAGTCCAAAAGCAATATTTTTTAATCCGGACTTGTTTTTTTTTTGGGACCAAAATTAGTCTTTGAGTAAGTTTTGCATTGTCGCGAGAACAAAGTGTCCTCAAACAACAAGATCTTGATTAGAAAAGTACATTAATGTTTCAAAACAATCCACAAACCAGACATTCATTAACGCATGCTTCTTCTTATTATGTTCCAAAATGAGATTGAGGAACGTCATCACATTTACAAAGAAATATTCAAATTCACTTCACTTTCACAACTTTGCAAATGCTAATTCCTTTCCAATGCCACCACATCACAATCATTACCTTCAGCTTATTCGTTCATGCAAACACTTCAACCCTCTCCTTCAAATCCATGCCCATTTCCTTGTCACAAACCCATCTCTTATTCTTTGGAACTCATTGATTAGAGCTTATTCTAGATTCCTTAAGTTCCATAAAGCTATAAACTTGTATCACACCATGTTACAAATTGGACTTGAACCTGATAAATACACATTTACCTTTGTTTTAAAAGCTTGTACTTGTGCTTTAGATTTTCATGAGGGTGTTTCTGTTTATAAAGATATAGTTTTGAAGGGGTTAGACTGTGATGTTTTTATTGGGACTAGTCTTGTTAACATGTTTTGTAAAATGGGTCATTTAGATAGTGCAAGAAAGGTATTTGATAAAATGCCGAAGAAAGATGTTACTACTTGGAATGCGATGATTTCGGGTTTGTCACAGAGTTTAAATCCTTGTGAGGGAATGGAAATGTTTTGGAGGATGCAGGTGGAGGGTGTGGAGGTTGATACTGTGAGCATCTTGAACTTGGCTCCGGCTGTTTCTAGATTAGAGGATATTGGTTGTTGTAAGTCTATTCATGGTTATGTTGTTAGGAGAGGTATTTGTGGTGTGGTTTCGAATTCGTTGATTGATATGTACTCGAAATGTGGCAAGGTATATTTAGCTCGTCGGATTTTTGACCGGATGCGGGTTATGGATGATGTGTCGTGGGCAACAATGATGGCTGGATATGTACAGCATGGTTGTTACTTTGAGGTTCTTCAATTACTTGATAAAATGAGGGAGAAAAATGTTAAGATGAATAAGGTAGCGATTGTGAATGCTCTTTTGGCAGCTTCAGAGATGAGAGACCTCGAGAAAGGGAAGGAAATTCATGATTGTGCTTTGCAGCTGGGGATGATGTCAGATATTGTTGTTGCTACTCCTGTAGTGAGCATGTATGTAAAATGTGGCGAGTTGAAGAAGGCTAAAGAATTGTTCCTGAGTCTCGAAGGAAGAGATTCGGTTGCTTGGTCTGCTTTTTTATCGGCTCTTGTCCAAGCTGGATATCCCGGAGAAGCATTGTCTATATTCCAAGAGATGCACCATGAAGGTTTGAAGCCAGGTAAAGCGATAGTGACGATTCTTGTTTCAGCTTGTGCAGAAATTTCAAATCTTAGATTAGGTAAGACTCTGCACAGCTACGCTATTACAGCAGATATGGTGTCCGATATCTCGGCAGTAACAACCCTTGTCTCAATGTACATGAAATTTGAATTATTTATTTATGCTATGACACTATTCAACGGAATGCACTATAAAGATGTTGTGGTATGGAATACTTTGATAAATGGGTTTACCAAATATGGAGACACGCATGTAGCATTTGAAATGTTCCGTAGATTACAATTAAGTGGGATTCAACCTGATAGTGGAACCATGGTGGGTTTGGTTTCAGCTTGCTCCATTCTGGATGATCTAGATCTAGGAACTTGCTTTCATGGGAATATTGAAAAGAGTGGTTTTGAATCTAACATTCATCTAAAAATTGCTCTAATGGACATGTATGCCAAATGTGGGAGCCTTTGCTCAGTTGAGAAGTTGTTTTTCTTAACCAAGCATTTAAAGGATGAGGTATCTTGGAATGTGATGATTGCAGGGTATCTGCATAATGGATGTGCCAATGAAGCAATTTCCACTTTTCGTCGGATGAAATTAGAAAATGTCAGGCCGAATTTAGTCACATTTGTGACTGTCCTTCCTGCTGTGTCATATTTGACAGTATTAAGAGAGGCCATGGCTTTTCACGCCTGCATTGTCCGAACTGGATTTCTATCCAGTACCCTTATAGGAAACAGTCTCATAGATATGTATGCTAAATGTGGACAACTCAGTTATTCCGAGAAATGTTTTCATGAAATGGAAAACAAAGACAATATCTCATGGAATGCAATGCTTTCGGGTTATGCAATGCACGGCCAAGGTGAACTTGCCATCACACTTTTTTCACATATGCAACAGACGAATGTCCATGTTGATTCTATTTCCTTCATCAGTGTATTATCTGCGTGTAGACATGCTGGTTTAATTCAAGAAGGAAGGAACGTTTTTGCCTCCATGATTGAAAAGCACCATGTTGAACCTAATATGGAACACTATGCCTGCATGGTTGATCTTTTGGGCCGTGCTGGTTTGTTTGACGAAGTTTTGAGTTTAATTAATAAAAAAATGCCAACAGAACCTGACGCTCAAGTTTGGGGAGCCCTCTTGGGAGCATGTAAAATTCATTCCAATGTTGCATTAGGAGAGGTTGCCATGCATCACCTCCTTAAACTTGAACCAAGAAATGCAGTTCATTATGTAGTTTTGTCAGATATTTATGCTCAATGTGGTAGGTGGAATGATGCCAAAAAGACCAGATTACATATGAATCACCATGGGTTGAAGAAAATTCCAGGATATAGTAGGGTTGGAGCTCACAAACAAGTAGTTGGTATGCAGTGTGTGAGTGTTGTAAACCCTGGAGTTCCGAGTTCCAGTACAAAGCTCTGCCACTACTAGTACGTACTAACACCCTACTTAAAAAACAGAATTTGGAATGAGATTGGACAAACAGATCAAAGGAATTTTTTCATTAAAAATCATACAAAGAAGTAGGCGTGCAATCAAAGTTCCTCTTTTCGATTAACAATGAAGAAGAAACCTACAAGAATCAGCAAGTTGGGAATCGTCTACACTAGAATTTAAACACATTGTCATTATGTGTAATTTTTGGAAACATGGAATGGTTATGCATGTGCGCGCGGTATGTAATTTTTGGAGATTACTCATTTTGCGTTGCCTAGCTTGAGTTAACACATACAGCAGCGGGATGTATTAACGGAAAGAAGCGAAGATGACATGAATAAGCTAGTGATTTGATCTAATGTGCTTCCTAGAAAGTATTTTGAGAATTAAGATTGAAAATGTTGCAGAAGTAAGATCAAGAGAACAGTCTAATTCCACAGCAGATAACAACTTTGGTAATGAATTAGTGAATGTTGCCGTTGGAAGGTGGTCTGGTCGCTAACTTCCTGAACAGAAATTTTGGACAATGCTTCCACCTTTTTGTACATTGGTCAGATTTATCAATTGTTTCTACGAGAAGGAGATGGAAGGTGCTTGCTTCTATTATAATTTTAGGTTATTGTTTCTCAAATTTGAGATTATTTTCTACGAACAATTTGTGTTCATAAAATCCTTATTGCTACTTATTTTGGACTACTAAGAGATTGAAATTACCAGAAATAAAAAGGTCAACTAAACTTGTTTTTCACTGTACCACTATTTTCTTACACTTGTATCAATTTGATGATGTTTTGCACTTTCAAGTTACTTATTTTAGTTCAATTCATAGATTCAACAATGTTTAGTTGTTATTTAATTACCATCTTCAGTGGTAATTGATTTTGCTTTTAGTTTAATGATATCAATCACATTTTTATAATGTTCAACAAACTGAAAATCAAGACACTATTATGAGATCAAAAATCAGAATAATAAGATTATGATATGTATAGTTAGTAGTATGTATTAATTATGATTTCAGTTTAATTTTTATTTCCTTTTAGGATAACCTTTATAGAGAATTAATTTCCTAATTATTAGCTCTATTATGATTATACATAGTTAAATCACTTGTACTATTTATACTCTTTATGAAATCAGCTTCATTATCAAGTGAATAAACAATTCCGCATGGTATCAGAGTTATATCAGAACCATCCCTAGTCTCTTTCATCGACTCAACCATGGAAGAAGACAAAACAAAAGTCTTACCCACAGAGACTGACATAAATCTTGTCGACTCAATCGAAGGGACTGAACTTCTCATCATTGGCCACAAATTGAATGGCCAAAACCACTTTAAATGGGACACGTCAAAGATTATAACCTATGATCTCCGGGTCATAAGGAAGCAACCTTATCGTTGTGGCCTAGTTTGCCCTCACTATAAAATATTTATTTAATTAGATTCGATAAGTTATGATCAACGGTTAATGAAGACATATAAATTGGTGTTTTGTTTTGATTGTTAGGGGCTAGGCTGGGAGGTATGTATTGTGACCAATTGATGGGTTCTGGTGGACACAAAATAAGTTCAAGGCAGCGTTGGACACTAACACCTTTGCAACTTCAAATTCTAGAGCGGATATTTGAAGCTGGAACAAGAACTCCAAGCAAGGAAAAGATAAAGGAGATAACTGCAGATTTAAGCAAGCACAGGCAGATTTCTGAGACCAATGTATATAATTGGTTTCAGAATAGGTGCGTTAGGTCAAAGAGAAAGCACCAGAGTGCGCGCCTAGTAGTGTTAATGCTGAATCGAAAGTGGAGAATGAGGTTGATTCCAATGATAAGAAGATTATACTGGATGAGTTTGTTGCGCCTCAGCTTGCTGAAAAATTGAGCTTCCAAAACCCTCAAGTGTGCTCTGATTTGTAGTACTTCAATCCTGAATCGGATGACAGTTTGCGACCGGCTAGAAACTTTGATCATGGGCCTGTTTTTGATGGGATGCTCTCAAACTCAAGTATGTTGCTTACTTATATTGCGCCTTCTTTCTTTACATGTTTCAATGTTTGTATGTATGATTAGTATTTTAAGAATGTGATTAGATAGAAGTTAGTCCTGATAAGCTAAATTATACCATTCTAAAAGCTGACTTCAATAAGTAATTGAGTTATTTTTTACAATATTATGTTCTTCTCTGAGAAGCAATGACACATACACGGATACTGAACAAGACACTGACACTAATACATTGACACGAAAAATAATTTTGAAAAATGAAAGAAATTGAATGCAACTACATGTGTGGGTGTTGTATCGGTGTCAGACACTGACATGTGTTGGATATTGGACACGCCTTCAATCTAAAATACTGGTGCTATACAGTTATTCTTATTATGCTTTTCTCAAGCGTAATGAGTTAATGTGAAGTCTTGTTATTAGTGTTGTTAAATGGTGGCCATGATGCCGCCGTGGAAGAATTTTTAAAATCGCCATAAGCAATTTGTGAAGGGATGCCTGCCACTGAGGCGCTATAGGCTGCACTAGCGTGTTTATATGGAGGATTTGTGGCCTTCCATCATTGGTCATCGATGTAAGACCCATAATTTTAAAGTGTACTTTATGTATTTTAGTGTATTTTTGGTATTGAACTCGGAGGCTTTTTAGCCAAAGTTATTAATATTTTGGAGTTTATATGACCAAAAAGATATTTTGATGCCCGATTAGAATTACTCGTCGATAAATAAATTAAATCAACTACAGTGAATCCTTTACGAAGAATTTAATGCGTTATGGGTAAACTGGTAAATTTAATAAATATCTTGATTTGGAGATATTTGTTAAAAGTAATTAATATATATATATATATATATATATATATATATATATATATATATATATATATAAAGAAAAGGAAAGGAAGGAATTGGAAAGAAAAGAAAAAGAAAGGAAAGAAAAAGGAAGAAAGGAAAAGCAAAGGAAATAAAACAGAAAACTTCATCTTCTTCCTCTGCCTCGCGTGACCTTTCTTCTCTCTTCCTCCATCTTCATCCATTTTCGTTGTTCTTGCTTCCTTTGAGTTCGAAAATCGATAGTGGGTGATATGACAAGGATTTCTCAACTTCACTCTTCCTCTTTGATTCGAAAACGAAGAAAAACGGTATTAGAGATTCAAACACAAATCTTCCCGTTTCATCTAGATCTAAGCCTCCTTTCAAGAAGTGATAGAAGGGAAAGTTGCTCACTACCACGCTACGGTGCTAGGGGACCAACTTTGGACGCGACGTTGCGAGCGGAGATTTTACCGGATTTACTCGTGGTACCGTAATCGAACGTAAAAGCTAAAGTGAAGGTAAGGGCTCCTTCCAAACTTTTAGTTTGCATTTAGGGTCTTATCTGTGGTTGTGTGGAAACGAATTTTGTTAGGATTGGAGTATTGATTTGGGAAAAATGTATCTAAGGCTTTATGGGTAAAATCTTAGAGTTAGGTTTTGGTTATATTGATGAATGTTTCGTGGAAAATGAATTTAAACTCATTTATGTATGATTTTGAGTAAATGAAACTTGTGTGTTTGAGTGGTGGATTGTGTTGATTTGTGTTCGTTGTTTTTGACGTGTTCTTAATTGATACTGATGAAAGTTGATATGTGTATGGTTGGATTTTGTGGAAAAATGAATTGATGTGTTTTGATGTGGGTTGATAATATGTTTGAGTTGTTTTGCGTGGAATTTTGAAAACCATTAAGTTAAACGAGTATTAAGAATGGGGAATCTCTTAATGTCTTGTTTACTTAATGTGTGTTTGGGAAAATCATTTAAGTTAACTGGGCATTAAGAATGGGGAATCTCTTAATGTCTTGGTTACTTAATGTTGTTTTGAAAATCGTTTAAGTTAACTGGGCATTAAGAATGAGGAATCTCTTAATGTCTAGATTGTAGGTCAACTTGTAGGTTAGGAGTCGTTATTTGATCATGCGTCGGGTTAGGTGGTTTGAGTTGTCAGGTCTGTAATAATTACTATGTGTTGATGTGGTCGGAAGATATTTTTGGGAATTATTTGAAGTAGTGTTAAGACTCTACTTGATGATGGTTTTATAGGAAAACCATGCCGCCAAGAAGGAATGACGTTCCGAGAGCCAATGTTAATAGGGACGATCGAATGGCGGGGGCTATGAATAACATGGCTGCTTCTGTTGCTGCACAGACTGCTGCCAAGACTCAACGTGATCTCGAAAAGAGGGGAAGAGAGATCCGTGCTGCAGAGTCAAGAGGGTTAGAAGACTCCCGTCGTTACAATCCTCCCAAGTTTAAGGGGGATGAGAACTCAGAGAAAGCGAATCAGTGGATCCAAGAAGTGGAGAAGATCTTCGAAATGATTAACTGTCAGGCGGCAGTGAAGGTCAACTATGCCACCTATATGCTATTAGGGGATGCTGAGTATTGGTGGAGGAGTGCAAGATTGTTAATGAGATCGGCTCACGAGGAGGTGAACTGGGAATCATTCAAAAGGAAGTTTCTAGACAAATACTTCTCGATGAGTACCAGGACTAAGCTGGGTGATGATTTCCTGAAACTGCATCAGGGGAACATGACCGTGGGCGAATATGCCGCTAAGTTTGAGTCGCTATCGAGGCATTTCAGGTTTTTCCGTGAAGAGATTGATGAACCATTCATGTGTCATTGTTTCCAAGACGGACTAATGTATGAGATTCAAGACTCTGTCTTGCCCTTGGGAATTCAACGTTTCCAAGTTCTCGTGGAAAAATGCAGGGAAGTTGAGGATATGAAGAATAAGAGGGCTAGCCGAGGAGGGGATTTTGGTGCAGGAGGGCCCAGTCGGGTGAATTATCAGAACAACAAGGGGAAACAAATTGCTAAACCCTATAATCGACCACAAAATAACAACGGTGGGCAGAATCGCCCCAGGAACCAGAATTTTGGAAGACAATTGGGACAAGTGCTTCGATGTTTCCGATGTAGGGAAAAGGGACATTATGCTAGTGCTTGTACCTCTAATGTTCTCACCTATTACAATTGTCGGAAGCTAGGGCATATGACAAGGGATTGCACGGCTCCAAAGGTGGAACCAGTTGTGAATGTAGCTAGGGCTACCCGTCCTACTGCTAGAGGACGCATTTATTGTGTGAGTGCTGAAGAGGGGAATCCATCTGGTAATTTGATTCAACGTGACTATGAGATTGCAGGTAACACTTTAACTGCACTTTTTGATTCGGGGGCAACCCATTCCTTCATTGCTATGGATTGTGTGAATCGTTTGAAGTTATATGTGTCTGCTTTACCTTTTGATTTGGTTGTCTCCACACCTGCTAAGACTTTGACAGTAAATTCTGCATGTTTACATTGTCAAATAACTATTCAAAATAGGGATTTCTTGGTTAATTTGATTTGTTTACCTCTACAATCACTCGAGGTCATTCTCGGTATGGATTGGATGACTTACCATTATGTGATCTTGGATTGTGCTCGTAAATTGGTTCTTTTCCCCGAACCAGGAGTTGTTAAGTACTTAGCCGCTAACAAACTCCGAGTGTCGCTAAGTGAAGGGACTCATGAGTTTTTCTCTCTGGCTAATGTGGAGGCAAAGATAAATGTGAACATAGAAGATGTGATGCTTGTCAATGAGTACCGGGATGTATTTCCAACGGAAATCCCAGGATTGCCACCGGTAAGAGAAGTGGAATTTTTCATTGATTTGCACCCAGGAACGGGACCAATTTCCATTGCGCTATACCGAATGTCACCATTGGAATTAAATGAGCTCAAAGGCCAAATTGAAGATTTGTTGAAGAGGAAATTTATTAGACCAAGTGTATCGCCATGGGGAGCTCCAGTTTTACTAGTTAAGAAGAAGGACGGAAGCTCGCGGTTATGTGTGGATTATAGACAGCTTAATAAAGCAACTATTAAGAATCATTATCCTTTGCCACGCATTGATGATTTAATGGATCAACTGAGAGGGGTCGCGATATTCTCGAAGATTGACTTGAAGTCGGGTTACCATCAGATTCGAGTAAGGGAAGGAGATATTTAGAAAACCGCTTTCAGAACCCGTTATGGGCATTATGAATATCTGGTTATGCCGTTTGGAGTTACCAATGCACCAACAATTTTCATGGACTACATGAACATAATCTTTATTCCATTCCTTGATAAGTTTGTTGTGGTGTTCATTGATGATATATTAATTTATTCGAGAACCGAAAAGGAGCTTGGAGAACATTTACAACAAGTTCTTGAGATTTTACGCGAGAAGCAATTGTATGTCAATCTATCAAAGTGTGAGTTTTGGCTAGAAAAAGTGAATTTCTTAGGACATGTGATAACCAAGGAAGGAATCGTTGTAGATCCGGCTAAGATTGAGGCGGTTCTTGCTTGGAAACAGCCTCAGACTGTCACTGACATACGAAGTTTTGTAGGACTGGCAGGGTACTACAGGAGGTTTATTGAAGGTTTTGCTAAGATTGTGACTCCATTGACACAACTTACCAGAAAAGATCAACCGTTCGCATGGACGGAGAAGTGTGAGGAAAATTTTCAGTTACTAAAGAGAAAATTGACGACCTCACTAGTGTTGGTGTTACCACAATCAGATGAACCCTATGAAGTTTATTGTGATGCGTCTCACCAAGGGTTGGGATGTGTTCTGATGCAACACATGAAAGCTGTAGCTTATGCCTCAAGGCAATTGAAGATTCATGAGAGAAACTATCCTACTCGTGATTTGGAGCTTGTTGCGGTTGTTTTTGCATTGAAGATCTGGAGGCACTACTTATATTGGTGCACGTTCACCGTGTTCAGTGACCATAAAAGTTTGAAATACTTGTTTGATCAGAAGGAATTGAACATGCGCTAGAGACGATGGATGAAGACTCTCAAGGATTTTGATTTCACACTGTAGTACCACCAAGGGAAGGCTAATGTAGTGGCTGATGCGTTGAGTAGAAGAAGTGTATCGGTGTCTTCAACAATTATGGCTAGACAACAAGTGTTGTGGGAAGCTTTTAGAGACCTACACTTGAACGTGGAGTTTGCACCGAGAATTTTGAAATTCGGAATGATTAAGATTTCGAGTGGACTACTTGAAGACATTGCAAATTCTCAAGATGACGTCTTAATTCAAGAGAAGAGGAACCTAATAGTGCAAGGGAAGACAACAGAGTTCAAAATCGGAGCAGATAATATTTTGCGATGTAATGGTAGGATTTGTGTACCAGAAATTACAGATATGAGGAAAACAATTTTAGAAGAGGCTCATAAGAGTAAGTTGAGTATTCATCCTAGAGCAACAAAGATGTATCAGGATTTGAGACAGAATTATTGGTGGCCAGGAATGAAGAAACATGTAGCGGAGTATGTATCCACTTGTCTAACTTGTCAGAAAGCGAAGGTGGAACATCAGCGACCTGCGGGGATGTTGCAACCTTTAGATATACCTGAATGGAAGTGGGACAACATTTCCATGGATTTTATAACTGGATTGCCTAAAATAAGGAGAAAGAATGATTCTATATGGGTGATAGTGGATCGATTAACTAAATCCGCACACTTTTTGCCAGTAAAGACCACCTATAAGGTAGACCAGCTAACATAGATCTACATTGCTGAAATTGTGAGGTTACACGGGGTACCATCGAGTATTGTATCAGACCGTGATCTGAAGTTCACATCACATTTTTGAGGAGCATTGCACGAAGCGTTGGGAACGAAACTACGATTGAGTTCAGCTTACCATCCACAAATGGACGGACAGACTGAAAGGACGAATCAGTCCCTAGAAGATCTGTTGAGAGCATGTGTATTAGATGATAGAGGAAGTTGGGATGATGTACTTCCGTTGATTGAGTTCACCTACAACAATAGTTTCCACGCAAGTATTGGAATGGCACCATATGAGGCTTTATATGGGCGCAAGTGTCAAACGCCTTTGTGTTGGTATAAGGACGGTGAAAATATGATTGTCGGACCAGAGATGGTGCAACAGACTACAACTAAGGTAAGGAAGATCAAGGAGAAAATGAAGACTTCACAGGATCGTCAGAAGAGTTACGCGGACAAGCGTCACAGACTTTTGAAATTCGAACAGGGGGACCATGTATTTCTAAGAGTCACACCTACTACTGGAGTTGGTAGAGCATTGAAATCGAAGAAGTTGACTCCGAAATTCATTGGACCATATCAGATTTCTGCACGAATTGGGCCCGTTGCTTATCGGATTGCATTGCCTCCGATACTGTCCAATATTCATGACGTGTTTCATGTGTCACAACTGAGGAAATATCTTGCAGATCCATCTCATGTGATCGAACCAGATACAATCCAGCTAAAGGATAACTTGTCATTCGAAGTACCACCTGTGAGAATTGATGATAGGAAGATTAAGCGATTGAGGACCAAGGATGTTTCGTTGGTCAAGGTGATTTGGAACCCAATTACTGGAGATGCGACTTGGGAACTAGAGAGCAAGATGAGAGAACAACACCCAGAGTTATTTATCGACGCATAGTTTCGAGGACGAAACTAATTTTAGGGGGGTAGTAATGTAAGACCCATAATTTTAAAGTGTACTTTATGTATTTTAGTGTATTTTTGGTATTGAACTCGAAGGCTTTTTAGCCAAAGTTATTAATATTTTGGAGTTTATATGACCAAACGATATTTTGATGCCCGATTAGAATTACTCGTCGATAAATAAATTAAATTAACTGCGGTGAATCCTTTACGAAGAATTTAATGCGTTATGGGTAAACTGGTAAATTTAATAAATATCTAGATTTGGAGATATTTGTTAAAAGTAATTAATATATATATATATATATATAAAGAAAAGGAAAGGAAGGAATTGGAAAGAAAAGAAAAAGAAAGGAAAGAAAAAGGAAGAAAGGAAAAGCAAAGGAAAGAAAACAGAAAACTTCATCTTCTTCCTCTACCTCGCGTGACCCTTCTTCTCCCTTCCTCCATCTTCATCCATTTTCGTTGTTCTTGCTTCCTTTGAGTTCGAAAATTGATAGTGGGTGATAGGACAAGGATTTCTCAACTTCACTCTTCCTCTTTGATTCGAAAACGAAGAAAAACGGTATTAGGGATTCAAACACAAACCTTCCCGTTTCATCTAGATCTAAGCCTCCTTTCAAGAAGTGATAGAAGGGAAAGTTGCTCACTACCATGCTACGGTGCTAGGGGACCAACTTTGGACGTGACGTTGCGAGCGGAGATTTTACCGGATTTACTCGTGGTACCGTAATCGAACGTAAAAGCTAAAGTGAAGGTAAGGGCTCCTTCCAAACTTTTAGTTTGCATTTAGGACCTTATCTGTGGTTGTGTGGAAACGAATTTTGTTAGGGTTGGAGTATTGATTTGGGAAAAATGTATCTAAGGCTTTATGGGTAAAATCTTAGAGTTAGGTTTTGGTTATATTGATAAATGTTTCGTGAAAAATGAATTTAAACTCATTTATGTATGATTTTGAGTAAATGAAACTTGTGTGTTTGAGTGGTGGATTGTGTTGATTTGTGTTCGTTGTTTTTGACGTGTTCTTAATTGATACTGATGAAAGTTGATATGTGTTTGGTTGGATTTTGTGGAAAAATGAATTGATGTGTTTTGATGTGAGTTGATAATATGCTTGAGTTGTTTTGCGTGGAATTTTGAAAACCATTAAGTTAAACGAGTATTAAGAATGGGGAATCTCTTAATGTCTTGTTTACTTAATGTGTGTTAGGGAAAATCATTTAAGTTAACTGGGCATTAAGAATGGGGAATCTCTTAATGTCTTGGTTACATAATGTTGTTTTGAAAATCGTTTAAGTTAACTGGGCGTTAAGAATGAGGAATCTCTTAATGTCTTGGTTACTTAATGTTGTTTTGAAAATCGTTTAAGTTAACTAGGCGTTAAGAATGAGGAATCTCTTAATGTCTCGGTTACTTAATGTTTGTTTTGAAAATCGTTTCAGTTAAATGAGTATTAAGAATGGGGAATCTCTTAATGTCTTGTTTACTGAATGTTTTGTTGTGGAAAATCGTTTAAGTCAAAAGTATATTAAGAATGGGGAATCTCTTAATATGTCTGTTTGCATAATGTTTGGCGTGAAAATCGTTTAAGTTAAATGAGTATTAAAAATGGGGAATCTTTTAATATCTGCATTTACTTAACGATTGTTGTGAATGGAGTTAGTGTATGCTCATGCATTTCATCTGGTAAATTGTGCTGACCCGTGATAGGTGGCACCTCGGTAAACAATACTGACCTGTGATAGGTGGTACATTTACGTTTTACTTTTTGGTAAGTTGTGCTGACCCGTGATAGGGGGCACCTCGGTAAATAGTACTTTGGCCTGTGATAGGCGGTACATTTACGACTTACGCTTTTCTTTTAGTAAATCGTGCTGACCCGTGATAGGTGGCACCTCGGTAAACAGTACTGACCCGTGATAGGTGGTACGTTTACGATGTACGCTTTTTAGTAAATCGTGTTGACCCGTGATAGGTGGCACCTCGGTAATTGGTACTTTGGCCTGCGATAGGCGGTACAATTATGATTTACGGCCCTTCGAGGAGGGTTTTGGTTTGGAATTCCGAGTCCATGCATTTTGGCATATACGCATTGCATTAGGGTGCTTGGCACACGAGTCGTGGTTGATTCAAATTATGATTGTGTTGATTTTGCTAAGTGTTGTCTTTTGAAATTATGTGTAAGTGTGTTTGATTCAAATTTGTGATTGTGTTGATTTTACTAAGAGTTATGTTTTGGAATTGTGTGATAGTATGTTAGATTGTAAAACGATTTCGAAACTCATAATGTCGTGGTGATTGTATGGGTATTGATAAGTGTTAAGGTTTGGAGTGGTGTTTGAATATGACTGAGTTAGTTTATGTATTTTTGAAATAATATACAGGGAAATCGATTTACCCAATCGATTTGATGAGTTACAGGGACTTTCCCTTGCCAAAATCGATTTACCCAATCGATTTTGTAATATGTTTTTCAAAGACCACTTAAGAAATCGATTTGGTAAATCGATTGGATTCAATACAGGGGCCCTATCTTTCAGGAAATCGATTTGCCCAATCGATTTGGCCATCCAGGAACTCAGCCATTCACGAAATCGATTTGCCCAATCGATTGATGTAAGTTAAGAGTTCAGTTTTCACTAAAAATTTCCAGAAAATCGATTGGCCCAATCGTTTGGCTCAGTATAGATTCTGATTTTGAGTTAGATAATTGATTGCTCAATTGATTTATCAATGTTTTAGTCAGTTATATATTACTTGATGGATTGAGAACTTCATTTGATTTCATTTACATTTGGCAAGCATTATATGAACTTTTAGCATATGGAAAATCCTTTTAACGTACATGCTTAGTTGAGAGGATATTTTGTGCATTTAAAAGCTTAAATGTTATGTGTTAACTGTTAATTTCGGTTGGTGACCCTTTACAACTATTGTGGAAATCTGGGTTTTGCCCTCAGATGAGAGCCAGGATGATCCTACCGGTTCGTACCCTACGGTTGGGAATGTAGATGGGAATGCTTGATTTGAGCTACGTTAGGAGGATCTCACGGGGCGCATGAAGATCACTCAGGGTGTTTAGTTGTTTTATAAAATGATCAGACTAGGTTGTCACAGAGGGAATAGATGTCTTTCTTTTGGGTTGCTTTTATTTTTAAACTGGAAGACTGTACCACTTTTGTTATGTAAATATTTTGAATTCATATTTTGAGAACTTTTCCGCTGCTTGTAAATTATAATGACTTTATTATTTATCCAAAGGCTTTTCTTTATGTATTTGCTCTATTTTATTTAATTTGTTTTGAAGAAAAAAAATACACCTTCGCTTTGAAAAACGGGGTGTTACAATCGACAACACTGCTTGTTATGAACCTTGGCCCAATTTAGATTAGTTTCTAACTTATCAGCTTTTGAATATGATGGTACCTTGTCAAAGGTTACTAGTACAAGTTCTATTATTATTTCAAAAAATATTATTTTGAATTCTGTAAGTGCAAAATTCTTAATGAATTAATATAAATTATAAATTAATATTTAAAGCATATAAGTGCAGACCAAAATGACTTCAAATCTTAATTCATTAAAACTTTTGAACTTATTAAACATACTATAACGATTTAGAATAAAAAAGGATTAGAATAAATCTAGTAAAGACTATAATGACCTAAAATATTAATCTATTAAGACTTTTGCACTTATTGAACGAAATACAATGTTTTAGAACAAAATTCGACTAGATAAAACTTATTAAAGACTAGAATGACCTATAATATTAATCCATTAAGACTTTTGCGTTTATTGGACGAACTATAATGATTTAGAACCAAAATGAACTAGAATGAACCTAGTTAAGTCCAAAAAGACCTAAAATATTTATATATTAAGACTTTTGCACTTATTGGACCAACTACAATGATTTAGAACCAAAATGAACTAGATTAAATCTATTAAAGACCAAAATGACCTAAAATACTAATCCATTAAGACTTTTGCACTTATTGAATGAACTAGGATGATTTAGAAACAAAATGGACTAGAATAAACGTAGTAGAGTGCAAAATGATCTAAAATATTAATCTATTAAGACTTTTGCACTTATCGGAAGAACTACATTGATTTAGAAACCTAGTAAAGACCAAAATAACTTGAAATATTAATCTATTAAGACTTTTGCATTTATTGACGAAATACAATGATTTAGAATCAAAATGGACTAGAATAAACCTACTAAAAACTAAAATGACCTAAAATATTAATCCATTAAGACTTTTGCACTTATGGGACGAACTACGTTTATTTAGAACCAAAATGGACTAGAGTAAACCTAGTTAAAAAAAATGACCTAAATTATTAATTTATTAAGACTTTTGCACTTATTGGAAGAACTAGAATGATTTAGAAACAAAATAGACTAGAATAAACCTAGTAAAGTACAAAATGACCTAAGATATTAATCCATTAAGACTTTTGCACTTATTGGACAAACTAGAATGATTTAGAAACAAAATGGACTAGAATAGAATAAACCTAGTAAAGACCAAATTGACCTAAACTTTTAATCCATTAAGACTTTTGCACTTATTCGACAAACTACATTTATTTAGAAAAAATGATATTAGAATAAACCTAGTAAAGACCAAAATATCTTAAAATATTAATCCATTAAAATTTTGCACTTATTGATGTAATACAATGATTTAGAATCAAAATGAACTAGAATAAACCTAATAAAGACCAATATAAACTAAAATATTAATCAATTAGAACTTTTGCACTTATTGGACGAACTAGATTTAATTAGAACAAAAATGGACTAGAATGAACCTAGTTAAAACAAAAATGACCTAAAATTTTAATCCATTCATACTTTTGCACTTATAAGAAGAACTACTATGATTTAGAATCAAAATAGACTAGTTTAAACCTAGTTAATACCGAGATGACCTAATATGTTAATCAATTAAGACTTTTGCACTAATTGAACAAACTACAATGATTTATAATTAAAATGGACTAGAATAAACCTAGTCAAGACCAAAATGACTTTAAATATTAATCCATTAAGACTTTTTCGCTTATTGGACAAACTACAATAATTTAGAATCTAAATGGACTAGAATAAACCTAAAATAGACTAAAATGACCTGAATGATTAATCAATGAAGAATTTTGCACTTATTGGACGAACTACAATGTATTAGAACTAAAGTTGACTAGAATCAATCAAGTAAAGACCAAAATAACTTAAAATATTAATGCGTTAAGACTTTTGCATTTATTGACGAAATATAATGATTTAGAATCAAAATGGACTAGAATAAACCAAATAAAGACCCATATGACATAAAATATTAATCCATTAAAACTATTCGCACTTATTGGACGAACTACATTTATTTGGAACAAAAATGGATTAGAACAAATCTAGTTAAAACAAAAATGACCTGAAATATTAAACCATTATGAATTTTGCACTTATTGGAAGAACTAGAATGATTTAGAAACAAAATAGACTAGAACAAATCTAGTATATATCAAAATAACCTAAAATATTAATCCATTAATACTTTTGCACTTATTGATGAAATACAATGATTTAGAATCAAAATGGACTAGAATAAACCTAATAAAGACCAAAATGACCTAAAATATTAATCCATTAAGACTTTGGCACTTCCTGGACAAATTGCATTTATTTAGAAAAAAGGTACTAGAATAAGCCTAGTAAAGAGAAAAATAACCTAAAATATTTATCAATTAAGAGTTTTGCACTTATTGACGATATACAATGATTTAGAATCAAAATGGACTAGAATAAACCTAATAAAGACCAATATGACGTAAAATACCAATCCGTTAAGACTTTTGTACTTATTGGATGAACTACATATATTTAGAACAAAAATGGATTAGAATAAACCTAGTTAAAACAAAAATGACCTAAGATATTAATTCATTCAGACTTTTGCGGTTATAAACAAACTCCAATGATTTAGAAATAATATGGACTAGATTAAACCTAGTTAATACCAAAATGACCTAATATATTAATCCATTAAGATTTTTGCACTAATTGGACGAACTACAATGATTTACAATCAAAATGGACTAGAATAAACCTAAAATAGACTAAAATTACTTGAAAGATGATTCAGTGAAGAATTTTGCACTTCTTGGACGAACTACAATAAATTAGAACTAAAATTGACTAGAATAAATCAAGTAAAGGCCAAAATAGCCTAAAATATTAATCCATTAAGACTTTTGCATTTATTGATGAAATACAATAATTTAGAATCAAAATGGACTAGAATAAACCTAATAAAGATCAATATGACATAAAATATTAATCCATTAGGACTTTTCGCACTTATTGGATGAACTACATTTATTTAGAACAAAAATAGACTAGAACAAACCTAGTTAAAACAAAAATGACCTAAAATATTAATTCATTAAGACTTTTGCATTTATAAGACGAACTACGATGATTTAAAACCAAAATGTACTAGATCATACCTGGTTAATTTCGAAATGACCTAATATGTTAATCCATAAAGACTTTTGCAGTTGTTGGATGAACTACAATGCTTTATAAACAAAATGCACAAGAATAAATCTAGTAAAGACTAAAATGACATAAATTATTAACCCATTAAGAATTTTGCACTTCTTGAACGAACTACATTGATTTATTACCAAAAAGGACTAGAATAAACCTAGTAATGACCAAAATGATCTAAAATATCAATCCATTATGACTTTTGCACTCATTAGATGAACTACAATGATTTAGAACAAAAATGAACTAGATTAAACATAGAAAACACCAAAATCACCTAAAATATTAATCCATAAAGACTTTTGCTCTTATTGGACGAACTACATTGATTTAGGGAAAAAAAATACAAGAGTAAACCTTGTAAACACCAAAATAACTTAAAATATCAATCAATTAAGACTTTTGCACTTATAGGACGAACTACAATGAATTAGAACCAAAATGGACTACATTAAAACTATTAAAGACCAAAATGACCTAAAATATTACTCCATTATGACTTTTGCACTCATTGAACGAACTACAATGATTTAGAACAAAAATTGACTAGATTAAACATAGAAAATACCAAAATCACATAAAATATTAATCCATAAAGATTTTTGCACTTATTGGACGAACTACATTTATTTAGAAAAAAAAGGTACTAAAATAAACTTTGTAAACACCAAAGTAACTTAAAATATTAAAACATTAAGACTTTTGCACTAATTGGCGAAATACAATTATTTAGAATCAAAACGGACTACAATAAACCTATTAAAGACCAAAATGACCTAAAATATTAATCCATTATGACTTTTGTACTTATTGGACGAACTACATTTATTTAGAACCAAAATGAACTAGAATAAACTTAGTTAAGAAAAAACCTAAAGTATTAATCCATTACGACTTTTGCACTTATTGGATGAACTATAATGTTTTAGAAACAAAATGGACTAAAATAAACCAAGTTAAGTGCATAATGACCTAAAATTTTAATCCATTTAGACTTTTATACTTATTGGGGGAACTAGAATGATTTAGAAACAAAATGGACTAGAATTAACCTATTAAAATGCAAAATGACCTAAAATATTAAACCACTATGACTTTTGCACTTATTGGACAAACTATAATGATTTAGGATCAAAATGGACTAGAATGAACCTAGTTAAGTCCAAAATCACCTAAAATATTAATCCATTATGACTTTTGCACTAGTTGGACGAACTATAATGATCTAGGATCAAAATATACTAGAATAAACCTAGTAAAGACAAGAATGACCTAGAATATTAATCCATTATGACTTTCACACCTAATCTTTGTTTAGGGGTACATTAGATGCTGCCATATTGCCTAAGATCGATGGGAGTATGTTAAATAAATAAAAAAATATCCTCTGCAATTTCCAATTTCCGCGTTCCTAATCAAACATCTCGGTTATTATCGGTTACTTTTGTCGATCATTAGATTACCTATCACATTTATCATAGTAGTTATTTTTCCTCTTTTTCTTAACTAATTTGACATAATCACGCTTTCCTACCCACTCTAATTAGGATTTTTAATATAATTTAGATTTAAGTATAATTTTGGTTCTTTTATTTTTAAAAATCATTTTATCTATTTTAAAAGTTGATAATTTTGTTTCTTTTATCAGATTTTTGAATTAAAAAGATAATAATTTGATATTTTCTAAACAATATGACATACAATTTCATGATGTACAACTATCTAGATACATTAATTATTCATTTTTCATTATTTAAATTACAAATATGAAAAGTGTCTGAAATTGAAAGTTAAAATTTTACTGTGTTTTATTTTAATTTTATGGATGTTAATTATTCTATCATATGACATATTTTAAATGTTATTCTCTCTCCACGTAACTCTCAATAGTCAAAATAACAATCGAATTCTTTATCAAAAAATAAAAAATAAAATAACAATCGAATTAAATTTTATAGCACCCCACATTAAATAAAATAAAAATATACACAGTACAAAATTTGTAGTATATATATCATATCTTTGAAGTTATTCACAATTATAGCTTAATTAACATCAAATTTAATTAACGCATGTAATAAGCAGTTTTTTGTTATTCATCCACCAATTAACGCATGTAATACGCATGTATAGTTATTTAAGCAAAGTTCTTAATTACCTCTTCCAATTTTAATTTGTTTCTCATAGTTACAAAGAAACTAAAAGACATGTCACTTAGATGGCTTCTCCATTCAGCTTGCCATGTTTTAGGGTACCCTACAAACGAGAAAATTGAAGGTTACTCAAATGGAGAGGTCAAGAAAAAGTGCTTTGCTGATGAAAATTTAAATTACTCCTTCTTGTTATGGTAATTTTCAAATGCCTCTTCACTATCCACGTTACACT
The DNA here is from genome assembly GCA_037974775.1 of Cicer pinnatifidum. Lineage (NCBI taxonomy): Eukaryota > Viridiplantae > Streptophyta > Magnoliopsida > Fabales > Fabaceae > Cicer > Cicer pinnatifidum. Next base: position 11,409,867 of record JBBPBR010000006.1, read on the forward strand.
AAATTTGATTATGAGAGGAAGGAGGAATGAAAGGTAACAATATGGATTAAGTTTCAAAGGTAATCTTGATGAGAAGAGATGTTTTGCAATTGGAGCATTCTTGTGGCCTAATCAATATTAATTGAAGGAGTTATATATAGTTGTTATAAATTCCCCTTTTCTATGATATAGTTATGCTAATAAATGTTATAGTTTAAAGTTCTCTTCTCGATCGTATACATATATAGCTCTCTAGTAAAATTAGTACTCTCATTGTACCTAAAACAAATTGCTCCCCAAAATTAAGTTTACTATTATAATGAATATCTATATATAAATTTAGATATACATGTCTGTGTGCGCTTCCAGTTCTTCTCTACAAAGTAGGATATATAAAAAAAAAATGTAATATTTGATGTAATTTAAGCCTACGAACCTATGTCTATTTTTGACATAAAATTTAACTTTATTGACATATTAACTTATCAGTCTATTTAAAAAATAAAAATACAACCGGATAACAATATTAGTATGTTAATGTTTGATCTAGAGTTGAATGAGTAACAACCGGATAATCATAAGATTTAGAGAAGACCAACGTGTATTAAACATAAATTAAGAAATAAAGTTCACTATTTTTAAATTTATTAGATCAACATGAATTGTAAGGATTTTAAAATTTTATATCAAACTATACTACTTTAAAATATCAAATTGTCCTACTTTTTCGAGTCGTTTTTTGTCACAAAGTTTTTGTTTTAAGGTTAGGTCGCTTCTTGGGATGCGACACATAGTTATGTAGAATTTTTTGTTTTCCATCTTTTTAATACTTAAGTTACTTATTATATAATAAATTAAAAATAATTAAAATATTTAAAAAATCAAAATATTATTAATAAAATAAAATACTTAAATTTAAGAATAAAAATACTGTTAATTAAATGTGACATACTAAACATGTATTATATTATTTTAACCATGAAGTATTTTATAGATAAATTTATATTATTATAAATAGATAAATTAGTCACTTCATTCTATTTTGCTAACTACTTTCTTTTATTTTTTTTTTTGATCTAATAAATAAAAATAATTAGAATTAAAAATAGTAAATCATATTAAT
>JBBPBR010000006.1:11415887-11437331 GCA_037974775.1 Cicer pinnatifidum
GGATAAACTTAGTAAAGACTAAAATGACCTAAGATATTAATCCATTTAGAATTTTAAACTTATTGGATGAACTATAATAATTTAGAACTAAAATGGACTAGGATAACCTTAGTAAAGACCAAAAAGACCTAAAATATTTATCCATTAAGAATTTTGCATTTATTGGACGAATTACAATGATTTAAAACCAAAATTGACTAGATTAAACTTAGTTAATACCAAAGTGACCTAAAATATTAATCCATTAATAGTTTTGCACTTATTGGACGAACTACACTAATATAGAACCAAAATGGACTTGAATAAACATAGTAAAGAACTAAATGACAAAAGACATTAATCCAATAGAGCTTTTGCGCTTATTAGACGAACTATATTGATTTAGAATCAAAATGGACTAGAATAAACCTACTAAAGACAAAAATGACCTAAAATATGAATCCATTAAGACTTTTGCATTTATTGGACGAACTACAATGATTGAAAACAAAAATTGACTAGAATAAACCTAGAAAAAACCTAAATGACCTAAAATATTTATCCATTAAGACTTTTGTACTTATTGATGAAATACAACGATTTAGAATCAAAATAGACCAGATTCAACCTAGTTAATACCAAAATCACCTAAAACGATAATCCATTAAGAATTTTTCACTTATTGGACGAACTACAATGATTTAAACCAAAAATAGACTAAAATAAACCTAGTTAAGACCAAATTGACCTGAAATGTTAATCTATTACGACTTTTTCACTTATTGGCGAACTACAATGATTTAGAACCAAATAGGACTTGAGTATACTTAGTAAAGATCAAACTGACCTTAAATATTAATCCATTAAGAATTTTGCATTTATTAGATGAACTACAATGGTTTAGAACCAAATTGGTCTAGATTAAACCGAGTTAATACCAAAATGACCAAAAATATCAATCTTTAAAGACTTTTTCACTTGTTGGATGAACTACAATGATTTAGAACAAAAATGGACTAGAATAAATCTAGTTAAATACAAAATGACCTCAAATATTAATTTGTTAAGACTTTTGAAATAATTGGATGAACTACCTTAATTTAGAACCAAAATGGACTATGTTAAACCTAGTTAATACCAAAATGATCTAAAATGATAATCAATTAAGACTTATGCACTTATTGGAAGAACTACAAAGATTTAGAATGAAAATGGACTAGATTAAACCAAGTAAAGAGCAAAATGACCTAAAATATTAATCAATTAAGACTCTTACACCAACTGGTGGAACTACGATGATTCATAACCAAATTGAACTAGAATATACTTAGTAAAGACCAAAATGACCTTAAATATTAATTTATTAAGACTTTTGCACTTATAGGAGGGACTACAATGATTTAGAACCAAAATGGACTAGAAAAAAACCTAGTAAAGACCAAAATGATCTAAAATATTATTCTATAAAGACTTTTGTACTTATTGGACGAACTACGTTGAATACTAATCCATTAACACTTTAGGTCTTATTAAACGAACTACATTTATTTAGAAAAAAATGGACTAGAATAAACCTAATAAGGACCAAAATGACCTAAAATATTAATCCATTCATAGTTTTTCACTTATTGGACGAATTACGTTTATTTAGAACCAAAATGGACTAGAATTAATCTAGTAATGACCAAAACGATCTAAAATATTAATCCATCAAGACTTTTGCACTTATTTGACGAATTACAATGATTTAAAACCTAAATAGATTAGAACAAACTTAGTAAAGACCAAAACGACCTAAAATATTATCCCATAAAGATTTTTGCACTTTTTGGACGAACTACAATGATTTAGAATCAATATGGACTAGAATAAACCATATAATGACCAAAATGACCTAAAATAATAATCCATTAAAACTTTTGCACTTATTGGACATACTACAATGTTTTAGAACCATATTGGACTTGAATAAACCTAGTTAATATCAAAATGGTTTAAAATCTTTATCCATTAAGACTGTTGCACTTAGTGGACGAACTACAATAATTTGGAATCCAAATGGGTAACAATAAACCTATTAAAGACCCAATAATTTGCACTTAAGACTTTTGCACTTATTGGACGAACTAGGATGATTTAGAATCAAAATGGTCTAGAATAAACCTAGTAAAGTGCAATAAAACCTAAAATATTAATCCTTTAAGACTTTTGTACTTGTTGGACAAACTAAGTTGATTTAGAAAAAAGGTAATAGAATAAACCTTGTAATGACCAAAATAACATAAAATATTTATTCATTAAAAGTTTCACACTTATTGACGAGATACAATGAATTAGAATCAAAATGAAAAAGAATAAACCTACTAAAGATCAAAATGACCTAAAATCTTAATCCATTAAGATTTTTGCACATTTTGGAAGAACTACATTTATTTAGAACAAAAATAGACTAAAATATTGCTAGTGAAAACAAAAATGACCTAATATTACTCTATTAAGACTTTTGCACTTAATGAACACAATACAGTGATTTAGAACCAATAGACTAGATTAAACCTAGTAAAGACCAAAATGACTTAAAATATTAATCCATTAAGACTTCAACACTAATTCGACAAACTACAATGATTTAGAACCAAAACGAACTATATAAAACCTAGTTAATACCATCATGACCGAAAACTTAATTCATTTAGACTGTTACACTTATTAGATGAACTACAATGATTTACAACCAAAATGGACTAGAGTAAACCTAATAAATAACAAAATGATCTAAAATATCAATCTATAAAGACTTTTTCACTTGTTGGACGAACTACAATGATTTATAACAAAAATGGACTAGAATAAACCAGTTAAGTCCAAAATGACCTAAAATATTAATCTATAAGACTTTTGAACTAATTTGACGAATTACATGTAAAATACATGTTTTTGATGAACATAAAGACCAATGATTATGATCAAGACAACAAGCTCAAAAAGAAGTTAAAATATCTTTGATAAACATTTAATTCAAACATATTGGATGTTTAAACGTAAAGGTAAATGATAGAACCAATAGCTCAAATACATGAGAACCATTCATATTCACATATGCATATAATGTATTTTCAAAAGTCAAAATTACATTAACAAAGTTTTAAAACTATTATTTTTGACAAAATACAAAGTTGTATTCGAATATAGCATATTGTATTCGAATACAAACAACAACTCAGTAGCTAAACCTTCAAATCGGTATTCGACTACGACCTGCTGTAGTTGAATACAAAGCAAGTCAGTGGCAAATTTCACAAATCTTTATTCGACTACGACCTGCTGTAGTCGAATACAAAGTAAGTGAGTGGCAAATTTCACGAATCTGTATTCAACTACATGAAAGGTGTATTCGAATAAAAGGTGCAAATTTTGAATAAATCTGAACGTTACAAAGAGGTGTATTCGAATTAACACATCCTATATTCGAATACAACTGGAAGCAATACAATTTTTCAGATCTAAAATGGCTCTAGATCATTGTATTTGTTCATCAAACCACTTGGATCATTGGCCACGAATATGAAGAGATGTTAATGGAGTATAAATATACCATAACTTCAGATCAAACACTACACAATCCTTGAATCAATGTCTTGAATAACTTTGAACAAAATTCTGTTTTTTACAAAGTACTTGCATTTCATTTTCATATCATTCAGAAAGGTTCTCAAAGTACTTGAAGTATTATTGGATTGAAATCATCATACCTCTCTTTTATCCTTATTCCAAATCATATTGTATCACTTGTAAAAGAAAGTAGTACTTTCTTAAAGTAGCTAGATCTAAGATAATGGTGTGCTATCTTAGAAGTGTTGTTAGAAGTTTGTAGCAGAAATCCCAGGGTGGGAGTTGTACATTTTCTAACAATAAGTGGATTAATCTCTTGTGGTGTGCAAGAGGACTGGATGTACCCTTGGTTATAAGGGGAACCAAGATAATTCTATTGTGTACATTTAGTTACTGCATTTACTTATTATTAGCTACAATTTAAAACTGAAAATTCAACTACCATATCGTTGAAAACAAGAAAATCGCCTAACACCTAATTCACCCTTCTCTTAGGCGTACCTCTGTACTTACAATTGGCATCAGAGCAGGTTCAAGTAACTTACTCATCGATCATTACTCATGGCTTCCGCACAACTTGTTTTCAGAGATGGTGGTAGTAGTAATAAACCACCATGCTTTGTTGGAGAGCACTATGATTTTTGGAAGATACGTATGCAAGCGTCTCTTGAAGCACAAGGAGATAACACATGGGATGCAGTTGAAAATGGTCCTCACATTCCAAAAACAGTCATCAACAACAAAGAAGAAATAAATATAAAAAATTCTTGGACTGATGATGATAAAAGAAAAGTGTTGTTCGATAAGAAGGCTAAAAATATGCTACAATCAACACAAGGAATGGATGAATTTTTTTGTATATCTCATTGTAAAACAGCCAAAGAAATATGGGATACTTTGGAAGTAACTCATGAAGGCCTCATTGAGGTAAAAAGATCTAAACTCAATACATTATCACAAGAATATGAGTTATTTCGAATGTTGCCCGAAGAATCTATTCTAGATTTACAGAAAAGGTTTTCCCACTTAACTAACCACTTGACGACACTTGGAAAAATCTTCACCAATGAAGAATTAAATCTAAAAGTATTAAGATCATTAACAAGGGCCTGACAACCGAAAGTGACAGCAATCTCCGAAAAGAAAAGCCTATCCAAAATGTCTCTTTCTGCACTATTTGGAAAACTTCAAGAACACGAAATCGAACTTGGAAGGTTAGAAAAAAATGGAAGTCAAGAAAAGAAGACCAAAAAAATTACTCTAAAGACCGAATCAAGAGAACAAATTAAAGACGACAATTCAGATGAAGATGAAAACATTACTTTCCTTGTTATGAAACTTGTTAAGTTTCTTAAATGTGGGAAGCAAGGACATATCAAGGCAGATTGTCCAAACCTTATTAAGAAAAGTGCCATAAAAAAGAAAGACTTCAAAAAGGCATACATAGCTTGGGAAGACAGCGAAGTGAGTTCATCTTCAGAAATATAAAGTGAAGAATGCGCTAATGTTGTATTGATGGAATCACATCAATCAGATGATGAAGAAGAGGTTAGTAACATAAACTCCCCTCATCATAATAAAACTAATAGTGAATTTATTATACAATATAATGATGCTCAAAACGCTATTAAGGAACTACTTATTGAAAGTAAAAATCTGTTTAAACTAGTGTCAACACAAAAGAAACAAATCTCAAGTATTCAAGAAAAAGTTGACATTATGGAAAAGAATTCTGAAAAACTAAAACAAAATTTTACATGCAACAAATGTGATTCCGTCTCCTTCAAGATTGTTCAATTAAATAGGGTAATTTAACGATACGAAAAAGGACAAATAGGATTGGAAAATGTTTTAAATATGCAAAGACACTCAAATGAAAAAAGTGGTCTTGGATATTCAAAATTCAATATACCAAGCTTGAATAAGACCATTTTTGTTAAAGCAAGTAATCAATCCAATCAAGAAAAGATTATAATTATGAAAAAGGATCATCATTATAAAGAAATAAGTATTCAAAATAAATCTCATACACATGTTACTAAAAATAGATTTACTCCTACATGTTCTTATTGTGGTCTTAATGGTCACATACCTAATGCCTGTCACATTAGAAACATTGGTGTTCCAAAAGGGCATTACGTATGGGTAAAGAAAGGTACTAACCATCAAGGACCTAAAGCACATTGGGTACCTAATAAAATTTGATTTCAGTTTTGTAGGTATGCACGCAAGGTACCTCAAATATGTGGTGCTTAGATAGTGGATGCTCTAAACATATGACAGGTGATGTAACAAAATTTTCAGCCTTAACTCTTGAGTCAAAGGGATATGTAGTCTATGGAGACAACAACAAAGGAAAAATTTTAGGCATTGCAAAAGTCGGTACAGCCCCATCCCCCTCGATTAAAGATGTTTTATATGTTGAAGGTCTATAACACAATCTCATACACTTTAGCCAGCTTTGCGACAAAGGATACAAGATAGCCTTCAACAAAGATGAGTGCATCATCCAAAATGAAGCTACAAATGAAATTCAATTTATTGGTAAGCATTTCATAAACATCTTTATACTTAATCTTGACGATTTATCCTTAAAAATGAAATGTCTTTTGGTAAGCGACAATAATGATGCATGGCTATGGAATAAAAGAATTGCACATATTCACATGGATCATTTAAACAAATTGGTCAAGCATGATCTTGTTGTAGGCTTACCAAAAATGAAATGTATAAAGGATAAATTGTGTGACGCATGTCAAAAAGGTAAGCAAAAAAAGAGTTCTTTCAAATCTAAAAATGTTATTTCTACTTCTAGACCACTACAATTGATACATATGGACTTGTTTGGTCCATCAAGAACCAAAAGTCTTGGTGGAAACTCATATAGACTAGTAATTGTTGATAATTACTCAAGGTTCACTTGGACCTTATTTTTGGCAAGTAAAAATGAAGCTTTTAAAGCATTTAAAAATTATGCCAAGCTAGTCCAAAAAGAACAATCAGCCAAAATTGTATCAATTAGAAGTGATCATGGAGGAGAATTTCAAAATACTTCCTTTAAAGAATTTTGTGAAGAAAATGGAATTTTCCACAATTTTTCTGCACCTAGAACACCACAACAAAATGGGGTTGTTGAGAGAAAGAACAGATCTTTGGTAGAGCTCGCAAGGACTATGCTAAGTGACTCAAACCTACCAAAATATTTTTGGGCAGATGTTGAAAACACAACATGCAATCTGTCCAACCAAGTAATCATTCGGCTGATTCTTTAGAAAACTCTGTTTGAACTCTACAAAGGAAGAAAGTCCAATATCTCTCACTTCCACATTTTTGGATGTAAGTGTTTCGTGCTAAACAACGGTAAAGACATCCTTGGAAAATTTGATGAAAAACTAGATGAAGGTATTTTTATCGGTTACTCTTTATATAGTAAAGCTTTTAGAATCTTCAATAAAAGAACTTTATTAGTCGAAGAATCAATGCATGTAACTTTTGATGAAGCTAACCCCATGAAAGAGGACAATATTATTTCTTATGATGATGATGATGTTGAAAGCAATGATACAAGCAAAGAATATCAAATTGATCAACCAAGTCAAGAAAGTGAAGTCAACATTGAAAAACAAAATGATAATCTTCCTAAAGAATGGAGAACCCATATATATCACCCAATTGATAACATCATAGGTGATATCAACAAAGGAGTCACAACAGGGTTAAAACTACAAGATGCTTGCTTAAACATGGCATTTGTTTCTCAAATCGAACCCTCCAAAATTGGTGAAGCACTTAAAGATGATCAATGGATACTTGCCATGCAAGAAGAACTCAATCAATTCGAAAGGAGAAAAGTATGGGAACTTGTTCCTAATCTTGGAAATAAACACATCATTGGTACAAAATGGGTGTTTAAAAATAAACTTGATGAGAATGGTATAGTTGTCCGCAACAAAGCAAAATTGGTCGCTCAAGGATACAATCAAGAGGAAGGAATTGATTTTGATGAAACATTTGCTCAAGTAGCAAGATTAGAAGCCATATGTTTACTACTTGCTTATGCTTGCTCTATGAAATTTGAACTATTTCAAATGGATGTGAAGAGTGCCTTTCTCAATGGATACATTAATGAAGAAGTATATGTCAAACAACCACCTGGTTTTGAAGACTCCAAAAATCCCTCACATGTTTTCAAGTTAAAAAAGGCTCTATATGGTCTAAAACAAGCTCAAAGAGCTTGGTATGATAGATTAAGCACCTTCCTATGTGACCGATGATTTGAAAAAGGGAAAGTCGATAAGACATTATTTGTTAAAAGAGATAATGATCACACCTTATTGGTCCAAATCTACGTTGATGATATAATATTCGGATCAACAAACAATGACATATGTGGAGAATTCTCTTCAATAATGCAAGGAGAATTTGAAATGTCCATGATGGGAAAATTAAACTATTTTCTTGGCCTTCACATCAAGAAACTCAAGCATGGCATCTTCATAAATCAGGCAAAGTATTGCAAGAATTACTCAAAATATTTGAAATGGAAAACTGCAAGGAAAGTGCGACTCCAATGGGCTCCGGAACCTATATTGATAAAGATGAATCAAATATTTGAATAGACATATCAAAATATCAAGGTATGATTGGATCTTTATTATATATAATGGCCAGATGGCCTGATATTATGTTTAGTGTATGTTTGTGTGCAAGATTTTAGGCGGATCCTAAAGAATCGCATCTTGTAGCAGTAAAAAGAATTATGAAATATTTGAAAGGAACAACCAATGTAGGCTTGTGGTATCCAAAGGGTAGCATATGTAGTCTAGTTGGATATTCTGATTCAGATTATGCAGGATGCAAAATGGATCGTAAGAGCACAAGCGGAACTTGCCATATCTTAGGTAATGCATTAGTATCATGGTCTTGTAAAAGGCAAGCTTGTGTTGCACTTAGCACTGGTGAAGCTGAATACATAGTAGTAGGAAGTTGATGTGCCGAGATTCTCTGGCTCAAACAGAAATTACATGACTTTGGACTTGATCTCGGTTGCATTCCACTAAGATGTGACAACACCAGTGCAATAAACATCTCAAAGAATCCAATCATGCACTCTAGGACTAAACACATCGATATACTTCATCACTTTCTGCGCGATCATGTGCTCAAAGGTAATGTTGAGGTAACCTTTGTAGATACACACAATCAATTAGCTGACATCTTTACAAAACCTTTACCTAAAGACTCATTTTACAAGATACGAAGAGAACTTCTCATATTAAATGAGAACGATCTCTAAAAATTGCAAGGTACATAAAAATTTGTCATCTCTATTCAAGTTCTAAAAATTCTTCTTGATAAATTGTTAGTATTAATTACTTGATGTTTATCTTCTCTTAATATATGAATATATGCCTCACATGTTTTAATTTCTGTGAAAAATTAGCGTTTTAAGCAAAAATTCGATAATGTAGCCGAAAACAAAACGACTATATTTGAATACATGCTTTTCCAGAAATTCTTGTATTCGAATACCACTCATGTGTAGTCGAATACACGTTCCCAGAACCATGTGTATTCGAATACAAATAGATTGTAGTCGACTACACCTTCGCGTTTTTGCCCAAATATAAAAGCTGCTTCGCATTTTTAGGGTTATTTTTACACTTGGTAGTCGAATACAATCATAAGCTTCCTCCCTCCTTCCAAAAATCTCGTCCAATCTCCCTTCCACCAAGTTACCCATTCACCCAACCTTGCAAACTACATCAATCTTTACTCCTTTCTTGTCATTCAACATTAGATTTCTCACATTTGTCCACATTTCATCTCAAACCAATTTTTCACCAAAACTGTCAAAACCTCTTTTCTCAACATGGATGCACGCAAACGAGGACCAAGAACCAACCATGCATTAGTGGGCCCCTCAAGAAAGCAAACCAAGAATCCAAATATCACAGATTTATCCCGGCTTCTACACACACAGGAAGAAATCGAACAATTTTGTACACTCTACTCTGACAAGAGACTTGCCATTCCAAAATTTGGTACTTTAAATTCTTTATTTGCTTTTACATTCCCTGCATTGCTCAAAGCCCAAAATGTTGAAGAATTTATTGGTTACAAAGGTCATGTCTATCCTGATTTAGTTAGGGTTTTTTTTATTGTAATCTCACCCAAGATGGAAATGCACTAGTGTCTCGCGTCAAGGGTAAAACCATTCGATTAACCACGAAAATCATTAGAGAAATCTTGAACCTTCCCTTTGAAGGAAAAAAAACTTTGTCCCAACAACTTGTGTGAATGGAGTTGGGAAACTTACCGTTGGTTATCGCCTTCTGCACTACTTATTCAGTTACATTTTGGTTCCGAAGGCTGGAAATTACTCCTAAATTTTGGAGTTTGAATTACAAATTATGTACTTTATATATGAAGGATGTCCACTAAACTTGACATATTTTGTTAAATCTGTAATGTTTGGGTCAAGAGAAGCGATTGATTTACCCTATGCTAAAGAAGTTTCTAGGATTTTGGAACACTTTGGGGTGGATTCCTCTGAAGAAGTCATGTATACACCCACAAAGGAAAACTTGCGGGATTTAGGCGTCCTGCCTAGCATGAGGATCGTATGGAATGAGGAGCTTCAGTCTTTTGTGCATAAAGGTGACCTTGGTCAAACATCTGATGCCGCTCAAGAAGACACTGTTGGCCCCTCAAATGCTGCTTCCCCTACTGACGACGATGGCGAGGAAATAGCCTCCGATGATGAGCATTTTTCCAATCGCATGGTTACGAGCATACTTGACTCCTTACATACCTTCATCATAGCTCAATTCCAAAATCTGACCACCTCCATCGACACTTGCTTTCAAACTATTGAAACTACTATTGCTCGCAACCATGAAACCTTATCTCGAGATATTAGTAGTTTATCTGATAAGCTTGATCATTTTCACCTTCCGCCAGAAGTTGAAAAGTAGTTCGACACTAGGATTCTATTTGTAATGCTTTGAAGTACTGCCTTATGTTTTGTTATGTCTTGTAGTTTGTTTCATGTACTACTTTCTAGTTTGTCTTCTGTACTGTTTTATGATGTTATCATTCCAAACTAGTTTATTATCTCTTCGTTTTATGATATACTTCATTGAACATGACTCCGGTCTTAATTATGTCATTTTCTTTTGCTTCACATGTGTGATATTTTTTCTTCCTTGCTATTAGTGTTTATATGCTTGAACTTGTATGTTTTTATATTTTTCCTTCTTTTTGATCATGTCAAAAGGGGGAGAAAATTTGGTATTGTTGTTTCTATAAAAACCTTGTAGGTCCTCAAACAATTTTTCACATTGATCACATACCTTCAAGATCAACGGGGGAGTACGTATAAATTACGGGGGAGCAATGATTAGAATGATGCAATCTCTCCAAAATAACAACAACAACGTTTTGTCATAATCAAAAAGGGGGAGAATGTAAAATACATGTTTTTGATGAAGACAAAGACCAATGATTATGATCAAGGCCACAAGCTCAAAAAGAAGTTCAAATATCTTTGATAAACATTAAATTCTAACATATTGGATGTTTAAATGTAAAGGTAATTGATACAACCAATAACTCAAATACATGAGAACCATTCATATTTACATATCCATATAAAGTATTTTCAAAAGTCAAAATTAAATTAACAAAGTCTTAAAACTATTATTTTTGACAAAATACAAAGTTGTATTCGAATACAGCATAGTGTATACGAATACAGAAAGCAAGTCAATAGCTAAACCTTCAAATATGTATTCGACTACGACCTACTGTAGTCGAATACAAAGCAAGTCAGTGGCAAATTTCACGAATCTTTATTCGACTACGACCTGCTGTAGTCGAATACAAAGTAAGTGAGTGGCAAATTTCACGAATCTGTATTCGACTACATGAAAGGTGTATTTGAATACAAGGTGCAAATGTTGAATAAATATGAACGTTAAAAAGAGGTGTATTCGAATACACACATCCTGTATTCGAATACAACTGGAAGCAATACAATTTTTCAGATCTGAAATGGCTCCAGATCATTGTATTTGTTCATCAAACCTCTGGGATCATTGGCCACGAATCTGAAGAGATGTTTATGGAGTATAAATACATCATAAATTCATATCAAATACTACACAATCCTTGAATCAATACCTTGAATAACTTTGAACAAAATTCTGTTTTTTACAAAGTACTTGCATTTCATTTTCGTATCATTCAGAAAAGTTCTTAAAGTACTTGAAGTATTAATGGATTGAAATCATTATACCTCTCTTTTATCCTTATTCCAAATCACATTGTATCACTTGTAAAAGAAAGTAGTACTTTCTTAAAGTAGCTAAATCTAAGATAGTGGTGTGCTATCTTAGAAGTGTTGTTAGAAGTTTGTAGCAGAAATCCTAGAGTGGGAGTTGCACATTTTCTAACAATAAGTGGATTAATCTCTTGTGGTGTGCAAGAGGACTGGATGTACCATTGGTTATAAGGAAAACCAGGATAATTCTATTGTGTACATTTAGTTACTGCATTTACTTATTATTAGCTACAATTTAAAACTGAAGAGATGTTTATTAGAACCAAAATAGACTAGATTAAACCTAATAAAGAGCAAAATCACCAAAAATATTAATCAATAAAAACACTTGATTTTTTAGTATGTTGTTCGCACGACATCATAACATATAACATTTTCATGTATATATAAATCCGAACTAGTGGACAATATTACCTCCTTAATTTAGAGAGATTAGTTTGATCATATATTTGAATAGATGAACAAAATCAAGAAGATCAAACATATAAAATAGTTGGTATAATTTTCAATATATCTTACAAAATCTAATAGCGTTAGCCACTAGTACATTGACTAGGAATGAAAGTGGGATATATAGGAGAGGTGATTCATATACCCATTGCCTTAAGGTTTTGAGTTTAGAAGTGGTGTCAAGGTCTTTTAGAGATCCTAAATGTTTAGCTCATTGTTGTTGCCACACTCCTCAACAAGTGGTATTAGAGCAATGGTTCGAGAGTGGGAGATCCTAGTGTGGACCAAGTAAGTGTTGAGGGTGACTCACACCTAAGGAGGAGACTGTTGGAAATAAAGTGTGAGTGATTAGTTGAACATCAACTATGAATTCATGTGTGAGTGGTTAGTCTAATAACGACTATGAATGGAGGAAATGTTGGATATATAAGAAGGGTGACTCATATACCCATTGCCATAATATTTTGGGTTGACATGTGGTGTCTGTAACACCCCAATTTTTAACAACGAAAGTGTATTTTTTTAAAAAAAAACAAAGGAATAAATAAGGAAATACTTTTGGATAAATATTTAAGTCGTACACAACGACAAATGAGTCAACAGAATTTACAAGCAGCGGAATAGTTTTCGAAATACGAACCCAAAGTATTTACACATCAAAAAGTGGTACATGGATCCATCAAATAAAATGTCAAAGGGACAATATTGGTATAGGTACAGTCTTCCAAATTAAAATAGATACAACCAAAAAGAAAAACATCTAGTCCCTATACGTCCACCTAATCTGATCATACTACAAAAACTGTACAACCCGAGTGATCTCCACGCGCCTCGCAAGATCCTCTAACACAGCTCCAGTCAGGTGTGTCTAGTTACATTCCCATCCATAGGGTACTAACTGGTAGGATGGCCCTGGTTCTCATCTGAGGGCAAAGCCCATATTTCCACAATAGTTATAAAGGGTCACCAACCGAAATTAACAATTAACACATAGCATTTAAGTTTTTAAATGCACAAAATAACCTTTCAACTTAGCATGCACCTTAAAAGGGTTTCCATATGCCAAACATTCATAAACAAGGTTGAAAAATGAAGTTTTTAACAAAACAACACTACTGTATTCGAATACAGCATCTATGTATTCGAATACAAGGCTGCTTCAGCATTCAGCAGCAAAAACAACATGTCTGTATTCGAATACAACCTTCTGTATTCGAATACATAGCAAGTTAGTTGCAAAACAGCGTGTCTGTATTCGACTACAACAGTCTGTATTCGACTACACAGTAAGTCAGTGGCAAAAACAACATGTCTGTATTCGAATACAACTTACTATATTCGAATACACATCAGATAGCAGCAGAAAAACAACAAAATTTAGCAAAATTCAGCTTTTTAAAGGGTTTCGAAACCAAACAACACTTACACACAAATCCAAACAATCACACTTAACAATTATATCGCAATCACCACGACATCTTGAGTTTCGAAATGGTTTTGCAATCAATCACACTTACAAACAATTCCAAAGCATCCACACTTGGCAATTATAACACAATCACCACGACAACTTAAGTTTCGAAAAGGTTTTGCAATCAACCACACTTACACGCAATTCCAAAACATCCACACTTGGCAATTATAACACAATCACCATGATGACTTGAGCTCAAACACTCATCATAGTCTTTAATCAAACATGACTCGCGTGCCAAGCACCCTAATGCAATGCGTATATGCCAAAATGCATGGACTCGGAATTCCAAACCAAAACCTTCCTCGAAGGGTCGTAAATCATAATTATACCGCCTATCACAGGCCGAAGTACTAAATTACCGAGGTGCTACCTATCACGGGTCAGCACGATTTACTAAACACATGCAGTCTATCGCAGACCTTACATGACGCGACAATCCCCGCAGGGATAAGATGAACCAGCAAATCACATGGAATCATCTCGTGGCCCATCCGGTCACCACGCACTATGAAATGCATGAGCATACTCAGACTCTATCCACGACAATCGTTAAGTAAATGCAGATATTAAAAGATTCCCCATTTTTAATACCCGTATAACTCTAACAATTCGGACGACAATCATTAAGTAAATGCAGATATTAAAAGATTCCCCATTCTTAATACCCATTTAACTCTAACAATTCAGACAACAATCATTAAGTAAATGTAGATATTAAAAGATTCTCCATTCTTAATACCCATTTAACTCTAACAATTCGGACAACAATCATTAAGTAAATGCAGATATTAAAAGATTCCCCATTCTTAATACCCATTTAACTCTAACAATTCGGACGGCAATCATTAAGCAAATCCAGATATTAAAAGATTCCCCATTCTTAATACCCATTTAACTCTAACAATTCGGACAGCAATAATTAAGTAAATGCATATATTAAAAGATTCCCCATTTTTAATATCCATTTAACTCTAACAATTCGGACGACAATCATTAAGTAAATGCATATATTAAAAGATTCCCCTTTTTTAATACCCATTTAACTCTAACAATTCGGACAACAATCATTAAGTTAATGCAGATATTAAAAGATTCCCTATTCTTAATACCCATTTAACTCTAACAATTCGGACAACAATCATTAAGTAAATGCATATATTAAAAGATTCCCCATTCTCAATACCCATTTAACTCTAACAATTCGGACAATAATCATTAAGTAAATGCAGATATTAAAAGATTCCCCATTCTTAATACCCATTTAACTCTAACAATTCGGACAACAATCATTAAGTAAATGCAGATATTAAAAGATTCCACATTCTTAATACCCATTTAACTCTAACAATTCGGACGACAATCATTAAGTAAAAGTAGATATTAAAAGATTCCCCATTTTTAATACCCGTCTAACTCTAATAATTTTCACGACAAACATTAAATAAACGTAGATATTAAAAGATTTCCCATTTTTAATACTCGTTTAACTCTAATGATTTTCAAATTCCACATAGAACATACTCAGACATATTCTCAAATTCAATCCACAATTCACACAAAATCACATCAATTCATTTTGCCACAAAATCCACACAAACACATCTCAAAATTTATAAATATTAGTTATGAACACGTTAAACACGACAACCACAAATCATCACAACCCACCACTCAAACATATCAAATTTCCTTTCCTCAAAATCACATATAAATGAGTTAAATTCATTTTCCACAAAACACTCATCAATATCACCAAAACCCAACTCTAAAATTTCACCCATAAAAGCATTAAATTTATTTTCCCCAAATCAACACTTCAACCCTAACAAATTTCTTTTCCACACAACCACAGATAAGTCCCTAAATGCAAACTAAAAGTTTGGAAGGAGCCCTTACCTTAACGTTAGCTTTAACAAGCGATTACGGTACCGCGAGTAATTCCGGTAAAATCTCCGCTCGCAACGTCGCTTCCAAAGTTAGTTCACTAGCACCCTAGCATGGAAGTGAGCAACTTTCCCTTCTATCTCTTCGTGAAACGAAGCTTAGATCTAGACGAAATATGGAGGTTTGTGTTTGATGGTTTTGAAATCCCTAACACCGTTTTCAAATCCGAGAAGAAGAAAGAAGTTGAAAAGATGAAGTCGAGTAGCATGGAAATGTTTTTCTTTCACTAACTTGGTTTTCTTGAAGCCAAAGAAAGAAAAAGAAATGGAAGGTAGAAGGAAGAGGCAAGAATGGGTTCGCGAGGCTGGAAACGATTTTGTTTCTTTTCCTTTTTTCCTTTCCTTCTCACATAACTATATATATATATATATATATATATATATATATATATATATATATATATATATATATATATATTAAACCAAATTGATATCTAAATATCTAGATATTTTAGATATTTGTAGAATCATCATTTCCACATCACCTCCCGTCACTTCCCAAACCATTTTGATAAAAATATCTACTCTCGTCGAAACTCAATTGAATGATAAATTTTCAGCAACGAGTGATATTTTTAACTAAACTATCTGGTATTAAATTCTTCGTAACGTAAATAAATTATTTTCCGACAAATAATTTTTAATCCAATTTCCAAAGATATAATTTTGACATTTATCTCACTAAATACCAAAAACTGGGCTAAAAGTCTAAGGAATTCAACACAAAATACCCTAAAATTGTATAATTTAGGATTTAAAATTAAGGGTCTTACAGTGTCAAGTTCTCTTATGGATCCTGAACGTGTAGCTCATTGTTGTTTTTGCACTCCCTCAAACCCCTCAACCAGTGGTATAAGAGCCGTGGTTCAGCTTGGTGGAGGAGCATGAGTGGCAAATCAAAGTATGGATCAAGTCTAGTGTTGTGGGTGACTGATACTTGAGGCATAGATTGATGGAATTAAGGTGTGAGTGGTTAGTCCCACATTGAATAGGAATAGAGAAAATGTTGGATATATAAGAGAGGTGACCCATATACCCATTGCCTTAAGATTTTGGGTTAAGATGTTGTATCAAGGTCTCTTTGTGATTCTAGACGTTTAGTCTATTGTTGTTTTCGTGCTCCTCCAAACTCCCCACCCAGTGGTATTAGAGCCATAGTTTGACTTGGTAAGGGAACAAGAATGAAAGATCCTTGTGTGGATCAAGTATACTATTATGGGTGATTTGTACTTGAGGGGGTAATTATTGAAATTCAAGTGTGAGTGGTTAGTCCACATTGATTGGGAATAGAGGAAATATTGGATAATTAACTAAGGTGACCCATATATCTAGCACTCTTAGGTTTTGGGTTGAGATGTGGTGTCAATGTTTCTTAGGGATCGTGGACGTTTAGCCCATTAATGATGTCGTGCCTAATTGGATTCCCTAAAAAGTGGTATAAGAGCCATAGTTCGACATGGAGGGGGAGTGGGAGTGGTATGTTAAGACAAAATCTCAATTTAATATTTTGATGAAAACAAACAAAAATTTAATTAAGAATGTTAATTATGATTATAAATGCTATGTTAATTTAACTTGTGCTTTTGAGTGTATTAATCAAAGATAGGATCCAAGCAAAGCAAAGAATAAATCAAAATGAAAAGCAAAAATCTAAACAAACAAGAACGGAAAACATTCATGACAAAATCTGGAAAATGAAGAATGTTCTCCAGGTCCAAGAATGATTAAGTCAACTTCAGGATCAATTAACTCCACTAATTAAAATAAGTTTTAGCCTTTGGAGTTTAAATCTATATCATCAGTGCTTGGCAAAGAACAAACTGAGATGATCCGATTCAAAGAAACTACTTGAATCATAAAGAGATAAGATCATAAATTAGCAAGACCAAACATATATGAACATTCTGCAGCTTGACTGTCAACAACGAAGAACATTCTTGACAACGTTCTGATCATTCTGGACAACATTCTGAAAAACGTAGAATGTTCTGGGTACTAAAACTGAAGTCTAGAAAAATGGAGAACGTTCTCCTTTTCACAACTTTTAATCCAACAACGTTCTTGTTTTGACAACATTAATCCAAGTACATTCTTGTTTACAAAGAACAAAGTATTCTTTAGTTTAAAATCGATCTGGACAATGAAAGTACATCAATCTACATTGCAAATTTCTAGTATTTACTACAAAGGAACATAATTATATACTCAAGATAATTCTAGGAAGATTCAAGAGAAAATGATCAACAAAAGAAAAGCAATGCATCAAGAATAAAAAGCAAGATTAATCCTCAAAGTTGATGGCTTGCAATCGACAAGAACATTTTTGGTTTGTTGATAAACCAGTCTCTATTACGAAGGTACTTGAAGTAGGTATACAAAGATCATACCAGGAAGACCTACTACAAAAGATTAACAAAGGCAAAAGCTAGGTATCAAGAACTAACAAGCAAGATCGAATCAATTTTTAATCCAAGGAAAGCTCTTGCAGATCACGAATGGATTTACAGATCATATAATAGGAATGTACAACTCTCACATGGGCAAAAGAATCACTCAAAATGATCAAATGAAAAAGGCACAACTCAAACCAAAAGTGTCAAATGATCATTCTCTAGTAGTGTAACATCAGTCTCCAGATTGATAAACATTCTCCAACTTGTTACACTTGATCTTTAGTAGCAAACATCGTTCTCCATAATGATTAACAACTATCTCCAGAATGATCAACATTATTCTCCAAGTATGATGCATCAGTCTAGAATGATACAAACACTCTCCAGCTTACTAATCATCATTCTCCAACTTTGTTACATCATTCTCCAGCCTTATTTCATCATTCTCCAACCTGTTTTGCACGATTCAAAAGGCATTTTTAATCTAAATCGATTATGCACATCTCTAAGATAGTTATGTGCATAAAAAAAAGGATAATCACAATCAAGAATGAGAACTCCAGACCAGTCAAACAGAACTCAATTGTTCATAGAGATGAACATTTTTTAATCATAAAATCTAGTCTTTGGTCAAACCTGACAGAGCACTTCCAAATGGCTCTTTTTGACTGTCATTAAACCTTCTTAAAGGTTATAAAAGGTACCCCAAACTCAAGGAAAAATTAGAGCTTCATGTACTAAGCAATTCATTACTCATTTCAATCATACTTGAATTTCTCTCACTCACACACATTGAATCAATTCTAATTTTTTCCATTCGATTCTTAGAATCATTCTCGTGTATTTCTTTGTCAAAGAATCATAACTCAAACAAGTGTTGAGCCTTCTCAGATTTTGACAAAATACTTTAAATCATATCATTGTAAACTCAAGGTTATAGTGTGAAGTATAGTTTTGAGTAAGCTTGTAGGAAATCCTTTTATGATTAAAAGGTGAACTCTAAATTCCTATCTAAAGATTGATAGGTGATTTGATTGAACTCCTTTTTGGTAGGAAAGGTTTTAACTTTGTAACACATCAAGGTTGATCTGAGCTAAGAGTTGTACAACCAAAAAGGTCTTTGATTTGAATACTTAGTGGAAAATCTCACAATTGTGAAGACTGGACATAGCCCGAGTTAGGTGAACCAAGATATATCCTTGTGTGGTATCTCTCCCCTTATCTATTTACTTTTAGTTTGATTGATTATCAAGTTAAATATACAAACTGAATTACTGATTTTAACTAACCAAGAACGTTCTCCGTTTTCTGGTTAAAACCAAGAATGTTCTCTGTTTTCACAACCAAAATTAATCTTGACTTATTTTCTTAAATTTTCAATAGGAAATTTTAAAAGGGTTCATTTACAATTCAAACCCCCCTTTCTTGTACATTGATATTGCTACTTCATGGTAAATCCTAGTGGGGATCAAGTCTAGTGTTGTGGGTGACTCACACTTGAGGGGGGATTAATGGAACTAAAGTGTGAGTGGTTAGCTCCACATTGACTTAGAATGGAAGAAATGTTGGATATATAAGGGAGGTGACTGATATACCCATAGCCATAAGGTTGTGCTGAGATGTGGTGTCGACGTTTCTTGGGGATCCTAGACGTTTAGACCATTGTAGTTGTTTCGCTCCCTCGAACTCCTCAATATATGGTATCATAGCCATAGTTTGGCTTGGTGGGGGAACGTCGATATAAGATCCAAGTGTGAATCAAGTCTAGTGTTGTGGGTAACTCATAATTGAGAGGGAGATTATTGGAATTCAAGTGTGAGTAGTTAGTCCCATATCGAATAGGAATGAAGGAAATATTGGATATATAAGGGAGGTGACCCATATACCAATTGCCATAAGGTTTTGGGATGAGATGTGGTGTCAATGTTTTATTGGGATCCTTGGCATATAACCCATTACTGTTGATGCCCTCCCCCGTGGAATTCAAGTGAGAGTGGTTAGTCCATATTGACTATGAATGGAAGAAATATTGAATACATAATTGATTTGAACCATATACCTAATGCCTTTAGGTTTTGGGTTGAGATTTGGTGTCAAGGTCACTTAGGAATTCTGGATGTTTAGCCCATTGTTGTTTTCGTGCTTCCCTGAACTCCCCTACAAAATAGTCATGGGGGAGCGGGAGTGAGATATCCTAGTGTGGATCAAGTCTAGTGTTGTGGGTGACTCACAATTAAGGGGATATATAACAAAAGTGTGAGTGTTTAGTTCCACATTGACTAGGAATTGAAGATATGTGGGATATATAACAAAAGTGACCCATATACCAAAATCCTTAAGGTTTTAAGTAAATATGCATTGTCAAGGTGTAAAACCCATCATCAATTGTCTAAGATATGGAAATAAATTCACACATGTTGACAAAACATACTGAGTCATTTAAAATCTTGGAAGGTACAATCAACAACAAAAATTTTAACTACTAAGGACTATCCTCGGATTCTGACTTCATCCTATGTCTTCTCCTCTACTATAATACATAAGAAAATAAGGGTGAGATAATAATCTCAGTGAGCTCTTAAAATGGGAGGAGTAGTTTAAAAGTTATTTACATGGACGCACATAAATCACGAGAATGATATGTAATTCATGCTAAAAATATTTAACTTCAATCTTTCATAACATATGAAAATTAATACATCCTTGTTTTCCTTAAATTTTGGAAAATTGCACGACTTATTTCTGTTTCTTAGAGTATGAAAAAGTTTTTCAATTATCTTGATATGGGTCATCAAGATAATTGAGACATCTTGGTAAAGTTGGTATGGCCACGACCCAAAATAGGCGTCTTGATTCATCTTCCTTTACCTATTCTTTCATGCCTAAAAAAATCCTCAAATATCCCACCATGTACTTGGGCCATCCATGTCCTGACTTAATGTATGCAATACTTTGTAATGATAGGTATGCAATGCACCTTTCATCGTCCAGCCATCTCATAAATAATCAACTTGATTTAAATGTTGAATTTTAAAATTACATAGTTACAATCTAAGTAATCAACTTGTCGAAGCTTGAAGTTTATGAATTAATTTAGAATGAACGTATCCTCTTGTTGATATATATATATATATATATATATATATATATATATATATATATATATTTGTAACACCCCGACCATTCCTGTTACCGACGATGCTACCTCACGACCTTCTCGCCCCCCTTTTCATCCAGGCGTCTTGA
>JBBPBR010000006.1:11437397-11454218 GCA_037974775.1 Cicer pinnatifidum
GGGGGGGGGGGGGGGGGGGGGGGGGGCGGTAACGGGAATGGCCGGGGTGTTACAAAAAAAGGGATAAGTACCTAGGGGATAAGTACCGCCTCCACACATATCCCACTACCAATTGAGATATCAATAAGAGGATACATTCATTCTAAATTAATTCATAAACTTCAAGCTTCAACAAGTTGATTATTTAGATTGTAACTATGTACTTTTAAAATTCCACATTTAAATCAAGTTGGTTGGATCAGGAGCTTGCTTGGTTAGAGGCAACCTGGTTAGAGGAAGCTCATATAAGAGGCAACATGACCAGAGGCAAACTATTGATTAGAGGCAATATGATCAGAGGATACATGTATTAAATGCTACGACTAGAGAATATTCGAAATAAAGAAAATAAATAAATATAACATCTATATTTTATATTTAAAAACTAATACTTTATAAAATAAATAAATAAATAAAAGTAATTAATCTTTTAAAATACATTAATAATCAAGACTCTCATATTCAAAATAACCACTATAATTATAATTAGTTTTTTAAAATACTTAAATTAAAATACTACCACCTTAGAATATTCGAAATAAAAAAATATAACATCAACATTTTATATTACTTATTAAATAAAGAAAATCAAACACAAAAGTACTACTATTTCAAGATAGTTATTTATAAAATTAATAACTAAAATAGTTATAAATAATTAAAATATAACTATGTGCATAGTTAACATAAGTCAAATGTAAAGGAAAATATCACATTAATTGTGTATGCGAATATCCATGTAAAATCAACTAAAATCTTATTCTTTAAAATAGTACAATAAATTATTATTATTTTTATAAAAATATATAAAATAATATAATATAATGTAATATTTGTTGTTTATATAACTCATTTACTCAAATATGTACAAGAATATGACATAATAGAAAACACACATATAAAGCAAATTACTCATCAAATTAATCAACATATTTTATAAAATAATTTTAGCACCAACTTAATTATTTTAAATCCTACTTCATTAACAAAATAGTTTATTATAAAAAATGGGGTGTTACAGGAAGGATGATCAGAAGCAGACTTTGAGGAAGCATGATCACAGGGAGAGTTAGAGGTAACATGATCAGATTTAGAGTCAAAGGTAGCATGATTAGAGTCAGAGGAAGCATGAGCAAAGTCAGAGGATGCATGATGAAAGTCAGATTATGATTAGAGGAAGTTTGGATGGAAGAATTTCAGAGGTAAAGACAGAAGAAAAACAATCGAGTCAAAAGAGAAGGAAAACACTAGAGGCAAAAATTGAAAGGAACACACCAAAGGAAAAAATAAAAGGAAACATCATAGGCAAGAATAAAAGAAAAACAACACAATCAAATAGAGAAGGAAAACACAAGAAGCTTACTTATTAACCTTGGATGTGGGAACTGCGCATCTAATTGTAATTCATTCAATGAAAATTTCCTAGGTTTCTAAATCGTTCATCAATAACATCATCACAATAAAAAATTATAGCTTGCATGACAGTTTAAATGCACTTCTTAAGTGAAGATTTCACAAAATTCCTATATGCTTAAAAGATCCATTTCCCTCTGGTTCTCAAATTTTCAATAATCCAATTTAACTTAGGAAACAACTTAATAGTAAATGAAGATTTTTAATGGTATTAACCCAAGAACCCTTATGCTAAATAAATTTTAATCTAAAATAACTCTTAGTTTCTAAGGATTGTCTCTTATAATTTGCACTAATTGAAGAAGGAGTTAGAATACGCACTAACTACAACTTGATTCTCGAAGATGGAGAGGCATAATCTTACAAGCAAACCTTTTGGGCAGGTCTGATGGACTTCAGTGAGCTTTTACTTTTGGAAGATTTGGAAGAGAAGGGGAAAATGGAAAGTTGGTAGGGATGATGAACAATATTGGTTTGGTTGTTCCTTTTAGTGTTAGCTACAAGAAAGAAAGGAAGAATAAGAGAAAATAGCCAAAATCCCCGAATTTTTCGTGGGAAGGAATAAAATGAGGGAAATCTGAGTAAATTCTCTTTTCCCCCCTTGGACGTTTCTCTTATTACCTTTTTTCCCATTCCTATTTTAATTAAAATTCCTTATTTCTAACTTAATATGTTAATACTTTAAAAAACATTTATTTTTAACATATTTTAATTAAATGGGTTATTACATTCTTTCCCCTTAATAAAATTTTACCCTCAAAATTTGAGAATCTACCTATTGAAAGAGGTAAGGATACACTCCCTCATCATATCATTTTCTGACTCCCAAGGTGCTTCCGCTGATTATGATCCTACCCAAACATCCTTCACTAAGGGAATTTTCTTGCTCCTCAATGCTTTCATGCTTCTGTCAATAATCTGAACCGGTACTGGATTGTAAGTGAGGTTATATTTTAATTGAAGGTTTTCATGGCATAATGTCTGGTGAGGATTTGGGATATGTTTCTTGAGTTGTGAAACATGAAAAACATCATGCAGACTAGACAAACAAGGTGACAAGGCTAGTCTGTAGGTTGAGGGACCTATCCTCTACAGAATTTGGAAGGGTCCAACAAAACGAGAGATAAGCTTTTTGACTTTCAGTAATCTTCCAATGCCAATAGTAGGGGTAACTCTGAGAAAAACAAGATTACCTTCCTCAAACTCTAAGGGTCTTATTCGTGTATGGTCCGCATATATCTTTTTCCTACTATGGGATATTCTCATCTTGTCATGCATGACTATGATTTTCTTAGTGGTTTCTTGAATAATCTAAGGCCCAAAATTTCTTTTGTCCCCTACCTCTAACCAATACAGAGGAGTCCTACACTTACGCCCTTATAACGCCTTATAAGGTGCCACACCTATACTGGCATGATAAGTGTTATTATAAGCAAACTCCACCAGAGGCAAGTGTCTATCCCAACTTCCACCATCCTTTAATACACACGCCCTTAACATGTCTTCCAAAGTATGAATGTTCCTCTCAGTTTGCCATCAGTTTGGGGATGGTAGATAGTACTAAGGTGCAACCATGCAGTCTTGCCACTTCCTTTATAAATTAGTTGGCTAGTTTAGGAGCATTATAATTGTTTCTAACAAGTAGTAAAACGAGTTGACTGAATTAGTCTATCCATAATTACCCAAATGGAATGATACCCCGATTGGGTACGAAGCAGTCCTACTACAAATTCCATGGAAATAGATTCCCATTTCCATTCAGGTATGTCTAATGGGTGTAATAGGCCTACTAGTCTTTTGTTTTCTATCTTTACCTTTTTACAAGGTAAACACTAGGCTACAAAGGTGGAAACATAATTCTTCATGCTTGGTCATCAATAGTTCTTCTTAACATCCTCATACATTTTTGGTGGATCTAGGGTGAATGGTTAAGTGACTCTTGTGGGCTTCCTCTAATACTATTGTCTTCAAATCTTGAACATTAGGGTTGCAAATTGTTATTTGAAAAAGGATAGTTCCATCTTTTGCCTTGAAAATTTTGGGTGGTCTTTCCTGATTTGCAATTCTCCATCTAATTGTTGGGATTGCCTAATTTGGATTCTGAGATCACAAGAAATTTCCATTTGGTTTAGAAGGACTCCACTCTAAAGAGGACTCATTTTCAAATTAAGGTCTATGAATTTATCTATAAGATCCATTTCCTAAATCATTAAATGGGACATGTAGATTAACTCCATACTTAAGACATCTGCTACCACATTGTCCATGACTGGATGGCACCTCAATTCAAAATCATAGTATTTTAAGAACTCCACCCACCTAAGTTGTCTCATGTTGAGTTCCATTTGATTAAAGAGATACCTCAAGCTCCTATGATCAGTGGAGACATAAAATTGTACTCCATATAGATAATGTCTCTAAATCTTAGAGGCAAATACTATGGCAACAAGTCCAAAATCATGGGTTAGGTAGTTTCCTTCACGTGGTTTCAATTTCTTGGAGGCATAAGCAACTAATTTTTTTATTAGGTATTAGCACACCCTTAAGCCTTTCAAGGATGCATCACAATAAACCTCAAATCCTAAAGTTGGGTCTGGAATGACAAGTACATGGGTTGTGGTATGTTTGGTTTTAAGTGTTTGGAGTTTCTTCTCACAGTCATGGTCCCACACAAAAGGTTGATCCTTACGTGTCAACCTTGTTTGAGGCAAAGGTATTTGAGAGAATTTTCTGATAAATCCATGGTAATATCCTACCAATCCAAATAAGCTCTTAACCTAAGTTACATTATGAGGTTGTTCCTATTCCTGTACTGTCTCTACCTTAGAGCATCACAAACCTGTCTAGTAGTATTACTGCAACTGTAGTAATCATATAGATCATCAAAAAGTCCATTAGTAGCCTTCTTATCCTTTTCTATTTGTTCACCAGTTTGTGGAATAATAGGAATGTTACCCTTTAGAATGTTGGAAACCTTTTTCATTGTTAAGAAAAATCAATTATTTGGTTGCCATCACTTGAAGTGACATACCTCAAACAGAAACAGTTCGTTGAAATCAGAAGTAAAAGAACCCAACCCAATAATTTCGTCGATAGATATGGAAAAAAGAAACATCTTTTGATTGTTATTTTAAATTTCGAAAAAAATTTCAAAACAAATTTTTGGTCACCGAAGATATTACTGGGTTGAGTTACAGACTAGGTTTCTCTCTTTAAGACACTTTATGACATTGTCTAAATTGTGCAAGGTAAAGTATCAACCAGAAGTCCCAAGGATAAAGTAGAAAAGACAGAATGTATCAGAGTTCTACTACATCGTAGAAAACCTTTCTAGAATTAAACCCTTAATATGGAAGTTAAAGTCACTCGTAATATGATACTATGACCATTTAAAAGAATGACAATAAGATGAAGTAGAAAAGGGAGAAGGAGAGAAAAGACTCAAATTTTTAGAGTACTTTTGGTGTAATTTTTCAATTGAGTAGAGTTCTCTATTTATGAGCAACTTTGCAACTGATAGAGAGAAAACAATGTGATTCAATAGACCGGATCTAGATAAATTGCCGCAATAAATAATTTAATTTTCTAGATACTAAAAAATAATACACCACTTTTCCGAATACCTTTTCATGTACCTCTAATGAATGAAACAATTGTTGCCACTATCGGGTTGATTTACATAATTTGAGTTTGTGTCAAAATTGGCACAATATGCTTCTAGGATTCCAACTCTCATTGAGAGGACATTACGTTTCAAGCCCTATATCACTTAAAGTGTATAAAACACTTTGATTTATTTACATCAATTATAGTAACTCTCTCTTGAGAAGATTTTTCATCAATTCTTTTATTTGGATGTGTTATAGGTATTGAATAAATTCTTCTTAACACATTGTGTTTTTCATTCTCTTAGTCACTTTTTCATATTGATCGATTTCTACTTAAATAATGAGAAATGCATCCGTTGAGAATGTTACCGATGGAGATCTTGAATCAACATTTAAGGAAAATAAGCCTTTAAGCAATATCCATATATATCTTCTTAATTAATTCAACGTTTCTTGAATTAAGAAGATAGATCTCATTGGATGTTACTATTAGAAGATGTCATCTGCTTCTTTAGTCAGAGGATAAGTCCATCTTTAACATATAGAGGAGGTTGAAATGTTGACCTTTTGTCAGAGCGTTGACTTGAAGTGTTGACCAGAAGGTCAACTAGTTTACCATAATTATCAGACTCAAAATCATGAGAGCAAGCTTGTAATCAAATTCATCAAAGACGTGTTGAGAACATGTTTAATAGAGTCAATCAAAGATTTATCAAATCTTCTAGAATCATGGTCAACTAGATTAATTAATTATCTTTCTTTGTTCATCTAAGGATTTAACTTGTATCAGAACACTGACTATATTAGAGGCTTTATTTTGAACTTTTTTCTTTTGATATTTGAGTCATAGGATCAATGTAGGTCTTGACTCTTTGTAGGATTATTTTCTTTTTGATATTTGGTTGGGTCGTCTCTACATTTTGAATTCTTTAGTGTTGGAATCAAGTTGATTTTATACTTAGAGTTTTAATTTTAACAAAAGTATTTTATGAGAACAATATGTTTGACTTCACAGAGTATGAAATAAGATTTGTGTTTTTGAAAACAATCTAAAATAAAAGTTGATTTCAATTGGCCAAGTTGAAAATAAGGTATGGTCAAGATTTGAAGAAGATATGATCAACTTTTTATCAACAAAAAGATATAATCTTGTGAACTATCTACAAGGTATGCTTTCTTGTGAACTATTATTTATAAGAAGATTTGATCAAAATTTATCTACAAGAATATTTGATCAAGATTTATCTACAAGAAGATATGAATTATTTACAATAAGATTTGGTCAAGATTTATCGCAAGAAGGTATGAATTATTTACGAGAAGATATGAACTATTTAAAATAAGATATGATCTAGAATAGTTCACAAGAAAGCTACACTCACAAGAAGACACATTTATTATTTGCAAAGATATGATTCAGATTTTGACAAAGGACAAAATACAGAATTAGACTTGGTCATATTCCTACTTGTGAAAGTTTAAGAATCGGTTCAACATTATGTTCCTTCCCAAATCAAAGAAAGCACTAGGAAGAAATTTTTATCTGAAGAATTTGTGAAAGCAATCTTAACAAAATACGAACAATATCAATATGAAGAATTTACAAACTCAATCTTAATCAAATACAACACTATCAATATAAGGAGTTTACAAATTCAGTATGAACAAAATATGAACAATATCAATTTAGTCAAATTATGAAAAAGTTATCAATTTAGTTAAATATAATTCAACCCCCTTCTTCTCGTGTTTGCACCTTCATTTAATTAGGCCCCATTCAAGAATATTGAGATGGTAGCATATTGAAGAAAAGTCTTTATCCATTTTCCCTATTTGTGATCAAACCTCCTTTTCTCCATAAAAAAAATTCAAGTGCTCCCAATCTACCAAATCATACACCTTTTCAAAATTAATTTTGAACATTTGTTGTCTAGTCGATTCTTTTGTGATTCATCTACCACTTAATTAGCAAATAAAATACCATCTAAGTTATGACAACCTGCAATGAACGTTGTTTGTTCTCTATGTGGATATATGTCTTGACATGAATTATTTTGTTGTGATGATTGACAAAAGAAGTACTATAATGACAAGGATCCGAAAAACAAAAAAATAAGATCAAATATTCAAGTCTTGAGTTTTGGGATTTTATTTATTTGTAATGTTCGCTGTTATGATTATATTTGCAGTAGTAAAAAGCTCTCCTAAAATTTATTCACACACTCACAAATAATTTTATTTATTTATTTACTATTTTCTCAAAATTAAATCAAAAACTTTTTCACTAAATCCATTCAGAAAGTTTAAAAAAATAATATTTTTTTATAAGGAAGTTTTTTGTTTGTTGACAGCCATTAAAACATGGCATAATGACATAATTGATTAGGAGTGATAAAGTCTTCTTCATGTTCATTGCCAAAAAACACAAGAAATGAGAGGTTTGAATTGTGTTTTTTCATTTTTGAAAGATACATCAAAAGTTTAACCAAAAAGGTTGTTCTTTATCAAATCCTTCAACCTACGATTAAAACAGGTTTAGAGACATAGATGTTGAATCATAGAGAACATAACTAAGAGAAAGAAAAAACACATATTTCTATACTAGTTCACAACAGACTGTTGCTACATCTTATGCTCCACTTATAGAGAGATTTTGCCACAGTACATTCAATGACTTAATGCACTATTTCAATAATAGCATATAAATATTGTTTACTCTACCTCTTTAGGATTAGAGTAATCTTCGATAATATATCCAGGTTGTCACTGTTAGAATCCTTCTTCAACATTCTAGTAGCCTGCCGTCAATGTTCGTAAGTGTTGTTGTACATCTTAGAGGTGAGAGAGTTGTTGCCACTATTGGATTGATTTACATCAGTTCTAGTTTGTGTTTGAATTGATAGAAAGTCTGTTTCTAAGATTGTAACTCTCATTGAGAGGATGCTACATATCAAGTCCTATATTAATTCAAGTGTATGAAAATACTTTGAACGATTTACATATATTCTAAATAACTCTCTATTAAGAGGATTTTTTATTCATACTTTTCTTTTTGTGTGTGCTTGGCTTTTTCAAATTTTTTTCCTTAATACATTGCCTTTTATTATTTTCTCTCACACACTCGATTAACTGAACGAGTTTTTCTTAAATAGAGAGAAGAATTTTTCATTGAGAATGTTACCGTCAATCTCCATTTAAGGCATATCAGTCGTTCAAATGTATCCATATATATCTTCATGATTGATTATGTGCATCTTCAATTTAAAAGGGCCGATCTCAAATGATGCTACTATAAGAGGATCACACAAAGACATTTAGACAATGATAGAATCAAGATGTTAACTAGATGATAAACAAATGTGTCTTCGTTAGAGTGTTGACTATTTAGAGCATTGACCTTTTCAGAGCTTGTCATTTCAGAGCGATTAATTTCATTAGAGCATTGGCTATCTTGAGTGTTGTCTTTTCACAAAGCGTTGATTTTTCATAGTGTTGGTTTTCTATTATAGTTAGACTATACAATGCTTGTCATAATTATCAAAGGCAGACGATAATTTTGCTTGACATACTTAACAGAAGAAGATAATCATTTTGCATGACATACTTATCAGAGGCAAATGATCATTTTGCTTGACATACTTATCAGAGGCGGAACATCCATATCGTTTATATTAATGGATTCACCCGAGGCGTGTTTGAGAGCGCGTTTACAGAGTTAGACACAACTATAGTAGTTTCTTCTCTGTGATCTTTGTTTAGAAGATTCTATCTTCTTTGTTTAGAAAATTTTATTTTCTTTGTTCATCAGTTGATTTAGCTTATCCCAAAACAATTACTTGTACTCCCTTTTCCTTTAATGCTTTGACTTAGACTATGTATTGCAATACTTCTTATTGATTTATTATGACTTGTTATATTAACAAACATAGTTACTTGTTTATTAGGTGATAATATTATGTGTTTAGAAACACTTAGAATAATATCTCTAATTCACTTGTACTTTATGCTACGTTAAAAAATATGGTCATTAATATAAATTTTTGTCTTCTAACTTAATTTGTACACTTAGCAAATACAGTTAAAGAATAATTGTTCTTTATTAATTTGTTTTTGTTATTATCAAAACATCAACTAAATGTTGTAGCTAAAACCATTTTTTGCAGTAACACTGAGTTGTGATAATTGATTATGGCCTTAAACATATCGACTAAGGGTACAGAACCAGCTTCAAGTTTTCAAACTGGTCTAATAATCAATTATGACTATGTTAAAATCAATTATGAATGCTAATAATGGATTGCAATTATCTCATAATCGATTATGACATGAAAAATTGTCTCCGACTTGCGATGATATTTTAGGCAGCTTTATAAGAATTAATTGGCAATATTTTGTTTTCCTTTTTGGGTTGATCTCGCATTCCTGTAAATAGGAGACTTTTTTCCACAATTTAAAACACACCAATAGACTCTTTATCTAGTCAATTCTCTTCTTCTTCTTCTCCTTTCTTTTTATTGTTCATTTGCTCACTTTGAATGTTTTTCTTTCAGAGCTTATATTCTACTTCTTGTGATTTTTTTTGTGCTTTAATGTATTCATCTAATATTATGGTATAATCATTATTATTTCTTTTGTTTTTGATAAAAAAAAAAGATATTTGTTAATTCAACTTGATAAAATATATCGATGCAACACAAATTCGATAAAATGAAAAATGATAAATTTACAAACAAACTCACAACATCTATATTAATAGCATAAAACAATACAATCAATTAATTCTCGTGTGCTTTTTCTTCTCCCTTTATCATGTTTACTTTATTTTGCAAGTTTAGTTTAATATTTATTTTACGCACCTTATTTATTTATTACTTCGTATTTAATTTTATTGATTTCTTAGTATCACAATCAATTTGTTTAATAATGTGAAACTGCTTATTTTCATTGCATATTTTTTAAGTACACAATTCACCTCCCTTATGTTTGGAGTCACTTGTTCAACACTCTGCAAAAATTTCACTTATCACATGTTTTATCCTATTTGTCAGCTCCTTTGAAAATAGTTTAGATATGCACCCTATTAATGAAATAAGGGAAAATGATGCTAAGCTATGAGGACATCTATTCTTTGCTATCAAAAAAATGAAGGAACTATTGACTCGTCTTATAAGGCATCAATTTGTATGGAATTCTTGATGGGAAATTCAACAACAAATACAATAACAACTCTAACAGAGCAATATGCAGCGGATAATTAATTTCCCAAACTTGCAAGAATCTGTGAGGAGCAATCAACAAATAATAACAGCAAATAAAATCACCATCACAAAGGACACAATAATTTTTAACGTGGAAAAACCTTCTCAATGTGAGAAGTAAACAACCACGGGACCAAACCAGTAATAGAGCTCCACTATGATCAAAATATGGGTACAAGAGAGTTTCAAATATGGCACAAATTCGTGCTCAATAACCAACCAAAAACAGCAAGGTAACTAGCACAATAATCAGCCAAAACAATGAGAAAACAGGCATGAAATTGAGAACAAAGTTCAGCAAAAAAACCAGAAAAACTGCTACTGTCCGAGTTCCGTTTCTCCCACCTCAGACCTCTGATCGACGATCCAAACGGTCAGAATGAAGTACCATTAGTCATGAACCTGCTGTCAAAATTTCAGCCCGATCCGACGGTGAACGAAGGAGATATCGCGAATCTAGTACAGCTGCTCTG
The DNA here is from genome assembly GCA_037974775.1 of Cicer pinnatifidum. Classification (NCBI taxonomy): domain Eukaryota; kingdom Viridiplantae; phylum Streptophyta; class Magnoliopsida; order Fabales; family Fabaceae; genus Cicer; species Cicer pinnatifidum. Next base: position 11,448,189 of record JBBPBR010000006.1, read on the forward strand.
TTTTATGCGAAAATAGGGTTTACTCTTTCTCTCTCACTTTTCTCTTTGCCTCTCTCTCTGAATTCAGCTCTCTCTCACACCCTAATCTGACCCCTCTCCACTTGGTTAAGTGAGACTCGTGGGCTTGCACATATTGGGCCTTTCTCCACATAGGAAGGGAGCCCAAAACCCAACATATCTCCCCCTCACAACTATGTGGAGGTGACCGCCAAACCGGCGATCTCACAGCAAGTTTCAAACTTGCTTCTCGGTAATGCCTTGGTCATCATATCAGCACCATTATCATCTGTATGAACCTTGGCCAATTCCAACAACCCAGCATCCAAAGCATCACGTATCCAATGATACCTAACATCAATGTGCTTGGACCTAGAATGAAAGGTTGAATTCTTACCAAGATGAATTGCACTTTGACTATCACAAAATAGCAAGTACTTATCTTGAACAAAACCAAGCTCGTGCAAGAATTTCTTCAACCATAACAATTCCTTGCATGCTTCTGTAATGGCAATGAACTCTGCCTCAGTAGTGGACAATGCAACACACCTCTGTAATCTGGATTGCCATGCCACAGCTCCCCCTGCAAACTTAATCAAGTAGCCTGAAGTAGACTTTCTGGAATCAATGTCTCCAGCCATATCAGAATCAGTATATCCCACAAGAGTAGGCTTATCACCTCCAAAACAAAGCCTCAAACTGGTAGTACCACGAAGATACCTCAAAATCCATTTCACAGCATTCCAATGCTCTCTACCTGGATTAGACAGAAATCTACTAACTGTACCAACAGCATGTGCAATATCAGGCCTTGTACACACCATTGCATACATTAAACTACCCACAGCAGATGCATAAGGAACTCGTTGCATATCTGATTTTTCAGCTTCATTGAGAGGACTCTGACTAGTACTCAATTTAAAATGACTAGCAAGAGGAGTACTTACAGCTTTAGCATTTTCCATCTGGAACCTCTGTAACACTCTTTCAACATAATGTTCTTGTGACAGCCAAAGTTTCTTCTTATTCCTGTCACGCATGATTCTTATACCAAGAATCTGCTTAGCAGCTCCCATGTCTTTCATGGCAAATGACTCGCCCAATTGCTTCTTCAACCTGTCAATCATGGAAATATTTTTCCCAACAATAAGCATGTCATCAACATACAATAACAGGATAATGAAATCATCATCAGCAAACTTTTTAACAAAGACACAGTGATCAGAAGTAGTCTTCTTGTAGCCTTGCTCACACATAACTGACTCAAACTTCTTGTACCACTGACGCGGGGCCTGCTTCAAACCATATAGACTCTTTTTGAGCCTACACACATAGTCTTCCTTGCCTTTAACAAGAAAACCATCAGGTTGCTTCATGTAAATCTCTTCCTCCAAATCACCATGAAGGAAAGCAGTTTTTACATCCATTTGCTCTACCTCCAAATCAAGAGTAGCAACCAAACTCAACACAGTTCTAATGGATGACATCTTCACCACAGGAGAAAAAATCTCATTGAAATCAACACCCTTTCTCTGTCTGAAACCTTTCACAACCAATCTGGCTTTATATCTTGGAGATGTAGAATTGCTTTCTTGCTTCACTCTGAAGATCCACCTGTTTTCCAAAGCCTTCTTTCCCTTAGGTAGTTTCACCAAATCAAAAGTGTGATTATCATGCAAAGACTTCATTTCATCTTGCATAGCATCCAACCACTTCTTCTTTTCATCACTCTCCATGGCTTCATCATAACATTCAGGTTCGCCTCCATCAGTCAAGGTAACATAGTCATCAGAAGGATACCTAGTAGATGGTTTCCTCTGCCTAGTAGACCTCCAAATTTGAGCTTGAGGTGGTTCAGGAGCATCACCAAGATCCTCATCTTGTGACATCTCATGTTCTTCTTCAGCATCATCATTAGGAACATCAAAATCATCTCCAAGCTGCTGATCACCAACATCACCATGTTGCTCATCATTCTGAACATTATTTTCATCAGTATCCAGATCATGTGTAGGCATCCGAACTGGATCAACATCAGACAAACCATTATCAATCTCAGGTGTAGTCTTCTCCATCTTATCAATGTCTTCAATGGTTTGATCTTCCATGAACTTCACATCACGGCTTCTAACCGCTTTCTTCTCAACTGGATCAAATAGCTTGTAGCCAAATTCATCTTGACCATAACCGATAAAGATACACTGTCTTGTCTTCGCATCCAACTTGGATCTCTCATCCTTTGGAACATGCACATATGCTTTGCAACCGAAGACACGCAAATGATCATACCTGACATTCTTGCCAAACCAAATCTTGTCTGGCACCTCAGCATTCAAAGCAACTGTAGGACTCAGATTAATAACATGCACTGCCGTGTACAATGCTTCACCCCAGAAATGCTTAGGCAACTTTGCTTCAGAAAGCATACACCTAACTCTTTCAATCAATGTCCTGTTCATTCTCTCTGCTAAACCATTCAGCTGAGGAGTTTTAGGAGGAGTCTTTTCATGTCTGATACCATGCTGCTTGCAATAAATATCAAATGGTCCACAATACTCACCACCGTTGTCAGTACGAATGCATTTCAACTTCTTGCCTGACTGTCTCTCCACCATAACATGGAACTCTTTGAATTTCTCCAGAACTTGGTCTTTTGTCTTCAAAGCATAGACCCAAAGCTTCCTGGAACAATCATCAATAAAAGTAACAAAGTAAAGTGCACCACTAAATGACTTTACCTTCAACGGGCCACAAACATCAGAATGCACCAATTCAAGCAACTCTGACTTCCTTGAGGAGGGATGTTTCTTGAAGGATACTCTAGTCTGCTTACCAGCCATGCAATGAGAACATTTCTCCAACTCTGCACTCTTTAATCCCGGAAGTACATCCTTTTTAGCTAAACAATTCAGCCCCTTTTCACTGATATGACTAAGCCTGCGGTGCCACAAAGAAGCCTCCATATCCATGGCATTCACACTGTCTTTAGCAACCAATGCTTTAGTCCAATACAGTTTATTAATTTTCTCCCCTCTGGCCACAACTAAGTTACCTCTGGTGAGTTTCCATTTTCCTGAACCAAAGTGATTATTATAACCACCATCATCAAGCATCTGCACAGAAATCAAATTAAAGCGAACATCACCAATACCAACTACCTTGGACACACCATCATTACCCATCTTCAACACTCCAAAGTCACCAGAAGTGTAAGATGTGAAGAACTCCTTCCTTGGTGTAACATGCAGTGTAGCACCACTATCAATAATCCACATGCTCTCATCTGATACAAGATTGACTGAGTCATAGTCACGGAGAATAATCAGATCATCACAAGTAGCAGTAGTAACACGATCATCATCATCATGATTCTTATCTCTCTGCTTATTGTTATTGTTTTTGCTCTCCCTTTTCCATATGAAACAGTTCCTCTGTATGTGCCCAATTTTGTGACAATAATTGCACTCCACATTCTTAAATCTGGGCTTGGACTTACTTCTGTTGTTCTCTCTACTCGCACTTCTGCTATTCTGTCTATTCCCTTTCGGTTCCTTTCTTTGACTTCGGCCCCTGTTCTCAGTGACAAGTACCTCGGAATGAGATGAAGTACCTTGTGCCTTCCTTCTCATCTCCTCATTAAGAACACTTCCCTTTACACTTTGCAAAGAGACAACACCATCAGAAGCTGAGTTTGTAATTGAAACCCGAAAAGTTTCCCAAGAATCTGGTAGAGTATTCAGTAGCCATAGTCCCAACACTTCATCATCAAATTTGATACCCATACCTGACAATTTATCTAGGAGCCCTTGAAAATCATTTAAGTGATCTGAAATAGAAGTCCCCTCCTTGTACCTCAAATTCATCAAGGAGTTCAACAAATACAACTTATTATTCCCTGATTTAGAAGCATACAAAGATTCAATCTTCTTCCACAAGGATCTTGCATGTTCCTCATTAGCAATGTGATTATAAACATTGTCTTCTACATATTGCCGAATAAAACCACAGACCTGCTGATGTTCAAAACTCCAATCCTCATCAGTCTTGGATTCTGGCTTCTCACTAGCAAACACAGGAAGATGCAAATTCTTCACAAATAACAGATCCTTCATTTTTCCCTTCCATAAGTGATAATTAGTGTCATTCAAACAAATCATTCTATTTGTATTTGCCTCCATCATTCAAACAAGTCAAACAGCCCCTTAACCAAAGAGCTCTGATACCACTCTGATGGGAAATTCAACAACAAATACAATAACAACTCTAACAGAGCAATATGCAGCGGATAATTAATTTCCCAAACTTGCAAGAATTTGTGAGGAGCAATCAACAAATAATTACAGCAAATAAAATCACCATCACAAAGGACACAATAATTTTTAACGTGGAAAAACCTTCTCAATGTGAGAAGTAAACAACCACGGGACCAAGCCAGTAATATAGCTCCACTATGATCAAAATATGAGTACAAGAGAGTTTCAAATATGGCACAAATTCGTGCTCAGTAACCAGTCAAAAACAGCAAGGTAACCAGCACAACAATCAGCCAAAACAATGAGAAAACAGGCATGAAATCAACACCCTTTCTCTGTCTGAAACCTTTCACAACCAATCTGGCTTTATATCTTGGAGATGTAGAATTGCTTTCTTGCTTCACTCTGAAGATCCACCTGTTTTCCAAAGCCTTCTTTCCATTAGGTAGTTTCACCAATTCAAAAGTGTGATTATCATGCAAAGACTTCATTTCATCTTGCATAGCATCCAACCACTTCTTCTTTTCATCACTCTCCATGGCTTCATCATAACATTCAGGTTCGCCTCCATCAGTCAAGGTAACATAGTCATCAGAAGGATACCTAGTGGATGGTTTCCTCTGCCTAGTAGACCTCCAAACTTGAGCTTGAGGTGGTTCAGGAGCATCACCAAGATCCTCATCTTGTGACATCTCATGTTCTTCTTCAGCATCATCATTAGGAACACCAAAATCATCTCCAAGCTGCTGATCACCAACATCACCATGTTGCTCATCATTCTGAACATTACTTTCAGCAGTATCCAGATCATGTGTAGGCATCCGAACTGGATCAACATCAGACAAACAATTATCAATCTCAGGTGTAGTCTTCTCCATCTTATCAATGTCTTCAATGGTTTGATCTTCCATGAACTTCACATCACGGCTTCTAACAGCTTTCTTCTCAACTGGATCAAATAGCTTGTAGCCAAATTCATCCTGACCATAACCGATAAAGATACACTGTCTTGTCTTCGCATCCAACTTGGATCTCTCATCCTTTGGAACATGCACATATGCTTTGCAACCGAAGACACGCAAATGATCATACCTGACATTCTTGCCAAACCAAATCTTGTCTGGCACCTCAGCATTCAAAGCAACTGCAGGACTCAGATTAATAACATGCATTGCCGTGTACAATGCTTCACCCCAGAAATGCTTAGGCAACTTTGCTTCAGAAAGCATACACCTAACTCTTTCAATCAATGTCCTGTTCATTCTCTCTGCTAAACCATTCAGCTGAGGAGTTTTAGGAGGAGTCTTTTCATGTCTGATACCGTGTTGCTTGCAATAAACATCAAATGGTCCACAATACTCACCACCGTTGTCAGTACGAATGCATTTCAACTTCTTGCCTGACTGTCTCTCCACCATAACATGGAACTCTTTGAATTTCTCCAGAACTTGGTCTTTTGTCTTCAAAGCATAGACCCAAAGCTTCCTGGAACAATCATCAATAAAAGTAACAAAGTAAAGTGCACCACTAAATGACTTTACCTTCAACGGGCCACAAACATCAGAATGCACCAATTCAAGCAACTCTGACTTCCTTGAGGAGGGATGTTTCTTGAAGGATACTCTAGTCTGCTTACCAGCCATGCAATGAGAACATTTCTCCAACTCTGCACTCTTTAATCCCGGAAGTACATCCTTTTTAGCTAAACAATTCAGCCCCTTTTCACTGATATGACTAAGCCTGCGGTGCCACAAAGAAGCCTCCATATCCATGGCATTCA
>JBBPBR010000006.1:11454549-11477891 GCA_037974775.1 Cicer pinnatifidum
TGATGGGAAATTCAACAACAAATACAATAACAACTCTAACAGAGCAATATGCAGCGGATAATTAATTTCCCAAACTTGCAAGAATCTGTGAGGAGCAATCAACAAATAATAACAGCAAATAAAATCACCATCACAAAGGACACAATAATTTTTAACGTGGAAAAACCTTCTCAATGTGAGAAGTAAACAACCACGGGACCAAACCAGTAATAGAGCTCCACTATGATCAAAATATGGGTACAAGAGAGTTTCAAATATGGCACAAATTCGTGCTCAATAACCAACCAAAAACAGCAAGGTAACTAGCACAATAATCAGCCAAAACAATGAGAAAACAGGCATGAAATTGAGAACAAAGTTCAGCAAAAAAACCAGAAAAACTGCTACTGTCCGAGTTCCGTTTCTCCCACCTCAGACCTCTGATCGACGATCCAAACGGTCAGAATGAAGTACCATTAGTCATGAACCTGCTGTCAAAATTTCAGCCCGATCCGACGGTGAACGAAGGAGATATCGCGAATCTAGTACAGCTGCTCTGTTTTATGCGAAAATAGGGTTTACTCTTTCTCTCTCACTTTTCTCTTTGCCTCTCTCTCTGAATTCAGCTCTCTCTCACACCCTAATCTGACCCCTCTCCACTTGGTTAAGTGAGACTCGTGGACTTGCACATATTGGGCCTTTCTCCACATAGGAAGGGAGCCCAAAACCCAACAATTCTATCATCTTCTTCATAAAATCATATTATGATATTCCAAAATTCTTTCAGAAAACCAAAGTTCACATTATCTGGTCCGAGGCTTTTTGAGCTGTCATAGTCCTAAAAGGCTTTCCTAAACTCCTCCTCGGATAATTCACTAATTCACATATTTATCCACCACCGTCTTCTTCCCCCAACCTAAAATGGATCATTGAAAATGATCAAAAACTATTTTCTTTAGGTCATATGATTAAGATACCTTTTCACTATTCGTTATTCGACATCGAATCTTTGGTTCAATTGGTGCAACCAATTGAACTATGACTCGAATGTCTCGAAGGTTCAAACTCTGTTTTGATTTTTAGAACATCAGGTGATACTGAAAGAGAGAGTGGACAAAACAGATGTAAGAAGAAATACCCTGCCACCAATAGAGATTCTTTTGTTCGATCACTCCCATCGACCTCTTATTAAGCGAGTCTAAAACTGGCTATTCATAGCTAGTATTATGGGATTAGTGTCAATGGATAAGCTTAGATATTCAAAAGGAGTAGAACCAACTTTATAGTTAAAAAAATTATGCTGCAATATCCATCAATCTTGATCTATATTAATCTCCACAAGTATACTTTTGTGAAAGTTTATTTTCAATCCAGAAAACTCATCAAATAATTTTATCATCGCCTTAATGGATCGCACATTTTCCCAACTCTTTTCACCATTAATTAGAATGTCATCTGCTTATTTCATATGCAATATTCACTCTATAATCTTGAACCAGATGTACCAACTCTTTGGCATGGTGATGAGCACGTTTGCATTATTTCCTCGTTCTCTTCATCAAACTCCGTTCGAATTATTGCAATCCTCACAAAATTAGGCCTCACTATAATTTGATACACAATGTATGAGTTTCCAAAAAATTCTCCTAGAAAATACAAAAATTTAAACAAAATCCGTTTTTTTTATATAAAAAAATTTAGGTATGTAAAATTCTTATTGAGTTTTTAAAATTTTGATATATAAAATTTTTGCTTCATTTTTTTACATATCTAAATTTTGAGTATTCAAAATTTTCGGTAGAGAGATTTTTTTCTTAATTTTTTTATATATTGAAAATTTTGTATTTGAAATTTCTTATATGTAAAATTTTTCTTTTGTATGCATTTTTCTTTTGTAAATTTTTCTTTTGTATGCATTTTTCTTTTCAAAATTTACAGTATGCAATTTTTCTTTTGTATATATTTTATACTACACAATAAGAGAAAATGCACCCGACATTAACTAGTTGAAGTAAATTTCATAACATTCAAAAGTGGCACTAAGAAGTTGCACTCTTATAAAATAGAATTAAATATATTTTTAATTTCTATAAAGTTTTAACATTTCAATTTTAGTCCTTATAAAAAAAAAATCTAAATTGTAGTCCATATAAAATTAACATGTACGCTGTAAGACCCGTAATTTTAAATCCTAAGTTATACAATTTTAGGGTATTTTGTATGGAATTTCTTAGGCTGTTAATCCAGTTTTTGGTATTGAGTGAGTTAAATGCCAAAAATATATTTTTGGAAATTGGATTAAAATTATTTGTCGGAGAATAATTTAATTACGTTATGAAGGATTTAATACCGGGCAATTTTGTTAAAAATATCACTCGGGTTGCTGAAAATTGTACCGGACAATTGAGTTGCGACGAGGGTAGATATTTTTATTAAATTAGATTAAGAGGGGAATGAACTGATGGGTGTAAGAGTTGTTAGATATTTGTTGGTTTGGTTTTAATTATAATATATTAATATATATAAATATACATGTATAGAGTATGTAATATATATATGTACATATGAAAGCTAGAAAAAAGGAAGCAGAGAACGTAAACAGAGGAAGCTCACGCCTTCCACCTTCGCCATTCTTCCTTCTTTCTTTCCAATTCTTTTTCATCCTTTGGCTTAAAGAATAGAAACCCAAGGCTAGTGGGTGAGAAAGATCAAGTTCCCAGCTTCTTCCTTCCTCCCGGATTCGAAAACGGAGTTAGAGATTTCAAAACCGTCAAACACAAACCTCCCCGTTTCACCTAGATCTAAGCTTCGTTTCGCAAAGAGATAGAAGGGAAAGTTGATCACTACCATGCTACGGTGCTAGGGAACCAACTTTGGAAGCGGCGTAGCGAGCGGAAAAATTTACCGGATTTACTCCCGGTGCCGTAATCGCACGTTAGAGCTAACGTGAAGGTAAGGGCTCCTTCCAAACTTTTAGTTTGCATTTAGGGCCTTATCTGTGGTTGTGTGGAAACGAATTTTGTTAGGGTTGGAGTATTGATTTGGGAAAAAGGGAATCTAAGGCTTTATGGGTAAAACTTTAGAGTTAGGTTTTGGTTATATTGATGAGTGTTTCGTGGAGAATGAATTTACCTCATTTATGTTTGATTTTGAGTAAATGAAATTTGTTGTGTTTGAGTGATGGATTGTGTTGATTTGTGTCGTCGTATTCGACGTGTTCATAATTGATAATTATAGAATTTGAGATGTGTTTTGTGTGGTTTGTGTGGAAAAATGATTTGGTGTGAATTATGGATTGAATGTGAAAGTATGTTTGAGTTTGTTTTGTGTGGAATTTGAAAACCATTAGGTTAAACGAGTATTAAGAATGGGGAATCTCTTAATGTCTTGTTTACTTAATGTGAGTTTGTGAAAATCATTTAAGTTAAATGAGAATTAAGAATGGGGAATCTCTTAATGTCTTGTTTACTTAATGTTTGTTTTGGAAAATCGTTTAAGTTAAATGAGAATTAAGAATGGGGAATCTCTTAATGTCACGTTTACTTAATGTTTGTTTTGGAAAATCGTTTAAGTTAAAAGAGTATTAAGAATGGGGAATCTCTTAATATTTCTGTTTGCTTAATGTCTGTTGTGAAAATCGTTAAGTTAAATGAGTATTAAGAATTGGGAATCTCTTAATATCTGCGTTTACTTAATGTCGTCGTGAAAATGATTTTGTGGAGAAATGAATTGTTGTGTTTTGGCGTGAATTGTGGAATAAATTTGTGAATATGATTGAGTTTTGTCTGTGTTGGGATTGTCGCGCCAAGGTGATGCCATGTGATTTGTTGGTTCATCTTGTCCGTGTTGGGATTGTCGCGCCAAGGTGATGCCATGTGATTTGTTGGTTCATCTTGTCCGTGTTTGGATTGTCGAGTCAAGGTGATGCCATGTGATTTGTTGGTTCATCTTGTCCGTGCTGGGATTGTCGCGCCAAGGTGATGCCATGTGATTTGTTGGTTCATCTTGTCCGTGTTGGGATTGTCGCGCCAAGGTGATGCCATGTGATTTGTTGGTTCATCTTGTCCGTGTTTGGATTGTCGAGTCAAGGTGATGCCATGTGATTTGTTGGTTCATCTTGTCCGTGCTGGGATTGTCGCGCCAAGGTGATGCCATGTGATTTGTTGGTTCATCTTGTCCGTGTTGGGATTGTCGCGCCAAGGTGATGCCATGTGATTTGTTGGTTCATCTTGTCCGTGTTTGGATTGTCGAGTCAAGGTGATGCCATGTGATTTGTTGGTTCATCTTGTTTGTGTTGATTCAAGTTTATGATTGAGTGTTTGAACTTGAGATGTCATTGTGATTGTGTGATTTTACTAAGAGTTATGTTTTTAGAATTTGGTGATAACATGTTTGATTGCAATACTATTTCGAAACTCAATTTGTCGTGGTGATCGTGTGGGAATTGCTAAGTGTTAAGATGTGGATTTGTGTATGAATGTGATTGAGTTAGTTTATGTATTTTTGGAAGAATATGCAGGGAAATCGATTCCCCAATCGATTTGATGAGTTACAGGAACTTCTCTAATTTGACAAAATCGGTTTGGAAATTGATTGGCATTAAGTCAGGGGCTCAGCTATGCTGTCAATCAATTGCCCAGTCAATTGCCCAATCGATTGGCATTAAGTCAGTGGCTCAACTATGCTGTCAATTAATTGCCCAGTCAATTGCCCAATCGATTGGCATTAAGTCAGTGGCTCAGCTATGCTGTCAATCAATTGCCCAATTGATTGCCCAATTGATTGCCCAATCGATTGCCCAATCGATTGAATTAAGCCCATAATTCAAATTTCACTAAAAACCTTCAGGAAATCGATTTGGAAATCGATTGGCTTAGTAGAAATTCTTATTTTGAGTTAGATAACAGATTGCTCATTGATTTACCAATGTCTTGGTTAGTTATGTATTACTTGAGGGATTGAGAACTTTATTTTGATTTCATTTTTAATTGGCAAGCATTATATGAACTTTTAGCATATGGAAAAATCCTTTTAAAGGTGCATGCTTAGTTGAGAGGATATTTTGTGCATTTAAAAGCTTAAATGTTATGTGTTAACTGTTAATTTCGGTTGGTGACCCTTTACAACTATTGTGGAAATCTGGGCCTTGCCCTCAGATGAGAGCCAGGACAACCCTACCGGTTCGTACCCTACGGATGGGAATGTAGATGGGAATACTTGACTGGAGCTATGTTAGAAGGATCCTACGGGGCGCGTGGTGATTACTCAGGGTGTATAGCTTTTTGGTAGAATGATCAGATTAAGTTGACATAGAGGGATCATATGTCTCTCTTTTGATTTGTGTTTATTTTTAAACTGGAAAACTGTGCCGCATTTTGATATGTAAATATTTTGGATTCATAATTCGAGAAACTTTTTCCGCTGCTTGTAAATTTTAATGACTTAATTATTTATCCAAAGGTTTTTCCTTATGTACTTACTCTGTTTTATTTAAGTTCTTTTGAAAAAAAAATACACCCTCGCTTTGAAAAACGGGGTGTTACATACGCATTTTTGCATGCACATTTACAACATTATAAAAAATTTCGTTACTTTTATCTTGAACTTTTTATATTGAATTCATCCAAAATAAAAAAATTCTGAATTTTTGTGGAGGAATTTTTTACAACGTTCTAAACATGCTTTCAAAAATTTGTTTAAATTTTTTAAATTGAAGAACAATTAAACATATTTGTATTAGATGTTAAAACTAAGTTAACTTAGAACTATTGTAAAGGATAACTCTTTAATCTCTCAATGATAAAAATGTAGTTTTAAGTCCTACTATTTCCATATCATAAATTATTTGAAAGATTTCCTTTCAAACCATATTTAGTATAGTTTGTACGTATTTAATTCGAATTATACTTGGTGTAATTCAACTTACACCTTCCAAAACAATGGAATTTTGATTCGGAAATGTAGAATTCCAATTGCATTTCTGCATAATTTGAATTGTGCAATTCGAATTACCCATATATGTAATTCGAATTATCTATTCATAATCAACATTTCAATTACTTTTTGTGAGGTGTAATTTGAAATACACAATAAGGTAATTCAAATTACATGTTCAGAATCAAACTTTCATTTACTCTTTGTGAGGTGTAATTTGAATTACATAGTAAAAAAATTCATAGTAGTGTTTTTATCATGTGTTGTTTCCGCACACTATTTGGCTTTCTCATATAAATCATTTTTCTTTATTTTTGCAAATGGATAGAACATCATTACTCTCTTCTCTCATCAAAAAACATATATTTGAATGCTCTTAGAACCATTTTGAAATAGCAGTATTAATCACAAGGAAGAAGGTTTAAATTGTGATTCCTTTCTAAAATATTAATTCATGCTTTTAATTTAAACTAACTCAACATTAATCATGGTTACAAATAAAAATCCATAACGTTCTGGAAAAGTTAAAAACGAATAAAGCAAAAGAACATTCTTGATTTCACCTATTTGAGTTTTTCTACTAATGGGCTTAACACAAGAATATTCTTGATTTCACACTATCTTTCTTGATCACTTTTGATCAGTTACAGAACTCACTTTTCAACCTTGAAAGAACTTTTACAGTTACCATTCCCTCCAAAAAGGATTTTTACAAGTTACCTTTTAATCACTAAAATTATTTTTACAACATACTCAAATTATATTAAGAGATATACTTGATTTTCAGATGATATGTATGATAAAAGGTTTTAGGATTAGAACTTACTTAACACTTGTTTGAGATTGATTGTCATAAATAACTCGATAAATAAATCCATGAATATAGTTAGAGAAAGTTGGAGTTTTTACTTGATTGAAGAATTTTGTTTGCTTGAGTATGTTTGTTTGAGTATTGGAATGACTTCACTTAAAACTCTTGATATTATCTTCATTTAGATGATCTTTTTATAGGCATAGAAAAGTTTAGGAAAGACTCATTATAGTCGTTACTAATCATGAGTAAAAACGTCTGTTCATAGTTAGATGTAATATGCATGTGTGCTATTTAATCCAGAACATTCTTTTTCAAAACTAGAATGTTTTTAGTTTTGTGTTGTGTGAAAAACGTAGATGAGTGATGTTGTAGATGTCTAATGTCAATCCTTTGTCTCAAAGACATGTTGAGCTTTCTACAAATAGTGCAACAATAGTGTCCAAATGTGCAAATACGAGAAGGGGGTTGAATTGTGTTTGACAAATATGATAACTTTTTGCTAATATACTAAAGGCTGGTTGGTTTTTATGAATTACTTAAATAAGAAGCAATCGGGTTTAGAGGCTGCAAAAAATGAAAGCATAAGTAATTGGACACATAAATTTATCCTGATTGACCACTAACTTGGCTACATCCAGTCCCCTCATTCAAAAGGCTTTAATCCACTAATTCAAATACCTTGAATTACAAAACACTTGACCCTCCAAGCCAGCCTTCCGAAACAACATGAAATCCCCAAACTTTTGAAGGACTAACCACCTTGACCCTATAAGCCAAGTATTCTCCTAACAACCTTACAACCCATAATTGAAATAAGAACTAAACCACTATCGGGTTGGATACAAAAGATTGAGACTTTAAGTGTTTGCTTTTAACAAAATTGATAATAATAATAATAATAATAATAATAACTCTCAAACTCTAAGAAAAAAACACTTCGAAAATATTTCTAACTTCAACAAGTGTTTCTCTTTTTGAACTCTAAGATGAATTTGAAATTTTGAGCTTATGAGTTCTTCTACTCTTTTCTGATTTTCGATGATATTATTCTTCAGCCTTGAGTATCTATTTATAGATAAAGTTATCACTTAAATTTAGTCCTTGTTTACTTCTAAATTGTATATTCATTCCTAGTTTGGTCAACAGTGATTTGATTCAAAAATAATTTTGAACAACATGCTTTTTGATAATAAGTATTTTGTTTAGATTGAGTTTGTAAGTTCTTCAGATAAATTATGTTTGTATTTCGTTCATATTGATTTTGTAAATTCTTTAGATTGATTATGTTCGAATTTTATTGTAGATAAATCTTAATCAAATCTTAACCATACATGCAATCTTTGAATATGTACATGAGTTGCAAAACATGAATAAACACTTCACACATATGTCAGGATTAAATCAAAACTCAATTATCACAAAAGCAAGAACGAAGAACATTCTTGACTTTCAAAAAGCAAGGTTGCCCAAATCCAATAACATTGTTGCTTTAGGATTGATCTTATCCAATCACTGTCATATGACAGCTGGACAACTCCCAACGGTCACATGAGATGTCATATGCTCTCTTTAAGCCTATTAAAGGGACATCAAGATAAAGGGAAGATCAAAACTAAAGAAAACAAGCAATACTTCATTTTGCAATCACATTCGAAATTCATTGAGATTGTTAAAAACATATTTCAGTTCAGTTCTCAATTGGCTTTATTTTTCAATCATTTTAGAGTTCCAATATCAGAATACATTCTCAAGCAAGAGTTAAGCATAAACTGATTCTGATATGCTTTAAATGATTACTTTGTACACTCGAGATTATTATGTTAAAATAGCTTGAAAAGCTTTTGTAAAAAAGCCTTTTTATGTGTGTGAAAGGTTATGTGTAAATCCTTTCTAAATATTGATAGGTTGAGTTGTGGAAATCCTTTATAAGTTGCAAGGTAGTAAGTTATAACAAGATCAATATTGATTTGTAAAAGTTGTGTGAAAACCAAGAACAATCTTGCTTTGAACACTTAGTGAAAAATCTCACTTTTGTGAGGATTGGATGTAACCCATATTGTGTGAACCAGGATATATTTGTGTGTTATATTTCTTCCCTTATCTCTTTACTTTTAGTATTTTAATTTTTAGTTAAATAGATAAGCTAAAACTGTCATATTCAACTAACCCAGAACGTTCTCCATTTTCTATTTTACAACAAAAATCAATCTTGAGTTATTTTTTCTAGGAAATTTTAAATAGGTAAATCTAAAATCAACATCTAAATAGTGTTAGAAAAAAGATCTAGAAAGAAAAATGTCAAAAGCTAAGTACATTGCTGAAGGAGGTCATCAAACAGACTACCCTATATTTTGATGGCTCAAATTACTATTTATAGAAGAAAAAAATGCAGTTATTTTTAAAATCACTAGCCACATGTATGTGGCGCATCATCACATAAGGAGATTTCATGCCAAGGGTTGACCAGAATGATCCCGCATCTGTTGAAAAGAAAGAAACAAATTGGACACTAGAAGAAAAATCGAAGGTACTTCTAAACTCAAAAGCTCAATTATTCATATCATGTGCTTTAAGCAGGGAAGAAAGTGATAGAGTCGATGAATGCGACACTGCAAAAAAGGTATGGGATACACTGCAAACTCATCATGAAGAAATGATTAATGTGAAAGGATAGACATAGGCATAAGAAAGTTTGAGTTGTTTGAAATGAATAAAGGAGAAACTATCGATGAAATGTACTCCAAATTTAAAACTATTGTAAATGAAATGCAATCCTTAGGCAAGGCATACTATGTACAAGATAGAGTAAGGAAAATCATGAGATGCCTCCTAATCATTTGGAGACTCTGATAATAGCCATAAGCCAAGCCAAGAACCTCGAAGTACTCAGTTTAGAGGAATTAATAGGATCATTACGAGCACATGAGGTGCTACTAATGGAAGACAAACCAACAAAGAAAGGCAAAACAATTATCGTAAAAGCCTCTCAAGAAAGTGTGTCACTATAATCAGAAGAGGAAATAGAGGAAGTTGTATAGGAAAAATCAGATGAAGAAATAACTCTTCTTACAAGAAAAATCCAAAGAATGATGAGAAAAAGAGAGCATATCAAAAAGGGATTTCCAAATAAAAAGGAAAATATGAAAACTGAGGTAGATAAGAGTTAAATTACATTCTTTGGATGCAATAAGCAAAGACATTACAAAGTTGAATGTCCCTTAAACAAAAGAGCACCAAAGAAATTCCATTTCAAAAAGAAATCATTGATGGTGACCTGGGATGATTCTAATGATTCGGATTCAGAGAAAACAAAAGAAGCCAACATATGTATGATGGAAAACACGAATGAAACTGAGGTAATAAATTTTGAATACCACATTTTATGTGAACAGATGGGAAAGGAATTTGATAATTTGCTAAATGACTCAAATCTTGTTATCCAAAAATGCACCTCTTTAAATGAACAGTTTTATAAAAAAAAAAAAAAAGGAGGAAAAGGAAAAAACACATACTATGAATGATGAACTTAAGAAAATTATTCAAAATCTGAAAGAATCACAGCTGAAATTTTTTGATAATGAAAGACAAAAAAGTCAAGAATGTTCTGCAACACAAAAGGAGAACGTTCACCTTAAGTCTGAAGTAGAACTTCTTAAAAATTATTTGTGTAAATTCATTAAAGCAACTGAAACTTTCAAAGAATCATGGGATCTCAAATAGGAATTTTTGATAAAGCTGGTCTTGGTTTTGATAAAACCCAAAAAACAAAACTATATGAAAAATTCTTTGTGCTTGAAAGAAAAGAAGAAAAATGCAAAATCAAATGTTCATATTGTAGTAAAACTGGACATGTGGAATTTGCATTCTATTTTAAAAGGAGGGATGAAAAGATCAAGAATAAAAGGAATTTAAAAAAAGAAGAACGTTCTGCAGAGTCCATCTAAAAAAAACTGTAAAAAGAAGAACAATATCCAGACAGTTTACAAAAGGAAGAACATTCTGGAACAAACACAAAACCTTCTCCAGAAAGTTTAAAAAGGGGAGAACATTCTTAAGGCTTATCCAAATCTATTTCAAAAACATTTAAAACGCATATTTCAAATCCTTTCCAAGAACAACAACAAAATGATCCCACTGTTCCAAATTTGGGCACATTGAATGAAAAAGAATCCAACTTAATCTATGTGAGAAGTGATGATGGAGAGAGTTTATTAACGCATCTTTCAAAACATTTTTGATGAACTTGGCATCTCCCACAATATATCTTGTATAAGAACTCCTCAACAAAATGGAGTTGTTGAACGAAAAAATAGAACATTGCAAGAGATGGCAAGAACAATCTTAGAAGAATCAAATGTTGAAAAATATTTTTGGGTAGAAGCCATTAACACTTCATGCTACATTTTGAATCGTCTATCAATAAGAAAAATTATAAACAAAACACCCTACGAAATCTGGAAAAATAGAAACCCAAATATTTGATACTTTCACAATTTTGGATGTTACTGTTACATCTTAAATAACAAAGACAACTTGGGAAAATTTGATGCAAAATCAAGAAATTTTTTTGGGATATTCAACATAATCTAAAGGATATATCAGTGTACATGTATTATTTGATGAGTTTGATGATCTTGATCTAAGAAAAAAGGATGAAGAGGAGGAGGAAGAACATTCTGGACAATCACAACAGAACATTCTCCAAGAAAACGAGATTGATAAACAATCTCCATTTCAAACTCCTTCCAAAAACTAGAGATTAATAGAAGATCACCCTCAAAATCAAATAATTGGTGATACAGCTGATGGCATTAGAACAAGAATGTCATTTAAGGATGATGCTAACAACAACATGACAATGATATCTCAATTAGAACCAAAATCCACCAAGGAAGTTATAATTGATCAATCTTGGATTGAAGCAATGAAGGAAGAGCTTCTTCAATTTAAAAAAATGAAGGATGGAATCTTGTTCCAGATATACAAGATCAGTCCATAATTGGAATAAGATGGGTATTTAGAAATAATATGGATGAAGAAGGAAGGGTAATTAGAAACAAATCAAGGTTAGTTTCCCAAGGCTATAATCAACAAGAAGGAATAGATTATGATGAAACATTTGCTCTAGTAGCAAGGTTTAGAAGCCATACAAATTCTTGTTGCTTATGCATCTCATAAACTCATTAAACTTTTTCAAATGGATGTCAAAAGTGCATTTGTAAACGGTTTTCTAAATGAACAAGTTTATGTTCGTCAACCTCCTGGTTTCGAAAATCAAAACAAACCAAACTATGCTTTTAAACTCACTAAAGCTTTTATATGGTTTGAAACAACTCTCGTAGAAAAATTGACGCAACACTTTTCAAGAAAACAAACAAAAATGATTTACTTATTGTTCAAGTATACATCGATGATATCATTTTTGGCTCAACAAATGAAAAGATGTGTGATGATTTTTCAAATCTTACGCAAAATGAATTTGTGATGAGTATGATGGAAGAGTTAAGGTATTTTCTTGGATTAAAAATTAAGCATCAGGAAGATGGAATCTTCATATGTCAAGTAAAATACATAAAGGAATTATTAAAAAAAAAATATAGGATGAGTGAAGCTAAAATTATAACTACTCTGATGCATCCATCCTCTTCATTAGATAAAGATGAAAACGGAAAATCAATTTCTGAAAAAGAATATAGGGGAATGATTTGCTCTTTACTTTACTTAACTGCAAGTAGACCAGACATTGTTTTTGTAGTAGGATTTTGTGCTAGGTTTCAATCTGCACCAAAAGAATCTCACGTAATTGATGTAAAAAGATTCTTTCACTATCTAGTCGGTACTACTGATTTTGGCCTTTGGTACAACAATGGTTCTCACTTTCATTTGTAGCTTATTGTGGTGCGGTTATGTCGGAGATAATATTGAAAGAAAAAGCACAAGTGGAGCATGTCAGTTTCTAGGTGAAGCCTTAATAAGTTGGTCATGCAGAAATCAAAACACAATTGCTCTATCAACCATTGAAGCGGAATATGCTTCGACAGCATATTGTTGTTCACAAGTATTATAGATCAAAAACCAACTGGAAGATTTTTCAGTAAGTTACTCTCATATTTCAATCTATTGTGATAACACTAGCGCTATTAATCTCTCCAAAAACCAACTGGAAGATTTTTCAGTAAGTTCCTATCCAGCATTCTAGATCAAAGCATATTGAAATAAAACACCATTGTATTAGAGATCATGTAAATAAAAAGGAAATTGAATTAATCTTTGTTGATACAAAGAATCACTTTTTGATATTTTCACAAAACCTCTTGTTGAAGAAATATTTATTTCAATAAAAGAATGGTTAAAAATCATTAACAATCCCGCTCAGAATGATTAAAAATGCAACCAAAACATTATGGTAGTAAAGGAAAATGTTTTCCTTTTTACTTGTTCTTCTTCAAGAAACAGCTCAAGAACGTTCTCGTTCTTTATATAAAGCAAAAACTCAAAAGTAAACTTTTTAACACTTATTGCTGACACTCTTCATAAAGTAATGGCCACTCCACCCACTACTTCCACTTAAACCTCCAAACTTCCTCCTTCCCAAGAAAGGTATGCTCCATCAATCACATCCACGTGTGGCACTCTTGTTTCTCTCAATAACCGTTCAGAAAAAATTCAAAAAAAAAAAAAATTATTCTCACTAAAAAACAACCTTTCACTTTCTGAGCAAACGTCCTCCATTCTTCTTCATCCTTGTCCAAGCTCAAAGTCTCAACAATGGCTTGTACAAAAACAACAACACGAAAAACCCAAATCCCATAACACAATCGTCATCTTCCTCACCATCTCCAAAATGATCACCTTCACCACCACGTAAACCAAAACCCCTCATTCTTCATCTGAAAAAACGGTCTCTGACCTAATGTCCTCCTCTCGAGAGTCAAGCCCCCCTTCAATCAAACCAACTCCTCTTTTCACCATTGCATCAATACGGGGATCCCACTATTCATCAAACTCCACCACATCTCAGAAACACACTCAAAACACAATCAACATTCGCATCCTACAAACGAGGATCAATGCGCATTATTTTTGGTATTGGAACTTCCAAATCCAAAACAATTGATACCACAATCTACACAATCTCTAATGATGATTCTGATTCCACCCCATTACCAAACATTTCCACTTCAGACCAAGCACCATCATCAGAACCCTTAAAAACTCCAACATCCCTAATCCCTAAAGCAAACCCTTCTCAAACTCCTCAAAAATCACCTTCCAAAACCCCTCAAAAATCTCCTCAAAAAACCACTTCCAACACTCCTCAGAAATACCCTTAAAAAACCTCTTCCAAAACCACCTAGAAATTTCCACAAAAGAAACCATACAACCCTAAATCTTTTAAGAACAAGACAAAACCATCACTTAGGTCCTCCTCCACACTTTCAGATTTTTTTGCTTCAAAAAATATGAAAAACCCTAAGTTTGCAAAGACCCTAGAACGTTCTTCAAATTAAAATCCAAACCCATAACGTTCTTCAAAAACTTCAATCCCATAGCGTTCTTCAAAAAAACCCAGAACGTTCCTCAAACCCTAAAATCAAAATATTCACCAAACCAGAAGTTCTCATTCCCCTTCTGATTTCCTCTCAAAATCAAAAACTTTACCATGAAAAATAGGGCCAGAGGCCAATATGTATTGGTTGTGTGTTCATCTTTGAAGATATGAAATATGAAGGCACCGATATTAAAGATGATACCGAAGTTTTGGGTTGGACTGACTTTCTCCAAATCTCTTATTGTTACTATCCTGAGGTTATACGAGCTTTCTTTTGCAAGGCGAAAACCTTTCTTGACAAATCACTAATTGTCTCAAAAATTAAAGGCATTGAAATTCGTCTCACTCCTTCAATCCATGTTGAAATCTTTCATCTGCCTTCTAAAGGACTAACTGTTTTTGGACAAGACTGGTATTCAACTCTCAATATTTCAAAAGATGATGTGTTTCAAGAGTTGTTTATTATTGAGCCAACAAACTACATCTCAGCTGATTTGAAGCCGCTCCCTAAAATCTTCAATAGTATCAGCCAACACTCCATCTTAACACGATGTGGCAGCCATGAATTCATATCTAATAATGACACCCTAGTCATTTATCACCTTCTTCATAAGGAGAAGTTAAATCTGCCCCATTTAATCATCCATCACATGATCTCTGCCATCAACAAGATCTACAAGAGAAACAATATCCCTTATAGCATGGTATTCTCTAAAATCTTCATATTCTTTGATGTGCCTTTATGTGTCAAGGCATCAAAATCTTCATCCAAAAATATATCTCATCTGAAACAACTCCAATCTACTCCAAATGCAACATTCATTCCATCTGTAAAAAGAAAGAAGTTTGAGTGCCACTCCAAAAGTCCTCCAGATTCAATCCCACCTACAAATGAAGAACGTTTTCCCTCTTACCAAAACGTTCCCCTTCATTCTTAGAATGATCAAATACATACCATTGCTACTGTCTCTCACACCACTCCATAGTCCCTTTTTTATGGTATATGTCCTTCTATGCCTCATCAACACACCTCTATCGTGTCACCTGCATTTGTTTCGCCTCAAAAGACAAGCTCTTCCATTTTTGGAATTAGTTAGTTTTTGGTTTGTCAAGAATGTAAATCAACTATAACTCACAAATTCACCTCTGCCAGTCCTCTTCCACAAATTAACACATCTTTTGCTACTTTGTCAACATTTTGTACCTCTGTTGCACCCTCTCAAACTACCCCTGATTAGTCTCCTCTAAAAAAATCAAAGGTGGCGACAAATGGCTCAAAGACTAACAAGGCAATCTTTAATACTCTTCAGACCATCTAGCCAGAATGACACATCAGGACAAAGAACAGGCTATTATGAGAGATTGGATGACAAACCAGCTTGCTCCAAAGCTTGGTATTGAACCACCCATTCCGAATCCACCTCTAATTTTTCCACCAATTCCACAACCATCGTTCTCCTCATCCTCGAAGGGTTCTTCTCCATCATTATCATTCTAGATATGTTGCTGCTCATGTTCCCTTTTTGCTATGAAAAAGGGGGAGAAGTTTAATTTTGCTTAAATTTAGCTTAATTTAGTTTTTTAATCATCAACTATCTCAAAAGATTTTTTGTATAACTACTGTAATATTTTGTTGCTATGTATGAACTGATGATTATGATTTTAAATCAATGATATTATGTATGACTTTATGACTAATATCCTTTGTTAATGAAATTATCTTTGAACCATTAAGTATGAACTTGTGATTATTATTTATAAATATATTGGTTCAAAAAGATACCACATATTGAGGGAGATTTTTTATCTTAAAACGCTCTACATGATCATTAAAAATCAAAATTAAAATCTCAATTAACATGTTTGTCATCATCAAAAATGGGGAGATTGTTGAGACAAAATCCCAAATAAATGTTTTGATGATAAACAAATGGTAATTAAGATTTTAATTATGATTATGTGCATATTGGTATTTGATATGTTTGCTTGAGTGTGTTAATCAAGATAGGTATCAAGAAAATCAAAACATATCATAATAAAGAAGAAAAAAAATCAACCAAGAACGTTCTTGAGGAAAACGCACAACGTTCTCCACAGTTTTAGAATTTCAATAAGTATTCAGATCAAGTTCAGAACTTGCAAATTTTGTTTTAGTATGTTCTCCAACATATGCACGAACATAATTCAGTATGAAGATCATTCCAGGATGCAAGGCAAAGACTGTAATTCACTTGTCATTAAAAAAGAATCATTCTTCAAAGTTCAAGCAAAGGAAGAAACATAAATAATGACAAGTTCGGACATAATCATAAATGCAATATTTTAATATGTACATGAGTTGCAAAACATGAATAAACACTTCACACATATGTCAATATTTAATCAAAACTCAATTATCACAAAAGCAAGAACGAAAAACGTTATTCACTTTCAAAAAGCAAGACTGCCCAAATCCAAGAATGCTCAATTATCCACTCACTATCATATGACAGTTGGACAACTCCCAACGGTCACATGAGCTGTCCGAAGCTCTCTTGAATCATATAAAAGGGACACCGAGATAAAGGGAAGATCAGAACTAAAGAAAGCAAGCAATACTTCATTTTGCAATCACATTCGAAATTCATTGAGATTGTTAAAAACATCTTTTAGTTCAGTTCTCAGTTAGCTTGATGTTTCAATCATTGTTGAGTTCCAACATCCGAATCTATTCTCAAACAAAAGTTGAGCATAACCTAATTCTGATATACTTTAAATCATTACTTTGTACACTCAAGACTATTATGTTAAAATAGCTTGAAAAGCTTTTGTAAAAAAACCTTTTATGTGTGTAAATCCTTTCTAAAGATTGAGAGGTAGAGTTGTGGAAACCCTTTCTGAGTTGAAAGGTAGTAAGTTGTAACAAGATCAAGATTGATATGTAAACATTGTGTGAAAACCAAGAACATTCTTGCTTTGAACACTTAGTGGAAAATCTCACTTTTGTGAGGAGTGGACGTAACCCATATTGGGTAAGCCAGGATATGTGTGTGTTTGTTATATGTCTTCCCTTATCTATTTACTTAGTCTTTCAATTATCGAGTTAATTAGATAAGTTGAAACTGTCATTTTCAACTAACCCAAAACGTTCTCCATTTTTAGGTTTCAGAACCAAGAACGTTCTCCGTTTTATGTTTTCACAATCAAGATCAATCTTGAGTTAATTTTTTCAAGAAATTTTAAATAGGAAAATTTACAATTCAAACCCCCTTTCATGTAAATTGTTACTTCAATTGGAAACATAGCACGGTCTCTAAAATCAACACCTAAACAGTGTTAGAGAAAAGATCTAGAAATAAAATTGTCAAAAGCTAAGTATTGTTGAAGGAGGGTCATCAAACAGACCACCCTATTTTGATGGCTCAGATTACTATTTTTAGAAAAACAAAATGCATTTATTTCTAAAATCACAAGACACAGGTATGTGGTGCATTACCACGGAAGGATATTTTACGCCAAGGGTTGACCAGAATGATCCAACATCTGCTGAAAAGAAAGAAATAGAATGGACACCAGAAGAAAACTCCAAGGTACTTCTAAACTCAAAAGCTCAATTATTCTTATCATGTGCTTTAAGCAGGGAAGAAAGTGAGAGAGTCGAAGAATGCGACACTGTAGAAAAAGTATGGGACACGCTGTAAACTCATCATGAAGGAATGAGTCATGTGAAAGAAACAATGATTGACATAGGCATCAAAAAGTTTGAGTTGTTTGAAATGCAGGGATTTGAATTTTCATCAAGGTTTGTAATCTTCATGAGTTTGATTTGAGTGTTTAGAGAAGTCTCTTGGTTTTGATTATTCATTTGACATTTGTGTTTCTACATATGTATTAGGTTGCTCTGGTAATTTTAGTTCTACTAATAATTCACATTCATCATATGGTTCTCATTTTTCTCATAATTCTGGTTCATCATATAGCTATTCTTTTTCTGAAAGTTATTGTTCATCAATTGGTTCTTGTTCTGATAGGTACTGTTATGACCAATCCTTCTTCCATTAGAGTTAGGTCTTGGGACATAAACGTTTTTTCCTTCATAAGTTGCTAGCATCAACTTCCCAGATGCAATGATTGGTGTTTCAACTTGGTTTCTTAGAACATTTGCAACATAAGTCATAGATGCATATTTGCTTCTTTTCATACCATTAGCTAGAAAATCTTGAAATACTTCTTCTGTTTCAGCAATTTGATTGTTTAAAACATTAACTTTTTTAGTTAGGTTTGCATTTTCATTCCTAAGAGTTTTCAATTTTGAAGAGAATTTGTGATCCTTGAATAAACTAGAATGATCCTTTGACAAACCATAATGATCTTAATTACCTAGAATGATCTTGTAATCAATTTCCAGTTCAATTGAGAGATTATGTTCTTTGATTTAAATCATGGAGAGATCACTAATTGTTGTATGAATGTATTTGATCACCTATCTTTGAATAAATCACTCAAAAACATAAGTTAAATAGCAACACAATAAAAATCATGATTGGAGATTAATTAACTTGTTTGTTTATCTTCAAAACACTTGATTTGAGATTTTGCCTCAACAATCTCCTTATTTTTTTATGATGACAAACATGTTAATTAGATTTTAATTTTGATTCTGATTTAAATATAAAATTATACAAATTATATTTGTTAAAAAGTTCCACCTTAATTTTTGCATCTATTAATAGACATTTTTGAACCAAAATATATTTTCTTCATTAATGATATTAAAATAGTTCATACATATGGTTCAAAGAAAAATATAGAAAAGTAAAACAAGGAAGTACATAAGGAGTTCAAAAATACTTCTTTTAAATCCTAAATCTAATTTCTTCTTCTCCCCTTTTGTCATAAAAAAAAAAAAAAAAAAAAAAAAAAGAGGTGGGACGAATCCATAGTTAGAGCAGTTCAAAATAATAAAGATGGAGAAAAGTCATCAGAGGATGAAGAGATGGAGGGCATGGGTAGATCAAGAAAGGTTGGAGGAGGATTTCGTAGAGGTTGTTCAAGTCCCAGCTCGGGAGCAAGTTGAGTACCCATCCAATCCATTAAAATTGTGTTATCTTTATCTTCATTAACTTCTCTTTACCATTTCGTGTCTTTGAGGTGTCCTTTTCTATCTTGATGTGTTTTGGAGGACGTGGGTCTTCATTCACAGGCTATGAAACTGGAGAAGGCTAACCTAGAAAAGGAATAACAATAGTGCAGAAGGATACAAAAGTGAGAAAAGTAGAGCCATTTAAGATGATCTCTCAAAATGAACTTGGGAGCAAAGATGATGTTGAAGAATTTGATTATGTAGTGAGTATGGTGTTAGGATACCAAAAATAAAATCATTATCAATTAGGGTGGATTCAGATTGATTAGTGGTGAAGGGAAAAATTTTGTTATGGAAAGTAGAATGTTCTTGACGAAGGTTTATCCCAATATTTTTAGTATTTGGCTTTAAAGATTTTTTCATTTTAGGGCATTTTCTTTTGCTAGGACCAAAAGAACGAGGAGATTGATTTTGAGGGACATGTAGAGTTGGTGGAAGCGATGAATCGTTTTTTCATGTGGGAGATTTTTTGGAAGAGAATTTGCATATTTTGATGATGGGTTGTTCATTTTTGAGAGGGACATTGAAATATTTGAAAAAATTTGTGAGAACCATACCATAGGGAATAATATTAATTTTGTAATCACAAGTGGTGGAGGCTATCATGTTTAGAATGATGATGTAGGGGAGGTTGAGTCTTTTTCAATTGAGGAGGTGATAAATAATTAATGTATCATTCTCAGAAACATACTCGTGAATGCCACAATGAAGTAGAATGGAATGTTGACTAATATTGTTGAAGATTTTGGGAAAGGGTTTCAAATATGCAAAGAAAAAATTAGTTGAGCCAGGAATGAATAACTCAGTGAAAACTGCATCTTTGTGAACATTTAGAGCAGAATACCAATCTTTTCTAAAGATGATTGGCCCTTTAGTGGGAAGATTCATAATTTCAACCAATATTGAAGGAGTGAGATGAATTTCAACCCCTTTTAGAATAGTGATAAGAAAAGCTTTGTCATGGAAGGTTTAGACTTTGCAATCGAAAGCACAAATGACCTCTAGATAGTAGGCATACATGATTTCTAGGAACTCATACCAGTAAAGAGCATCAGTGTGTTGTTCGATTGAGGTTCCTTCAAATTGAAGGTTATCAAACAAAATGATTCGTCCAATCCCAATTGGTCTTTCAGTCCATTTGTCTTGGTAAATATTTTGGTATTTGGATTAGAGTAATGGTGGGATAAGGATTTTTTAAGTTGTTTTTTGAGGTGGTTTTGGTTGGGTTTTAGTTAAGCGTGAAGAACGTTCTGGTGGAATTGGTCTGGATGGAGAACGTTATGCACTTTTGGTTTTTCGTTGAGCTTGTTTGGAGAGTTGTATCATAATTTGTTTTGCAGAAAATATGATAGAATGGGTGATGATTTAGTTGATTTTGAAGGTGGCGTTGTTTGTGTATGTTGATGAATGGATTTTGATTTCTTTGATGGCGATTTTGAAATGGTAAAAAGAAGTTTTACAAATTTTGATGGTGGAGTATAGGGTTTTGAGGATTTTGAGGATTTTGGTGTTGAAGCTGAGGTTTTTGAGCATTTTGGTGTTGAAGTGGAAGCTTTTGAGGAAGAAGAAGAAGAAGAGCGTGTGAGTGGAGGTGGAGAACCAGATTCATCATTTGAGATGTTGTTTATAATTTTTCTTATTGATACATGATTTAAAATATAACAAACAAGAAGTGTTAATTGTTTCAGCCCAGAAATATTTTTGAACATTTGATTCTTCCAAGATTTTTCTTGCCATTTATTGTAGAGTTCTATTCTTTCTTTCAACAACATCATTTTCTTGAGGAGTTCTTGCCCAAGAGAGATTGTGAGAAATACTATTTTCATAAAATAAAAAAATAAAAAAAAGGTTTTTAAAAGAAACATTTATAAAATATCCTCTAGAATGAAGGAGCAATGTACATCTACACATACATGCATAAGACGGTGCGGTTGCACAACACATTTATATGTATAAGTTTACCAAATATGTTGAACTCTAACTATATAGTCGAACACGTTGAAGATGTTTCAACAGGGGGAGATACATCAAATAAACTCTATTGCAAGATTTGTTAGGAATCACCAAACCCCCAATGAAGCGCAATAGGTACGCTCTACAGTGTTGTTGTACCGGCTCAACTGTTGCATTAACCGGAACATGAGAAAATGAGTCTTTTTACCATTTCAGTTTGACGAATTGGTCCACCATTTGATTTTTTGGATGAATGATACCAAAAATTTGCTGCCATTCTTCACCCCAATCTAAAGCACCACCTCCAGTTATTGGTCTTCCATTGACAGGTAGACCTAGTTGTAATGCAACATCTTCAAGAGTTATTGTACACTCTCTTATTTGAAGATGAAACGTGTGTGTTTCTGTTCTCCAACGTTCTATCATTGTGGTCTCCAATGATGGGTCTACGTTACTAGATCCCGATTTTGCAATGCTTAAAAACCTAGCTTCCTCTAAGTAGGGAACTATCATTTCATTTGGTTCCTCCATTCGGAAGCGGTGGTGACATTCAATCAAGTTCTACATTTTAAATAAAATTAGTATTAGACTTATGAAATGACGATTAAAAACATGTGGAGATATTGGTTTCTTAAAATAGCCATGGATCTTGTATGTTTTGAATGTGAGAGCTTGTATGTTGTGAACGTGAGAGCTTTAAAGTGTGTGTGAAAAATAATATGAACATAATGACTATTTAAAGAATTGTTTTGTCAAGGATTGTGTTATCTTATCCAAAATCGAAACCAGCCAATTAGTGGGGCATTGGCGGATTATGCTGACGTCATTGTAGCAGATTACGCTGAAGTTGTTATTCACAATCGAGCCCATAATATCTTTACAGTTAAGGAGTTAGTTCATCCACCAAGCGGTCGTTATGTAGGGACATTCAAGGTAGACCTCGATAAATGATTGTGTGACTGTGACTGTGGTGAATTTCAAACATTACACTATTCGTGTTCACATGTCATCGCCTCTTGTATGTTTATTCACTGTGACTACATGATGTATGTGTCTTCCAAGTATACATTGCAATTTAAAGATAAAAATAGTAACTTCTAGCATTTGCCTCTTTAGATGAGAGAGAAAGATTACACAAAATTTAAAGACACTAAATTTAATTCACTAATAAGAGAAAATGATGTAATTACTCTTACCCTTTTTAAAAAATTTGAAATAGCCCAAAATCAATTTTTACTAAAGTTTTCTACTTCATTTTCTGTATCAATTCATTAATTTTGTGTTCTCCTTCAATCATTCACTTGTGCGTGTTTTTTTTCTTTCCATGCGACTCTACTATTGGTTTTCATCAGATAAATTTTCTTATCCTTTTCGATTTCTCCACATCGTTTTATTGTTTTTATGTCTTTTATTTGAATCATTTTATCTTTACTTTATTCATATGTTGATACGAAATTATTTTTTCTTGTGTGGGTATATTTAGTGTTTTTTATGAGTACGTAAGGTACATTAATCAATTTTGAAATGGGTCTAAGAGATACATTAAAATAATAAATTTTGGACTAAATAGCACCCGCAGTTCCTTAACTTAATTTCAGTTAAGGTTTTAATCTTTTATCTTCTTTTTTTTTTCTCCCAATTTGGTCATTTGTTTTAATTTTAAGTGGCAATTTGATCTTTTATGTTTTAAAATGTCAACAATGTTATCCTATTTTTTTACAAAAATTCATCAATATTTTCAAACAACACCCATAAAATTAATAATCATCTTCAATATAATACAAATTTCATCGAATGCATAACCCAAATATTCAAATAAACTCATATTTTCATCTCCAACAATATCAAACTCATCAAATAAAGAATGAAAATATGAGTTTATTTAAATATTTAAGTTATGAATTTGATGAAATTTGCATGATATTGAAGATAATAATTAATTTTTAGGATTTGTTTGAAAATTTTGACGAATTTTTGTTAAAAAAAAA
>JBBPBR010000006.1:11480045-11535004 GCA_037974775.1 Cicer pinnatifidum
TTTTTTTTTTTCTTTTTGTTGCAAAATTTAGAATCTGATTCATGTAACTAAGATATTTTTATTATTGGAAATGAATAAGTCGTTTTAACACTTCCGATCTTTTTTTATTTTGTTGAATATTAATATTTTCAATGTTTGCCGCAAATCAAATTGTTTTGTTGATACTCTCACCTGACATTCAACCAGTTACTAAATAAATAAAAGGTTAATAATACCCCTTTCTTTTGCTTCTTCAACAATATTGTTTGCATCACCAATAGACAAAAAAAGCTTATAGTAACATTTCCACAACATTATAGAAAATGGATACACTGACAGTGCCTTTTTATAAAACCTCTCCGCTACTATTTCAATGCCTATAGCATTGTGAAGGACCTCTGCAGCTTTCTACGACTATCGATTTACATGAGCCACAGTACATAAGATCGTTCCTACCAATATGATGTCTTTAAAGATTTGGCTTAAATACACTATTGGTCCACCTATTTTATTTTTAATATTTTATTTTTAATATAAAATAAATAAAATTTTAAATATTTATTTAAATATTTTTAAATTTTAAATTATTGTTGAATAAAACAAATTTAATTTAAATGGTTTAATTTTAAATATATAAATATTACATAATATTAAAAATGTAATAAATTTAAATATTTAAAAATAAAATTATAACTATTTAATATAAATATTTTAACATTTTAAACTATTAAAAACAACTTAACTAAGATAAATAAATTTAAAAAACTTTCAATTTTAATTTTAAATATTTTAATATATATAAATAGAATGAAATTAATTTGATTTTTAATATTTTAATACAACAATAAAATTAATAAACAAAAATAAATTAACCAGAGTGCCGCATCATAAAAAAAATAAGGGACCAAAAAATCCCAAGAATAAGTGAACAGGGAAAAAAAAAGTTTTTGAAAATGAAATGACTAAAAGTTCATTTTATGCAAATTAGGAGGACCAAAAGTTCATTTAAGCCTAAAGATAGAACCATACAAGATGGCATCAGTATCTAACGTTAAATGTAAATCAACAACCATGGATAGAACATCTCTCAAAATTTAGTATTTTTAAATGACAGATTACACGGTGAACCAGTGATTTCAATGTGCAAACAAAAGCAAGTCAGAAATGCATGCTACTCGTAACACAAACGAACCAAAAAAGCCTAGCAAGTAATTTATGATGGTTTTACCTACTGCTGGTATCGTATCATTGGATTTCAGGGGCTTATGATTAATAGCAACATCTAGAGTTCTTATATTATAAAGATTTCCTCATTCTCCAAGAAAGAAAAATCATCCAAAGAACGCTCCATCAATAAGTAGAAAACAAAGGATAACATACCACACACAACAATGTGTCCTCCTTTTCAATTGGCCCCAAATTTCCATAGTAAATGAGCAAATAAACTATCAAGAGAGCCACACATGTTGGATCAATCTCCAGAGCTTTTGACAGTACAGATAGAGCCTAAAAATTACAATTATCGATATGAAGAAATACATAAGCAAACTCAAACAAAATCTACCAAGACAGAAAATGCAATCACAACTGTTACCTTTCGCACTCCCCGCAACTTATATATTTCCTGGTCAAGAATAAGAAGAACCATCTCAACGGATTGCTCACTATCAGCCATAGCCTGTTTAAATTGATTCCAAGTATGCAATAAATAAAGGGGAAGTTAGCACACAAAAAACCAAATTCAAGACATTCAGCATTACAGGTTAATCATAAAATCAAGGCTAGATTAAACAAGAGCTGTTGGCCAGGAAAACTAAAAAAATTCATATTATAGTCAATTAAAAACAACTTTATTCTAAAACTGAAAATATATATACACAAGAAATACTTCTTCACATTGAAGTTCACAAAATTGTCATTTACACTGAGAAGTACTAAAATCGTGAATAAGTATCCTTCCTACAGTTGCAAAATTATAGCTAACACGGCATAATATATATGGGCATGCACTGATATGAACTTATTTGATATTATATATACTATTTATTTTAAAATAATTCCAAAATAAAATCATACAATACAACAACAAAATAAAGTTACAATTGACTCATTGTGCTCACTTCTGCATTGTGGTGTTAGACATCACATGATTATTTTAAAATTATAATAACAAACCAGGAAAATAGTATGATAGATAGAAGCAACAAACCCCAACTCCATTTCTCCACTGAAAAGATAACTGTTTGCTCCATGCCCCACGGACCTCTTTGCGTTCATCACCACCAAGCGAAAATGGACCGTCTGCAGCTGAACCATTTTGTAGCAAATTCAAAGTAGCCAAAGTGATACTGAAATGCTGCTGCCAGTATTGAGCAATTCTATGTGCAGTTAAAGGTTTATATGCAAATTGATCCGCTTTCAGAACATCTAAACTAACAAGGTATGTCGGCAGAATAGTAGCTTTGTGATACTTGGTAACTTTTCTCACACCATTACAATTTTGCTGATGCAACAGCAATCGATCTTGAGAATCTGTTCAAACAGTATAACAGTCTCTTTAGAGAAGATAATTGATAGAAACCAGAATTTTATTGGCTAGAATTGATGAGCTCTGAAGCTCTTACAATGCTGGAAATATGAAAATGCAGAAAAAGAACTAAACCAGAGTTCTAAGAACTCCTAAGCCAGAGCTTCTGCTCCTAACCAGAGAAAGAATTCCCCTAATTTTTTCTTAGAATATTTTCTGAATATCTTTCCCTCTTCCTATTCCCTCATTCTTATAACATAAAATAAATGACATTCCCACTTCCCCTCTTTAATGGAATATAAGTAGAATAAGAGACATTGTTACTACCTTTTATTCCCTCCATCAATCATTCTAGAAACTAAATGTGTGTGAAGTGTGTGACTTGGTTGAGTGGGGCCCACTCTTTGTGTCTCATTCCTGTTACTTTGCAGTGTTCTATCAATAATTTTAATTACAATAATACAAAGTAGATAATATCATAATGAATTCATAATTCCGAAATTGTAATTTTTCTATACAGCACATGTTACGGGTCAATACCAATTCCACATTCTGTCACATAATTTAGTTTCCCTGACATTGAACTGAGTAGAATAAAGAAGCTTCCATTCTACTAATACTGAGTCCAAGCAATAATCAGATATCAAAAAGTCATTAACTCACTATTTAGGACCAGTCAGTTCTGGAAATATATTTTGTATATGAATAGTGGTTCTGTAAGTTCAACAGAAATTTGTGAAAGTAAATCCAAAATTCATCCTCTGCATTTTTCCTTTATTTTGGACAATAATGTCGATCATATCAAAAATCAACCTATGGAGGTAGGTTCCTTTCACACAAGCTCAATTACCAAGACATCGATCCAACCAATTACCATATTCCCGACATTCATTCAACCTCAAAATATAACTACATTCCTGGACTGGATCATGTCAGCGTCAAAATATAACCCGGCATACTTTTTTGAGGTAAAAACATTATTAGCTCCCTAACCAAACAATATTTAGTGTAAAATAGAACTATATTCTCTTTTCAGTATCAACCATTCATTCTTAGTTAACCTAATTATCTCCTATATTGGACAATATTAAGTTCAACTTCAGAAAAAACCCCAAAAATACATATAACAATCATCACATGGACATGGATATTTTCAGAAAGTTCCATCATCATACAACAAGAATGAAGGCAAAATATACAGGTTACAAACTGTAACTAATTTTTTATACCTGCATTATTAGAATCAGTTTGCTGATTAATGTTTCCATTAGCATAGTCCTTAGCAAGCGGCCAAGGACACTCGTCGTTGTTGCATTTTCCTCGCAGCTCATACAAGCAAAGCGGCCAAAACGGATCAACTTCGGGACTGCAGCCATAAGTGCCTTCTTCTGAGAGTGAATTCCCAACAGTGACAGACATTGAGATTGCTGACATGTTCTTCGCTGCTTCATCAGAACTGAGAGAAGTAGCATTTTGACATTGATCATCATTATCGTGAGTGGACTTATTTTGATTGGTTAAATGATTTGAACTAAATGGTGACATTTCTCTCAGCTCACTAAATGCACTCCTAAAAATTACAGGAAGAACGTTCTTCGGATTAGTTGAGTGATGACCTTGATCACCAGAACCTGCACCGCAGTTGGCACTGAAAGAATTTCCACCAATTTTTTTCTGACTTTGAATCTGAGTATCCGGATAGATTTTTCATTCTTTCCTCTCGTACCTAGATTTTAAGAACAAAAATAATCAGGAAGATAATGATAAACTTGCAAGCTCATCAACACTTAATTAACTACTGCTACCTTTAACTTGTGATTTGTCACAATAAAGACCGAGAATCATTGATCGGAAACCTAAATAATTGGTTAATACCTAAAAGTCCCAATACCTAGTATCACTGTTTTTCAACCTTAATTTTAAAGCATTTACAGAGTCTATGAAGTTTGATTCTTATGTTGATTAAGATACACACACTGATCAACTCCTCTTTTGACATCAACAGTTCATATAAAATCCTAATAGTCCAATTCAATAAAGTTAAAAGAAAAAAAAATTGACAGTCAACAGCACCAAAATTATTCCATTTACAAATATTATGTAATGAAACTGAGTGAAAAGAGAAGAACTTTAGGAAAGAACACCGAAATGTGAAGCTAGTGTAGGGCCAAGAGAAAATCAGGCCTGTGTAAAAAAAATTATAAAATAGCAAATCACAAAAATGTTCATCCAAAAAAAATCACCTCTAAGATCATTTGTTTTCTGCATTAGACAATGGGAAAGAGCCATGATGCACTCGGCTTTTCTCACTTGCAACCTAATTTTCAGCACCTTGTTCAGTAGTCTCAATGTTGTTGCATGGATTACTACTCTTCGTAGCTCTTTTCCCTAATCGTGCAAATAATTCAGACCTTAATGCTGCTTCAAGAAGCAAAGAACCCTGAGGGCTACCAGTGGAACAATTTGCATTTCATGCAGTATCTATGTCCATTTGTTTCACATTTGAGTCTTATTTTCTATGATATGCAGCATCAAGATGATTAGAAACGTGTCCAGATAGAGAAATTTATTCATTTTCATTAGCTGATGTGTCAGATTCATTCCTAGGAGAATACACTTCATCCGCAGTATGATTACCCCCTTTGAGGCAATGGCTCGGATGTACAAGCATCTGGTTCAGGACAATGTTCAGAACCTAAATTTGCTCTGTGTGTGTGATGATAGGAAGTATCGGACTGCCTATTATTGATGCCTTGATTATTAGAATCAAAACTAGGATTATTAATATTATATTCAGCCTGCCTCAGACAGCTTGATGTGGGTATTTCATATCCAAGTTTAGGTAAGTAATCTAGACCTATATCAAGTTGATGGCGCTGTCCTAAAGACAGAGAAAAGCTGGAATATTGAAAATCAAAGATCGTAGCATAGCTGAATACAATTCCCTTTGGTGATAAAGATTGTTGCATCGAGCATTAGCCTCAAGCAAAGACCTCTGAGCTTTAAGATAAGCTCTGTGTGCATTCCTTTCTTCAATTTCACAATTGTGGTTCGGTAATTTCAACAGAATTTAGTGAAAGTAAATCCAAAATTCATCCTCTGCATTTTTCCTTTATTTTGGACAATAATGTCGATCATATCAAAAATCGACCTATGGTTGTAGGTTCCTTTCACACAAGCTCAATTACCAAGACATCGATCCAACCAATTACCATATTCCCGACATTCATTCAACCTCCAAAAATAACTACATTCCTGGGACTGGATCGTGTCAGCCTCAAAATATAACCCGGGATACTTTATTTAAGGTAAAAAGATTATTAGCTCCCTAACCAAACAATATTCAGTGTAAAATAGGACTATACTCTCTTTTCAGTATCAACAATTCATCCTTAGTTAACCTAATTATCTCCTATATTGGACAATATTAAGTTCAGCTTCAGAAAAAACCCCAAAAATACATATAACAATCATCACATGGACATGAATATTTTTAGAAAGTTCCATCATCATACAACAAGAACGAAGGCAAAATATACAGGTTACAAACAGTAACTAATTTTTTATACCTGCATTATCAGAATGAGTTTGCTGATTAATGTTTCCATTAGCATAGTCCTTAGCATGCTGCCAAGGACACTCGTCGTTGTTGCATTTTCATCGCAGCTCATACATGCAAAGCGGCCAAAAAGGATCAACTTCGGGACTGCAGCCATAAGTGCCTTCTTCTGAGAGTGAATTCCCAACAGTGACAGACATTGAGATTGCCGACATGTTCTTCTTTGCTTCATCAGAACTGAGGCAAGTAGCATTTTGACTTTGATCATCATTATCGTGAGTGGACTTATTTTTATTGATTAAATGATTTGAACTAAATGGTGACATTTCTCTCAGTTCACTAAATGCACTCCTAAAAATCACAGGCAGAACGTTTCGGATTAGTTGAGTGATGACCTTGAAAGGTATTTCTCCTTGATCACCAGAACCAGCACCGCAGTTGGCACTGAAAGAATTTCCACCAATTTTTTGCTGACTTTGAATCTGAGTATCCGGATAGATTTTTCATTCTTTCCTATCGATGCCTAGATTTTAAGAACAAAATAATCAGGAACATAATGATCAATTTGCATGCTCATCAACACTTAATTAACCCTAATCGTGCAAATAATTCAGACCTTAATGCTGCTTCAAGAAGCAAAGAACCCTGAGGACTACCAGTGGAACAATTTGCATTTGATGCAGTATCTATGTCCATTTGTTTCGCCTTGGAGTCTTGTTTTCTATGATATTCATCATCAAGATAGAGAAATTTCTTCATTTTCATTAGCCGATGTGTCAGAATTCAGATTCATTCCTAGGAGAATACACTTGACACAATTAAGATGAAGATGAAGATGAAGTTTCCAATTCCATAAACCAAGACTAATAAGAAAGTAATGATACCAGATGAGTGATGATCAATTGCAGAGATGAGTACAAAACCAAGTTCAATGCCTTGGGTACTTTGTTGCACCGAAGGAACAGAACCAGACCCTGCAGCAAGGGTGGATTGCACTGTACAGCCATTAGGGTTTTCCTGGTCAACAAAAATTACTCATTAACAAATCCATATCAATTCAACTAAATTTGCAAGAACAACACATTCATTCCACCCCATGCTTTCAAATTTAGGCACGCTCTGGTTTTTCATTTTCTACTGTTTAACCCACTATAAAAGCATTAAATAAAACCCTACACCATTCTTTGCAATTAAAAATATTAAAAACGCTTTTGTTATACATTGTATATATTCACCCCATTTTTGTATACGGGGCAATACCGATTAACAAAGTGATTAGCTTGTTCCGTGATTAATTTGTCAATAAGTCAGACCACAGTTCGATTTAGCCTCTTCCGTGATTGACCCGTTGGGTTGACAGACTTGTGGAGGTGAGTTTTCTTCGTCAATTGGGGCATGCGTCATTCTCACTTAGTAAGTCGACATGCATCGAAGAACTAGGATCTACTTGATTGGAGAATGATGGAACGTCAAATGAGTACATGCTATTAATATAAGGAGCAGCCGACTCAAACATACCTAGGTTTGCACCAAATAAGTTATTCACAAAATCTTGGTCGTAGAGATTTTCGGTGATCATATTGTTGAGTTGAAGTGAATTGAAATGATTGTCTTAGTGGTTCGAATTGTTGTTGCGAATGGCGATGTTGTTCTGGCACTTTATTTTCAATTATAACAGGGGGAGTCGGTGGGCGAGGTCTATTATGCCTTTGTCGTTGTGATGGTTGGGTTGACTATTCTGCAACACCACACCATAGGGTCCTGCAGTAGGTGAGACAAAGGTACATATTGGAGTTAACTCTAAACCATACCATATACTCACTCATTTGTTGGTATTGGGTTTTCATGTATCGGTTGGCCAATAAGACATTGACTTTGAAGTTCGTTCCAAAATTGAATCTATGCAGCATGTCTGTATTTCCAATTTTCTAGACGATTCCCTCTCATATCTTGACAGTAAAGTG
The DNA here is from genome assembly GCA_037974775.1 of Cicer pinnatifidum. NCBI lineage: Eukaryota > Viridiplantae > Streptophyta > Magnoliopsida > Fabales > Fabaceae > Cicer > Cicer pinnatifidum. Next base: position 11,488,075 of record JBBPBR010000006.1, read on the forward strand.
TATCAAAATTTTCAGGATCATCTAGTATTTATTGGAAAAGTCCCAATTGCAGTTTGAATCTGTTTGTTTGATGTCATTCTACAATTGAGAAACAAATCAAAGTAGTTTTGGCAGTTCATATCATTGAATCTTGATATGCTTGTTGTGAAATGATGTTTTCAAGACCTTTGTAAGGCATGCATATGAACTAGAGAAAACAAAAGACATATTAATAAGGCGACACAATTATAAGTAATATAAATTTTATTGAACAATGTGTTGGATGGGCTCACACCCCAAGTGGAACCCACCAATTTTATTAATATTATTATAATTATTATTAGTAATAATATTGTTATTATTATTATTATTATTGAAATAAAAGAAGATATAGAAGAACGGAAGCTAGAGAAGAAAAAGAAAGGTTTGGTTCCGGTGGTGGTAACAGGTGTGTAGCAAACTTGCTCTGTTTGATCTACAATTTTGATAGGTTATTTCTACCTATGAGTTTGTTATTTTAATATATAGTCCGAATAGTTTTATCTTATTGAGTTACTTTGGCATATCCACTTTAATGGAAGGTTGTTATAAGGTTGTTATTTTTTATTGATGTTCCATATTGTTATTAGAAAGACTCTGGTGTACCCATTAATTATGATAGTGGAAGTTTTACTAGACTAGGTCTCGTGGTTTTTATTCTCTCAATTTGAGGGAAGTTTTCCACGTCAAAAATTGTGTTTGTATCATATTTAATTTTCTTCCAATTATTATTGCTTTTGGAATTGTATTTTCTGTTTGACCATTAATCTGCACAAGTGAGGGAAAAATATTTCATATTATTGAGATAGTTATCTCTGGTTTTTCCAAACAAATTGGTATTTAGAGCTCGGTTGATTTGACTTGTGCATTTAAATGAAGGAGGAAAATAAAGGTCCAAATATGATTAAACTCAACTCTTCTAACTACACACCTTGGAAGACTCTCATGGAAGACATGTTATACAGTAAATATATGTATGATCCTATTGAGGGTAACACTGCTAAACCCACAGATAAATCTGACGTTGACTGGAAGAAGATGAATAGAAAGGCTGTGGCGTTGATCAGGCAGTGGTTGGATTTGAGTGTATATCCTCATGTTGAAATTAAAATAGATGCTAACAAGATGTGGGAAAAGTTAAATGAGTCATGGGGGATCAGTGGCGGAGCTTGACTGAAAAGTTTGGGGTGGCTGACATAAAAATATAATATATAAATTAAATATATAAATAATATTATATAGCAAATAATTAAGTTGTAATAAACACAAAATGAAGTATCAAATAATTTAACTATATGACTTAAAAATACATTAAAGTAATACTCTACGTTCTTTAATTAACTTGAAATCATCAATAATAGACTCAGAACTGATACTTGCAGCAATTTCCCTTTCTATGTAAACTGTCATGCTATCTGCCAAAAAGTCGGCTTCCATCTTATTTCTTAACCTTGATTTAATAATTTTCATTGCTGAAAAAGATCTTTCAGTTATGGCAGTAGAAACCGGAAGAGTCATGATAAGACGAAGTAATCTATCAATCAAGTAGAAATTTTGCATCTTTTCAGTTGCAACCAAACATGAGCATAATTCTTGGATAGTTGATAAATTCTTCAAATTTAAATCTTGACGAGCATCAACCAAGAAATGTTGGAGTTGAAATTTCAAATTAATCTTCTCTTGCATGTTGAAATCCACAGGGTAATATTTTTCAACTAGAGTGCAAATTTTTTCAATGTTAAAAGCTTTATAATTATCCTTAGGAGTCAAAGCACAACTTAGAGTTAACAAATCCATTGCTTGCTCACTAAATCTGTTATTCAACTCTACTAATTGTTGATCAATGGAAGTAAAAAATATTTCAACTCTAAAATAATGCTCTATTGTAACTTGACCTTGTTGAAGACGAGAGCGTCCAAATCTTGTTGTTGAATGAACATCGTTGAGATCAGGAATTTCAATATCATGTTTTTCACAAAAAGTCTTCACTTCAGTAAATAATTTATCCCAACCATCTTCTCTCAATGCTTGAATAAGACACTTTGTTGTTCCAACCAAACACATGGCATTAACTATATCCTGAGATTGTTGTTGTAAGGCTTGGCAAAGTATTTCAGTTATCCCCATCATTTTTTTCATCAAATGCAAGATAAATATAAAATCAAACGCCTTCAAATAATTATAAGCACTATCAGCATCACCACGTGTATAATAACTTGCTCTTTCATTTGTAATTTTTTTTAAAACAATACAAGTTGCCTCATACATATTTATCAAGCTACAAATAGAAGAGAAATGTGATCCCCAACGAGTATTCCCAGCTCATTTCAAAGTACCAATTTGATTTATACCTTTACCAGTTACAATTTCATCAATTTCTAGCAAATGTGCAATTTCCTCTAATTGAGCAGCTTGTAACTCATCATGACGCTTAGTAGAAGAACAAACAACATTAACAACAAAAGTGAGCTTCTCAAAAAATTTATGAATTGAAACAACTTCTCTTGATGCACTAACCAAAGCAAGTTGCAATCGATGAGTAAAACAATGGACATAGTAAGCATAAGGACAATCTTTCATAAATAGTGCTTGTAAACCGTTCCATTCTCCTCTCATATTACTAGCACCATCATATCCTTGACCACGCATGTTAGAAACATCAAGATCATGTCGAGAAAGTATATCACATACTTCTTCTTTTAGTGTTAAAGCTGTAGTGTCTTTAACATGTGCCACAAAAAAAAAATCGCTCTTGTATTAAACCAACTTTGTCAACAATTCTTAACACAAGAGACATTTGTCCCCTTTTTGATTCATCCCTAGCTTCATCTACAACGATGCAAAATTTGGAATCACCAATTTCTTCACAGATATGTTTTGTCACCCTACTAGAAAGAATATGCAAAAGCTCTTTTTGAATTTGATGTGAAGTATATTTAGAATTATATGGAGCATTTTCCAACACAACTTTCACAACTTCATCATTGTAAGTTGCCAAGAGTTTAATCAATTGAAGAAAATTGCCTTGATTTCTTGACTCGCTAGTTTCATCATGTCCCCTAAAAGCACAAGCTTGAAGTGTTAGCCAACGAATAGTGTCAATTGATGTCTTGAGACGTATTCGATTCTTCAAAAAAATTTCTGAGCTTTGCACTTGAAAAGTATTCCTAATATGTCCATCCTGATTCAACAAGTCTAGACAAGCTTTCATTGCATTGTTGTGTGGTGAGCAAGGATCTATCCCTATGTGTTTGAGAAAGACGCAAAATTTTCCGTTTTTAATTTTCTTCTAGTTTCTAAAACCTGTACCAATGAAGACATCTGATCTAGGACGTCCACTTGGTCTTTTGCTAAATAGATAGCATGGTAAACAATATGCAGCATCTTTAGAAGGTGAATATTCAAGCCATGAAGAAAATATGTTAAACCAAGCATATCGAAACCGTCTTGGATGAACCTCGTTGCCAGATAAAGGATATTCTTCTAAATTTATTTGATAAGGACCAAATTTTAGATAAGCTCTTCGTATTGCATCCAATTTATTTGGTGAATATTGCCAAATTTGAGGGCGCTTTCCGGGGTCACGCTCTAAACATTTCTCAAAGTCATCTTCGAAAACTCTATGAACCTTGGAAAGATGATTCTCATTTTCTTCAATTCTTGGATTCTCAGAGATAGTTTCGGATGTAGAAGTTGTCATTTCTTCATCTCTTTCAATCTCACAAATTTTCCTCTTGAAAAAAGAATCAATTCTTTTACTCTTCTTCATTCTCACAAACTTATCTAAATCAATATAATAAACATAAAACATCTTATATTCAACAAAAAAACTAAAACACTTTATATGGACAAAAAAACTCAAACAAAAATGCAACAAAACTCAAATATCTTATATGCAACAAAAAAACTCAAACACTTTATATGAACATAAAATCAAACATCTTATGTGCAACAAAAAAACTCAAACACTTTATATTAACATAAAATCAAACACCTTATGTGCGACAAAAAAACTCAAACACTTTATATTGACATAAAATCAAACACCTTATGTGCGACAAAAATACTCAAACAATTTATATTGACATAAAATCAAACACCTTATGTGCAACACAAAAACTCTAAACAAAAATCAACACTAACGTCTAATTAGAACTCCAAATCAGAATTCCAAACTCCAAATCAAAGCTCCAAACTCAACAATAACAATATAAGCTTTACATTTCATGCTAACAAAAATCAAACCTAACAAAAATCAACACTAACCAACAAAAATCACCAATAACAAAATAGAAATTCGAACATTTTGAACAAAGCAGCAACGCGATCTAGAGACAGATGACTGATAAGGTTGCGGCGAATAGAGAGGCAGCGACGAACGGCCACGGACGGAGGCAGTCAGGCAGAGCGATCAAACGGCCGCCGCGAGCAAACGACTGATTCGTAACTTGGCAGATGAACGGAAAGGCGGCCACACGTTTGTCGTGAATCTGATTATCGAGGAGGGCGAGAGGAAGGTCGTGACTGCAAGAGGGAGAGAAGGAGAGAGGAAGGCTGGATGGAAGAGAGAGAGAGAAAACTGAATTAGGTTTAGGTATTCTTGTAATTGTTTAGTTTTAATATGGGCATGTTAGTCATTGTACCTATAAATTTTTTTTTTTGGTTGGTTGTGGCCCCCCTTGTCCTAAGGAAGCTCCGCCCCTGTGGGGGATAAGTCAATCTAAAAACTTCCATAGATGCGACAACTCTGAAAGTCGTAGCAAGTCGAGGACTAGAAAAAAAATGATATGCTATCATTGTGGCAAAGCGGGTCACATAAAAAGAAATTGCAGGTTCCTTAAGAGAGATCAATCAAGGGAAAAAATAAAGACAAAGAGAAGAAAAATGATAAAGATACAACATCAGTTGCAACTGGTAGTAATGTCTACATTGTTAGTGATGATAATTCCATAAACCTTGCATGTTAGAATTCAACTTGGATTATTGATTCGGGTGCCTCATATCATGTTACTCCTAGACGTGATTTCTTCTCATCTTACAATGTTGGTGATTTTGGCATGGTTAAAATGGGAGATGAAGGAGTATGTAAAATTATCGGTATGGGAGATGTTTGGGTTGAAACTGAGATTGGTTGCAAGCTTCAATTGAAGAATGTTAGACATGTTCCTAATATTCGTCTCAATTTGATTTTGGTGAAAGCCTTGGATATTGATGGTTATCACACTTACTTTGGTGATAGTGCTATATGTAAAGTCACCAAAGGGTCCCTAATGGTTGCAAAGGAGAAAAGTTTTATTTCTCTCTATAGGATGCCTACGAAGTTATGCAAGGAATAAGTGAATGCAATTGAAGATGCATATTTTGATTTATGGCATATGTGCCTCGGTCACTTGAGTGAGAAAGGACTCAACATACTTGCGAAGAAAAATTTTCTTCCTGTGAAAGGTACATCTCTAAAAACTTGCACTCATTATTTTGCTGGAAAACAATATAGAGTTTATTTTCTTAATACTAGTCCTCATATGAGGCAAAATATTCTTGATTTAGTTCATACTGATGTTTGTATGATGGATAGTAAATCTATTGGTGGTGCATCATATTTTGTTACTTTTATTGACAACCACTCTAGAAAAGTGTGGGTCTTTCCTTTGAAATCTAAAGATCGTGTACTTGGAGTCTTCAAGCATTTTCATGCAGGTGTTGAAAGAGAAAAGGGAAGAAAATTGAAATGTGTTCGATCAGATAATAGTGGTGAATACAGAGATTCGTTTGAAGAGTATTGTCGAGAACATGGAATCAGGCTTGAGAAAACAGTTCCAAAAACACCTCAACATAATGGTGTTGTAGAGACAATGAATCATACGATTAATGATAAAATCAAATGTATGCTCTCTCATGCAAAATTATTGAAATCCTTTTGGGGTGAAGCAATGAAAACTGTAGTGGATTTGATCAATCTTTCTCCTTCTATTCTACTTGATGGTGATGTTCCAAATAGAGTATGGACATGGAAAGATGTCTCTTACCGTCATTTCAGGGTTTTTGGCTATAGATGTTTTGTTCACATTCCAAGATATTAGAGGTCCAAGCTTAATAGTAAATCCAAACAATGTGTATTCGTCGATCATGGTGATGAAGAATTTGATTATAGATTGTGGGATCCAGTCGACAAGAAAATTATCAGAAGTCGAGATGAGATATTTCTTGAAGACTAGGCTATTGAAGATTTTGATAAAGTTGAGAAACCGAAACAAAATTCCAAAAGATACATTGATGTTGCGTTGAAGCCCCCTACATAAACTTTTGTTGATGAGGGAGAAATATAGATAGATTATGAAAATGTAATTGATGATAATGTACCTCACTATGATGAGTAGGTTCTAGCTGAGCCACCTGTCGAGTTTGAGTTGAGAAGATCTATTAGAGAACGTCAACCTTCTCAAAGATATCCTCCACATGAGTATGTGATGATCACTGATAGTAGAGAGTCAGAGTACTATCAAGAAGCTATTACAAATGTTGATAAATAAAAGTGGTTGAAGGCCTCACAAGAAGAGATGAATTCATTGCTTGAGAATCACACATTTGATTTGGTAAAGTTGCATAATGGCATAAAAGCACTCAATAACAAATTGGTATATGAAATAAAGGCATAAGAGAATAGTTCTCAACCAAGATACAAAGCAAGATTGGTTGTGAAAGATTTTAAATCAGAGAAAATGTATTGACTTTGATGAAATTTTTTCACCTGTGGTGAAGATGTCCTCTATTTGAGTTTTGTTTCAGTTAGCAGCTAGCTTGAACCTAGAAGTTAAACAACTTGATGTGAAAATTGCATTCCTTCATGGTGATTTGGAGGAAGAGATCTATATGGAGCAACCAGAGGGTTTCGAAGTCAAAGGTAAAGAGTAGCTTGTGAGTAAATTGAAGAAAAACTTGTATAAGCTCAAGCAAACACCTCGACAATGGTACAAGAAGTTCGATTCTTTCATGGAGAAACATGGGTACGGTAAAACTACTTCTGACCATTGTGTGTTTGTGAAGAAATTCTCTGATGGTGAATATATTATTCTCTTGTTATATGTTGATGACATGTTGATTGTTGGTGAACCCGTGTTGGATGACTACACAGATGTAGATATGGCAAGTGATCTTGACTCTAGAAAATCTACTTCTAGTTATATGATGACGTTTGTAGGGGGAGCTGTGTCTTGGCAATCAAGGTTACAAAAGTGTGTTGCTTTATCCTATATTGAAGCTGAGTACATTGCCCAACTGCAGCTTCCAAAGAACTCTTGTGGATGAATAAATTCCTACATGAGTTAGGCCTCAAGCAAGACAAGTTTGTGTTATTCTATGATAGTTAGAGTGCAATCCATCTCAGCAAGAATTCGACTTTTCATGCAAAGTCAAATAATATTGAAGTGCAATATCATTGGATAAGAGATGCACTGGAAATGAATCATTTTTAATTGAGAAGATTCATACTGATGAGAATGGTTCAGATATGATGATGAAGACCTTGTCTGTATCGAATATGGTATGTTGTAGAAAGAAAGTTGGCATGGTTGAGCAGTACATTTCCACTTGAGTCGTGAGGGGAAGATTTTTTGGGTGGGCTCGCTCCCCAAGTGGAACCCACCAATTTTATTAGTATTAATATTGTTATTATTATTATTATTATTATTATTATTATTATTATTATTATTATTAAAAAGGTTTTAATGGGTTTGACCCATGTGGGAAAGAAAAGGACTTAAATCCTAATTATAATAAAAAAGGAATAGTGCCAAGGAAGATACAGAAGAACGACAGTCAGAAAAGAAAAATAAAGGTTTCATTCCAGTAGTGGTAACAAGTGTGTAGCAAACTTGCTCTGTTTGATCTACAATTTTGATAAGTTATTTCTACCACTGAGTTTGTTATTTTAATATACAGTCTGAATAGTTTTATCTTCTCTGTGAGTTACTTTGGCATACCCACTTTAGTGGAAGGTGGTTATAAGGTTGTTATTGTTTGATTGATGTTCCCTATTGTTATTAGGAAGACTCTGGTGTACCCATTAATTATTATAGTGGAATTTTTTTATTGGACAAAGTCCCGTGGTTTTTATTCTCTCAATTTGAGGGAAGTTTTCCACTTATTGAGAGAGTTATCTCTGGTTTTTCCCAACAAAATGAAATTTTCAACTTGATAATGTTGCATGTCATCAATGTTTGATCTATTACTGACAAGATCCCCGTATGGAGTTCTAGAATGGATTAGTCCCCTGCCAATCCATTTTGTAAAAGAATATAAAACTATTATTTAGCAAGTTTGACAAGTATATTATACGAAATTTAATGGGTTAATATGAAAAGTGTTTTACCGTTTTCCTAGTGGAAATGATATCTCTCTATTGCAATGAGGAGTAATGAACGGCATGCGATATGTTAGACCCTGAATTTTCTAAATTCTGATTAATGCAATTTTAGCATATTTTGTGTTGAATTGCTTAAGCCTTTAGTCCAATTTTTATTTTATGAATTAAGTATCAAAAATATATTTCGTGGTTCAACCTTCTTTCTCTTCCTTGCTTCTTTCTTTTCCTAGAAATAATAATAATATATAGTGTGTTGGTAATTTGAAAAAAAAATATATATAAATTCTCATTTTTCTCCTAGATCTAAACTTCCACTCAAGAAGTGTTAGGAAAGAAAATTGCTCTCCTCTATAAGGTGGTGCTTGTAAGCTAATTTATTTGAAGTGAGACAATTACTCCCGTCCTTGTTTTTCTAAATTCGTAGAACTTAACACATTGAGGGGGATGAGTGAAATTTTTGAGTTCTTAACAAATTATTGTTGTTGTTGATGATGATGATTTTTATGGTTAGAAAAAAATTGATTTTTGATTTGTTTGTGTTATGTAATGAGTTATTTTCGAATAAATGAGTTTGAACTCAAGTTGAAATGTTACAAAAAAAAAAATCTAGAGTTGTTAAAGTTAGGAAAAAAGTTCAAATTTTAACTAAGTTAAAGAGTTTGAGCAAAAAATTAGATTGAAATTAAAATGTTTAGAGTTTAAAATGTTACTCTTTTAGTTACTCTTGGACATAGTTTAAGAAGAAAAACTTTAGAGTACTTTATTAACTTAAATTTTTTGTGCTCTAATAGTCGAGTGTGTGTATGTGTGGTTTGAAAAACATTCGTTTTATTTAGTTTTAATTAAATAATGTAGATCATTTGGTTTTAAAAGTTTGATATACGAAAAAGATATAATTTGGTTATTTTGTCGTGGTTGGATAAATTTTAGTTATGAACAAATTGTTATAATTATTTATGTTTATGTAGTTATCTCATTGAGTCTCGAAAAGGAATCGAGACTGTTGGCACCGAGTTAGTGGTGGGGAGAACTGTGATATATTAATGTGGTCATGGTGATTAAAGAAAAATGATTTTTCTTAGTTTATGATTAACAAATTTTTGAACTTTTGATTAAAGGAAAATTAGTGAATTGTGATTTCAAGCTTGTATATGTATACTTTCGATTTTTAGAAAAGTTTGCATGATTTTAATTAAAGTTTCAAGTTTATTAAGTAAAGGTTAAAGTCTTGAGTGAGAAATTATTTTTTACAAGATTCCAAATTTCATGAATTAAAATACAAACTTTGTTGAAAAATATACTTTTTGAAAAGGATAAGAGTTAGAACTTTGAAACTAGAAAAATAGTCATGGATATTTGTTTTGTGTGATTATGTTGTTATGAGGTAAACACTTTCATTGAAATTTTAGTCTTTAAAAAAAATGTAGTGAATCAAACTTGTAGTTATTTGAAAAAAAAAATGAGTTATTGAAAATTTGAGAAACATTTGTGGTTGTGTGAAATTTTTTGAGAAAAGTAATTTAAACGTTTTAAAAAATTATTAGTGGATTCATTGAAAAATTAAAGGATATTAATTTCTAAAAATATGTTTTATATGTTGAAAGTGTATTGTGGTTAATAGTACTATTAATCTTTACTCATTGTAAACTCTTTTAGTTAAATATATTCTAAGGGGGTCAGGAGTATGAAATGGTTTATAAGGTAGTTAAAGTTTCAGGTATTAATTTGACTAAGTCAAACACTATTTGATTGAAGGTGTCGGCACGAGCGAGATTGTACGATGTGTTTGATTATGGTAGTGATAATTGTTGAAAAAACTATAACTATGGTAAGAGCTCCTTCTAAATATTTAGTTTGCACATAGGGACCTTATATGTGTGACTGATGTATGAACGATGTGAGAATATGTGATAATTAATATTGATGTGATTGTGCATTCTTGAGTGATAATACGTGTTGCTATATGTTATGAATTTAATTGAGGAGAATATGTCTTGAGTTTGCTTTATGAAAAGTATGAAAAATTATTAGTGTGTAATGAGTATTAAAAGGGGAGTCTTTTAATAGCTATATTTACAAAATGATTGTTGTGAAAGAGTCAGAGTATGCTCATGCATTTCATAATTATAGGTGATCGTGATGGGCCACGGTGTTAGTGGTGACCGTGATGAGCCACATGATGGTTCCATGAGTTAATTTGGTCCATCTTATTCTTACGAGGATTTATTTGTCGTGTAGGTCTGTTATAGACTACACTCTAGTAAATCGTGATGATCTGTGATAGGTGGCACATCGGTAATTAGTACTAGTCTGTGACAGGCGGTACATTTATGGTTTATGTCCTTCAAAGAGGGTTTAAAAATTCTGGAATCATGTGCATTGGCATATAAGCATTGCATTAGGGTGTTTAACACGCGAGTCATGTTTGTTATAATATGATAAATATGTATATACATGATTTTTATCGTTGTTATCATGTCGTAATTGCTAAGTGGTTATTGCTTGTTTTTATGACATAATTGTTAAATGTTAATTGTTAATTTCGTTTGGTGACCCTTTAAGTTATTGTGAAAATTGGGCTTTGGTGGGTCCATGTTCCATTTTTTTTACGTGACCATGGGGGATAGTATTCTTGGAGCAATACTTATGTGCAGGTGTCTACCGAGAATACTCCAGGTGTATGAGCGATGTCTTATAGATCTCATATCCCCGATGAATTTTCTATTTGTGTATTTTGAGTTATTGTCCCAAAAACTATCTTAGGTTGTTGGTATTATATATGATATAATTATTGTTGATTCTTATTGTTTTGTGTTACGACGCATTATTTTATTAAGTTGCTTTTTTAAATAAAAAAAAATGCACTCGCGTTTTTAATAAATCAGGGTGTTACATTGTGGTATCATAGCTTTGGTTAGATTGTAGGTTGATCTGTAGGTTAGGAGTCGTTATCAAATCATACGTCGGGGTAAGTTGTTAGAGTTGTCTGGTCTTGTGTAGTTGTTGTGTGTTGATGTAGTTGAAAGTTATCTTTTGGAAATCTTTTAAGTGGTGTTAAGATTTCTTCTTAATGATTGGTTTTGTAGGAAACAATGCCTCCAAGAAGGAACAATGTTGCAAGAGTCAACGTCAATAGGGATGATCAAATGGCTGAAGCAATGAATAACATGGTTGCTTTTATTGTTGCAAAGAATCTGCGAGATCAGGAGAATAGGGAAAGAGAGATCCGTGTTGCTGAGTAAAGGGGATTGGAAGATTTTCGTCGTCACATTCCTCTAAAGTTAAGAGGTGATGAGAGTTCAGAAAAAGCCAACCATTGGATTCAGGAAGTGGAAAAGATCTTCGAAATGATTAATTGTCAAACAAGGGTGAAGGTTAACTATGCTACGTATCTACTACTAGGGGATGCATAATATTGATGGAGAAGTACAAGGCTTCTGATGGGATCACCTCACGAGGAGGTGAATTGGGAGTCATTCAAAAGGAAGTTTTTAGACAAATACTTCCCAATGAGTACCAAGACTAAGTTGGGCGATGATTTTCTTAAATTGTACCAGGGAAATATAATGGTGGGTGAATATGCTGCTAAGTTTGAGTCATTGTCAAGACATTTTAGGTTTTTCTGTGAAGAGGTTGATGAACAATTTATGTGTCACCGTTTCCATAATGGACTGAAGTATGAGATTCCAGACTCTGTTCTGCCATTCGGAATTCAGCGATTCCAAGTTTTAGTGGAGAAATGTAGAGAAGTTGAGGACATGAAGAACAAGAGGGGTAATCGAGGAGGGAACTTTAGTTCAGCGGACCTAGTCGGGTGAACCATCAGAACAACAAAGGAAAACAAGTTGTTAAGCCCTATAATCGACCACATAACAACAATAGGGGTCAGAATCGCCCGTTGAACCAAAACTTTGGAAGACAATTGGGACAAGTGATTCGATATTTTCGATGTGGGGAAAAAGGACATAATGCCAATGCTTGTACCTCTAAGAGTCTTCCATGCTACAATTTCCAGAAGTCAAGGCACTTTGCAAGGGATTGCAAGGCTCCGAAGGTGGAACCAACAATGAATGCAACAAGGGCTACTTGTGAAGTAACAATGTCGATTTACAAGGAAGGGGGTTTGAATTGTAAATGTACCTTTTAAAAATTCTTGTGAAAAGCTTAAGAAAATAACTCAAGATTGATCTTGGTTATGAAAACAGAAAACGGAGAACGTTCTTGATTTTATTATAAAATAGAGAAAGTTCCTTGATTAGCTTAAAACAGAAAATCAGTTTGTGTTTTATCTTAGTTAATTAATTAAGTTTAACAAACAAAGAGATAGGATAGAGAATACTACACAAAGAAATATCCTGGTTCACTCAACTTGGGTTACGTCCAGTCCTCACACTATGAGATTTTCCACTAAGTGTTTAAAACAAAGAACCTTCTTGATTTTACAGCACCTAGTGTAAGACCCGTAGTTTTTAAATCCTAAATTATACAATTTTAGGGTATTTTGTGTTAAATTGCTTAGGCTTTTAGCCCAGTTTTCGGTACTTAGTGAGTTAAAGGCCAAAAATATATTTTTGGAAATTGGATTAAAATTATTTGTCGAAGAATAATTTATTTAGGTTTCGAAGAATATAATTCTGGGCAGTTTTGTTCAAAATATCTCATGTTGTTGAAAATTGTATTTGACAATTGAGTTGCGACGAGAGTAGATATTTTTATCAAAATAGTTTGAGATGGGAGTGAAGTGATGGGTGTGAGAGTTGTTAGATATTCGTTTGAGTTTGGTATTAAGTATAATATAAATATATATATATATATGTATATAGATATATATTATTATAAGTTATATATATATATAAATATGCTGGAAAGGCTAGAAAGGAAAAAAGGAAACAGAGGATTGAAAACGGTTTCTCCCTGCCACGCGCTCATCTTCCTCCTTCCTTCTCCCTCCTTCCTCCATTTTCGTTCTCCTTGCTTCCTTTGAGTTCGAAAATTGAAACCCAAGGCTAGTGGGTGAGAAAGATCAAGTTTCCATCTTCTTCCTTCCTCCCGGATTCGAAAACGGAGTTAGGGGTTTCAAAACCGTCAAACACAAATCTCACCGTTTCTTCTAGATCCAAGCTTCGTTTCGCGAAGGGATAGAAGGGAAAGTTGCTCACCACTACACTACGGTGCTAGTGAGCTAAGTTTGGAAGCGACGTCGCGAGCAAAGTTTTTACCGGAATTGATCGCGGTGCCGTAAATCGAAGTTAAAGCTAACGATAAGGTAAGGGCTCCTTCCAAACTTTTAGTTTGCATTTAGGGCCTTATCTGTGGTTGTGTGGAAACGAATTTCGTTAGGGTTGGAGTATTGATTTGGGAAAAAAGGTATCTAAGGTTTTATGAGTAAAATCTTAGAGTTAGGTTTTGGTTATACTGATGAATGTTTCTTGGAAAATGAATTTAAACTCATTTATGTATGATTTTGAGTAAATGAAACTTGTGTGTTTGAGTAGTGGATTGTGTTCATTTGTGTTCGTTGTTTGACGTGTTCTTAATTGATACTGATGAAATTTGATATGTGTTTGGTTGGATTTTGTGGAAAAATGAATTGATGTGTTTTGATGTGGGTTGATAATATGTTTGAGTTGTTTTGCGTGGAATTTGAAAACCATTAAGTTAAATGAGTATTAAGAATGGGGAATCTCTTAATGTCTTGTTTACTTAATGTGTGTTTGGGAAAATCGTTTAAGTTAACTGGGCGTTAAGAATGGGGAATCTCTTAATGTCTTGGTTACTTAATGTCGTTTTGAAAATCGTTTTAAGTTAAATGAGATTTAAGAATGGGGAATCTCTTAATGTCTTGTTTACTTAATGTGTGTTTGGGAAAATCGTTTAAGTTAACTGGGCGTTAAGAATGGGGAATCTCTTAATGTCTTGGTTACTTAATGTCGTTTTGAAAATCGTTTAAGTTAACTGGGCGTTAAAAATGGGGAATCTCTTAAGGTCTTGTTTACTCAATATTTGTTTTTGAAAATCGTTTCAGTAAATGAGTATTAAGAATGGGGAATCTCTTAATGTCTTGTTTACTGAATGTTTTGTTGTGGAAATCGTTTAAGTAAAAAGTATATTGAGAATGGGGAATCTCTTAATATGTTTATTTGCTTAATGTTTTACTTTGAAAATCGTTTCAGTAAATGAGTATTAAGAATGGGGAATCTCTTAATGTCTTGTTTACTGAATGTTTTGTTGTGGAAATCGTTTAAGTAAAAAGTATATTGAGAATGGGGAATCTCTTAATATGTCTATTTGCTTAATGTTTTACTTTGAAAATCGTTTTAAGTTAAATGAGATTTAAGAATGGGGAATCTCTTAATGTCTTGTTTACTTATGTGTGTTTTGGTAAATCGTGTTGACCCGTGATAGGTGGCACCTCGGTAAACAGTACTGACCCGTGATAGGTGGTATGTTTACGATTTACGTTGGTTAAGTTGTGCTGACCCGTGATAGGTGGCACCTCGGTAAACAATACTGACCCGTGATAGGTGGTATGTTTACGACTTACGTTTTTGGTAAATTGTGCTGACCCGTGATAGGTGGCACCTCGGTAAACAGTACTGAACCCGTGATAGGTGGTACGTTTACGATTTACGTTTGGTAAGTTGTGCTGACCCGTGATAGGTGGCACCTCGGTAAACAGTACTGACCCGTGATAGGTGGTATGTTTACGACTTACGTTTTTGGTAAATTGTGTTTGTCCGTGAGAGACTGCACAGGTGTTTGTCCGTGAGAGACTACACCCTGGTGAATTGTGTTTGTCCGTGAGAGACTGCACAGGTGTTTGTCCGTGAGAGACTACACCTTGGTAAATTGTGAATTGTTGGTTCGTTTTTCCGTGTAGTAATTGTATTATAAGTGTGTTTGATTCAAATTATGATTGTGTTGATTTTGCTAAGTGTTATGTTTTGAAACTATGTGTAAGTGTGTTTGATTCAAATTGTGATTGTGTTGATTGTACTAAGAACTATGTTTTGGAATTGTGTGATGGTATGTTAGATTGCAAAACCATTTCGAAACTAATGTTGTTGTGGTGGTTGTGTTATAATTGCCAAGTGTGGATGTTTGGGAAGTGTGTGATAGCGTGTTTGATTGCAAAACCATTTCGAAACTTAAGATGTCGTGGTAATTGTGTTATAATCGCTAAGTGATTTGTTTTGGAGTTTTGAGTAAGTGTGATTGATTGCAAAACTGTTTCGAAACTCAAGATGTCGTGGTGATTGCGTTATAATTGCTAAGTTTGATTGTTTAGATTTGTGGGTAAGTGTTGATTGATTTCGAAACCGTTTGAAAAGCTGAAAAATGCTGAATTATGCTGTTTTTCTGCTGCTGTCTGATGTGTATTCGAATACAACAGGCTGTATTCGAATACAGACATGCTGTTTTTGCCACTGACTTACTGTGTAGTTGAATACAGACTGTTGTAGTCGAATACAGACATGCTGTTTTGCCACTGACTTGCTGTGTAGTCGAATACAGACTGTTGTAGTCGAATACAGACATGCTGTTTTGCTGCTGAATGCTGAAATAGCCTTGTATTCGAATACAAAGATGTTGTATTTGAATACAGAAATGTTGTTTTGTTAAAAACTTCATTTTTAAACCTTGTTTATGAATTTTTAGCATATGGAAACACTTTTAAGGTGCATGCTAAGTTGAAAAGGTATTTTGTGCATTTAAAAACTTAAATGTTATGTGTTAACTGTTAATTTCGGTTGGTGACCCTTTACAACTATTGTGGAAATCTGGGCTTTGCCCTCAGATGAGAGTTAGGACAATCCTACCTGTTCGTACCCTACGGATGGGAATGTAGATGGGAATGCTTGACTGGAGCTATGTTAGGAGGATCTTACGGGGCGCGTGGAGATCACTCAGGGTGTATAGTTTTTGTAGAATGATCAGATTAGGTTGACATAGAGGGAACATATGTCTTTATTTTGAATTGTGTTTATTTCAAAGTGGAAGACTGTACCACTTTTTGATGTGTAAATATTTTGGACTCATGTTCGAAAAACTATTCCGCTGCTTGTAAATTATTATGACTTAATTATTTACCCAAAGGTGTTTCCTTATTTATTTTCTCTGTTTTATTTTAATTTCTTTTGAAAAAAAAAATACACCCTCGCTTTGAAAAACGGGGTGTTACATTGTGGTATCAGAGCTTTGGTTTGGTTTTCTTTGTGGGCTGTGGAACCTTTGGTTATAGATTGTAAGTCAACCTTTAGGTTGTGAGTCGTTATCTGATCATGCGTCGGGGTAATTGGTCTGAGTTGTCAGATCAGGGGTAGTTATTATGTGTTGATATATTCGAAACTTAGTTTTGGAATTATTCGAAGTGGTGTTAACACTTCTTCTTGATGTTTGTTTTTTCGGAAACACTACCTCCAAGAGGGAACGACGTTGCAAGGATGAACATCAGTAGGGATGATCAAATGGTTGGAGCTACAAATAACATGGAGGTTTTGTAGTTGCACGAGTTGCTGCAAAGACTCTACGAGATCTGAAGAAGAGGAAAAGAAAGATTTGTGCTCTTAAGATTAAGAGGGTTAGAATACTTTCATCGTTACCATCCTCCAAAGTTCAAGGGTGATGAGGACTCAGGAAAAGAGTTGACTAGTGGATTCAAGAAGTGGAAAAGATCTTCGAGATGACGGATTGTCAGGCAGAGTTGAAGCAAATCATGACGACATGGAATTTATAAAATGGTCCCAAGGACACAGAAGCTATGTGTTGGTGAAAACTCGAAGATGATGAGTATGGATGGATTAACATTAGACTAATAAGGGATTTCAAGTAAAGATCTA
Organism: Cicer pinnatifidum; assembly: GCA_037974775.1. Lineage (NCBI taxonomy): Eukaryota > Viridiplantae > Streptophyta > Magnoliopsida > Fabales > Fabaceae > Cicer > Cicer pinnatifidum. The sequence continues at coordinate 11,505,295 of JBBPBR010000006.1, forward strand.
AGTTGAGGACTCTTGTTAAGAAAAGTATTAGATGTTTTCCTGGTAGATTTCAGGATGAAATTGGATGAAGTTTGACAACTGTCAAGGAGATGTGAACATCATGGAATTGTTGTGAAGATAAGGCTTCTATTCGGAATAACATTTGGTGATTAGGTGTCAATGAAAGAGACTGGTATTGAAGTTAAGGGAGTGTTGCACTTTAGGAGTAAATACTTCCTTGGTTAGATAAAATACGCTTTGAGAAATAGTCGATACCTTGAGGGATAAAGTCGAGCATTCGAATTAGACTGGATTCACAACTTGGATTATTAAGTATGAATCTCATGACGAGTATAGGAGTGAGACTATATATTTTGTTCATAAGTGACCAATCTCCTTGTGGTTTAGGAGATAGTAAGTATGGATAGTGATATTGGATGAATCTGTAGACTCATAAGTGTGAATTTTGAGCAATGTTCGGAAAAACATAATGAGTTAAGCCTTGATGTATTTAACTCTATGTTGCCATTAAGTGGAATTTGGAGCATCGAGTACGAGAAAACTTCAAGATTGCGGTAATATAAGTTTTGAGAGTCTATTAAAGGATGGAAATCACTGAGAGGATGTTAATATTTTGATAGGACGAAAGGATTATTCGAGATTTGATTTAGGATCCTAAGATGGTTGACTTTTAGTTGATGATTTAGAATCTCGCAAGGTTGGATGGAGGATCAAGTAATGCTTAAAACATTCATAATCGAAGGAGTTGAGACATGCAAGTGATAAATGATTCATGTTAAGGATGGGAGTGTTTGGAGATTTTGAAGATCAAATTTGAGAATCCTATTAAATGATAGAAAGTGAAAAGGAAGAGATGGAATGAATGATTTATGATTTAGTTGTTGGTCTTGGGAAATCCAACGTTAAGGTTTAAAATGAGTGTTATAGTGACTAGATGAACAACGAAAGGTATGTGGGTCTTTGAGTTATTTTACTGCAAAATTTATGAGGATGAAGTTATAGATAATTATTTCTTAGGAAATGCTAATGAGGAGTGTTGAGAAATAATTCTTTAGGACGTTTGATTGTTAGGATTCTTCCAGTTGTATCTCGGTAAAGGTTGAGAAGGAATAAGAATCCAGCGAGTGAACCAAATATTGGAAAATGTACCAAGAAATTTGTTGGAGCAGCACATAGAGATGTAGCTTATGACAATTAAAGATTCAGGAAATGAATTATCTCACCTATAATTCAGACAATATTATTATAAAGGTATTCCAAGATATAAAGACATCACTTGAGAGCATGTCATGGGGATTGTTATTGTGTTCGTCAATCAAAGGAGTTAAATGTTTGCTTGATAGGAAACAATTGAACATGAAATGGAAAAGTTTGGTGGGAATTAGTAAGCCTTGATTTATTGGAATCACTATAATGAAGATGTATCAAGGTTCGAGGTAGAAATTTAAGGTTTGTATAAATGGAAAAGTGATGGAGTGAATACAATGCGGTTGACCTATCATAATGAAAGGATAATCATCAAGTTGCAAATGAAGGACACAGTGAAATTAAGAAGTATCAGAATGAATGTTGGCAGTAGAGGTAGGAGGATTATTTTCGAGTTGTGCATAATTGCGAAGTATGTAAGAAATTTTCTAGTGAAGCGTGAATTTGAGGTGTTAGGCATGAGACAAATGTAGACCTTGATCTGTGAATTAAATTCAAGTTGGATTTTAATGGAAAACGTGACTCTTGAAATGAAGTACTAAACTGGAAGGAAGTTTGTGTGTCCCAAGGGGTATAGTCTTTGGAATGATATCGAAAATATTTGAGGAAGCTTCGATCACCAAGCATATATGGTGATGGAATTATTAAATTTATAACTGGAATAACATACTGATAAGAACACTACAGTTGACGTAGTTGTACAACTTAAGCAAATCGAGGATTTGTGGACAAGGGAGAAATTTAGGAGTTCTCGGATGTAGTGATTGTTTGGTGCTCAGTGTGTTGGGGTCATTCTAAGTGTTCCAGTTTGGTACCAAATGGATGTTTCATACCAAGTGGATGCCAATGAGACTACGTGACAAAGGTATGGGATATTTTACTTCGTCGACAGGATCAAAATTATAGGAAAATAAGGGAAACTCAATGGACTTTGAGAAGATTGTTGACTGCTTGTACATTAAGATAACCTCAGTTATAAGTTGCAATGAGTGCTATTACAGTTCGGTTAAGATAGTCTAAGCCACTATCATGGTTGTTGGTTATTTATTGACAAATTGAGGGACTGATCATCCTTAATCTCTTGTTGATAATAGACAACACCATGTTGAATGGGACGGACGAGCCTTACCGACTATGAATGGGTACAGAGTTATTAAGCACCTTATGAAAAGGGGTAGGCAAGACTTTCTTCGAGAAGGCCAGGTGAAACAAGTTGTGACTTGTATGTTGAATTTGAGTACAAACCTAGGGTGGATTGTTACTCGAACTTTAAGTTTCGAGGACGAAACTAATTTTAGGGGGGTAGTAATGTAAGACCCGTAGTTTTTAAATCCTAAATTATACAATTTTAGGGTATTTTGTGTTAAATTGCTTAGGCTTTTAGCCCAGTTTTCGGTACTTAGTGAGTTAAAGGCCAAAAATATATTTTTGGAAATTGGATTAAAATTATTTGTCGAAGAATAATTTATTTAGGTTTCGAAGAATATAATTCTGGGCAGTTTTGTTCAAAATATCTCATGTTGTTGAAAATTGTATTTGACAATTGAGTTGCGACGAGAGTAGATATTTTTATCAAAATAGTTTGAGATGGGAGTGAAGTGATGGGTGTGAGAGTTGTTAGATATTCGTTTGAGTTTGGTATTAAGTATAATATAAATATATATATATATATATGTATATAGATATATATTATTATAAGTTATATATATATATATATATAGATATGCTGGAAAGGCTAGAAAGGAAAAAAGGAAACAGAGGATTGAAAACGGTTTCTCCCTGCCACGCGCTCATCTTCCTCCTTCCTTCTCCCTCCTTCCTCCATTTTCGTTCTCCTTGCTTCCTTTGAGTTCGAAAATTGAAACCCAAGGCTAGTGGGTGAGAAAGATCAAGTTTCCATCTTCTTCCTTCCTCCCGGATTTGAAAACGGAGTTAGGGATTTCAAAACCGTCAAACACAAATCTCACCGTTTCTTCTAGATCCAAGCTTCGTTTCGCGAAGGGATAGAAGGGAAAGTTGCTCACCACTACACTACGGTGCTAGTGAGCTAATTTTGAAAGCGACGTCGCGAGCAAAGTTTTTACCGGAATTGATCGCGGTGCCGTAAATCGAAGTTAAAGCTAACGATAAGGTAAGGGCTCCTTCCAAACTTTTAGTTTGCATTTAGGGCCTTATCTGTGGTTGTGTGGAAACGAATTTCGTTAGGGTTGGAGTATTGATTTGGGAAAAAAGGTATCTAAGGTTTTATGGGTAAAATCTTAGAGTTAGGTTTTGGTTATATTGATGAATGTTTCTTGGAAAATGAATTTAAACTCATTTATGTATGATTTTGAGTAAATGAAACTTGTGTGTTTGAGTAGTGGATTGTGTTCATTTGTGTTCGTTGTTTGACGTGTTCTTAATTGATACTGATGAAATTTGATATGTGTTTGGTTGGATTTTGTGGAAAAATGAATTGATGTGTTTTGATGTGGGTTGATAATATGTTTGAGTTGTTTTGCGTGGAATTTGAAAACCATTAAGTTAAATGAGTATTAAGAATGGGGAATCTCTTAATGTCTTGTTTACTTAATGTGTGTTTGGGAAAATCGTTTAAGTTAACTGGGCGTTAAGAATGGGGAATCTCTTAATGTCTTGGTTACTTAATGTCGTTTTGAAAATCGTTTTAAGTTAAATGAGATTTAAGAATGGGGAATCTCTTAATGTCTTGTTTACTTAATGTGTGTTTGGGAAAATCGTTTAAGTTAACTGGGCGTTAAGAATGGGGAATCTCTTAATGTCTTGGTTACTTAATGTCGTTTTGAAAATCGTTTAAGTTAACTGGGCGTTAAAAATGGGGAATCTCTTAAGGTCTTGTTTACTCAATATTTGTTTTTGAAAATCGTTTCAGTAAATGAGTATTAAGAATGGGGAATCTCTTAATGTCTTGTTTACTTATGTGTGTTTTGGTAAATCGTGTTGACCCGTGATAGGTGGCACCTCGGTAAACAGTACTGACCCGTGATAGGTGGTATGTTTACGATTTACGTTGGTTAAGTTGTGCTGACCCGTGATAGGTGGCACCTCGGTAAACAATACTGACCCGTGATAGGTGGTATGTTTACGACTTACGTTTTTGGTAAATTGTGCTGACCCGTGATAGGTGGCACCTCGGTAAACAGTACTGAACCCGTGATAGGTGGTACGTTTACGATTTACGTTTGGTAAGTTGTGCTGACCCGTGATAGGTGGCACCTCGGTAAACAGTACTGACCCGTGATAGGTGGTATGTTTACGACTTACGTTTTTGGTAAATTGTGTTTGTCCGTGAGAGACTGCACAGGTGTTTGTCCGTGAGAGACTACACCCTGGTGAATTGTGTTTGTCCGTGAGAGACTGCACAGGTGTTTGTCCGTGAGAGACTACACCTTGGTAAATTGTGAATTGTTGGTTCGTTTTTCCGTGTAGTAATTGTATTATAAGTGTGTTTGATTCAAATTATGATTGTGTTGATTTTGCTAAGTGTTATGTTTTGAAACTATGTGTAAGTGTGTTTGATTCAAATTGTGATTGTGTTGATTGTACTAAGAACTATGTTTTGGAATTGTGTGATGGTATGTTAGATTGCAAAACCATTTCGAAACTAATGTTGTTGTGGTGATTGTGTTATAATTGCCAAGTGTGGATGTTTGGGAAGTGTGTGATAGCGTGTTTGATTGCAAAACCATTTCGAAACTTAAGATGTCGTGGTAATTGTGTTATAATCGCTAAGTGATTTGTTTTGGAGTTTTGAGTAAGTGTGATTGATTGCAAAACTGTTTCGAAACTCAAGATGTCGTGGTGATTGCGTTATAATTGCTAAGTTTGATTGTTTAGATTTGTGGGTAAGTGTTGATTGATTTCGAAACCGTTTGAAAAGCTGAAAAATGCTGAATTATGCTGTTTTTCTGCTGCTGTCTGATGTGTATTCGAATACAACAGGCTGTATTCGAATACAGACATGCTGTTTTTGCCACTGACTTACTGTGTAGTTGAATACAGACTGTTGTAGTCGAATACAGACATGCTGTTTTGCCACTGACTTGCTGTGTAGTCGAATACAGACTGTTGTAGTCGAATACAGACATGTTGTTTTGCTGCTGAATGCTGAAATAGCCTTGTATTCGAATACAAAGATGTTGTATTTGAATACAGAAATGTTGTTTTGTTAAAAACTTCATTTTTAAACCTTGTTTATGAATTTTTAGCATATGGAAACACTTTTAAGGTGCATGCTAAGTTGAAAAGGTATTTTGTTAGGAGGATCTTAAGGTACATGTGGAAATCTGGGCTTTGCCCTCAGATGAGAGTTAGGACAATCCTACCTGTTCGTACCCTACGGATGGGAATGTAGATGGGAATGCTTGACTGGAGCTATGTTAGGAGGATCTTACGGGGCGCGTGGAGATCACTCAGGGTGTTTAGTTTTTGTAGAATGATCAGATTAGGTTGACATAGAGGGAACATATGTCTTTATTTTGAATTGTGTTTATTTCAAAGTGGAAGACTGTACCACTTTTTGATGTGTAAATATTTTGGACTCATGTTCGAAAAACTATTCCGCTGCTTGTAAATTATTATGACTTAATTATTTACCCAAAGGTGTTTCCTTATTTATTTTCTCTGTTTTATTTTAATTTCTTTTGAAAAAAAAAATACACCCTCGCTTTGAAAAACGGGGTGTTACACCTAGTCTAGATCAACCTTGATCTGTTTCAATCTCTATTACTTTCCACCCAGAAAGCAACAACAGCACCTATCTAACTTTGATAGGATTCAATACAATCTAAACAAACTATAAAGAAACTCTTACACTTTGAGTTTTTACAATAAGATTGTTTTTTGACAGAATATGAGATATCTCAACTCTTGTTTGAGAATTGATTTTTTACAAAGGATTCAATGATAATTAAGCAATCTGATATGAGACTTTAGGACTGCTTCTTCTTTGCAAAATTTCAGAACTTCAAGTATGTGTATGTGATTGATTTGTGGGATTTTACAACACTTGAATTTCTTAGTTTATTCCTGGATATTGCCTTCTATTTATAGGCTTTAGAAGCATTTAATGAAGGTCAAAAAGAGCTGTTGGTAGTGCTCTGTATTTTTGACTGAAACCAATATTTCAGAATAAAAATAATCAAGCTTTGATTATTTTGTTACAGCTTTTAAATCAGTTTTGTCTTCTACTGAAAAAGCCTTTGAAGTTTCTCACTTAATCTTGGATGGTACAGTTTTGATCTTGAGTATTGAATGTAGCCAAAAGAAGTTTGGAGAAGGATTATAAGCCATTGTAGAAGAGAACAGACTGCTGCTGGAGTTATGCAGAAAACGGAGATTGATTATCAATCTGGATCTGTCATTTTGATCTTTTTGGAGATTTGATGATCAATCTGGAGTTCTTGTTTTGATCATTCTAGATGTCCTTTGCGATGTCTTATCATATATCAAGGTTGATCAAACTTTCTTGATGGTTTGATTTTAGAGTTTTAAACTGTTTTATTTTAACTGTTTCAAGTCATTTTATCTTTGTGATCTGATAACCTTTTTGAGCTGGGATGAATCCTAATTGTTCCTTGCCATGTACTGATCTTATTTGAATAAATATACGAGGCATAATCTTTGTTAAAGAGGTGAAAAATGATTGATCAATATGTTGTGATGAACATTCTTGAAACTGGAAATCATTTTGTAGAATGTTGTCTTTTCTGCTTTGCTTGATTCTGTTCTTAATTAAATTCACTCAAAAATAGAATTTACATTAACATAACATTTTTAGAATCATAATTAACTTTCTTAATTAACCTTTGCTTATTTTCATCAAAACTTTAAATATGGAGTTTGCCTCAACAATCTTCCCCTTTTTGATGATGACAAACATGTTAATTTAGATTTTAATTCTGATTCTAATATCAAGTATTTAAAGAGCTTAAAAGCTCCCCCTCAATTTATGCAATTTTTAATTTGGCAGAATTTAAAACACTATATGTGATAAACTGGTTTTTCATTTAATTGAGAGCAAAATTACATAACTATGAGCAGAATTACATAATCAAACTTTCTAATACAAATTAAAAGTTAACTTAATTCTCCCCCTTTGTCATTCAAAAAGGTAAGAGAAAAGTACCTAAGATGCTAAGGAGGGAGAGGATCCTTATGAAGAGGAGGATTTTCCTGGTGGAGGAATGTAAGACCCATAATTTTAAATTATTCTTTATGTTTTTTAGCGTATTTTGGTATTGAACTCGGAGGCTTTTTAGCCAAAGTTATTAATATTTTGGGAGTTTAAATGACCAAAAAGATATTTTGATGCCCAATTAAAATTACTCGTCGATGAGTAAATTAAATTAACTGCGGTGAATCTTTTACGAAGAATTTAATTCTGGGGAGTTTTGTTAAAAATATCTCAATTTGCTAAAAATTGTATATGTCAATTGAGTTGCGACGTGAGTAGATATTTTAACAAAAGTGGTTTGGAGAGGCTATGGGTGAAATGGTAATTTTGATGAATATCTAGATATTTTGAGATATTTGTGAATTATATTTAATATTTATAATAAATATTTGTTTGGAGGGAAAAATAAAGGAAAGAGAAAGAGAAGAAAAGGAAAGGAAAGAAAGAGAAAGGAAAAAGAAAATCAGAAAAGCTTCTTTCTCTCCCTCCCTGCGCGCGAGAACCTCTCTCCATTCTTCTTCCTCATTTGTTTTCTTTTCGTCCTTTTTGTTCAAGAATAGAAACCCAAGGATTTGTGGGTGAGTAATAACGAAACTCCATCTTCTTCCTCCTTCTAGGATTCAAAAACGGTGCTAGGGATTTCAAAACCGTCAAACACAAATCTCCCCGTTTCATCTAGATCTAAGCTTCGTTTCGCAAAGAGATAGAAGGGAAAGTTGTTCACTACCACGCTACGGTGCTAAGGGACCAACTTTGGACGCGACGTTGCGAGCGGAGATTTTACCGGATTTACTCGCGGTACCGTAATCGCACGTTAAAGCTAACGTGAAGGTAAGGGCTCCTTCCAAACTTTTAGTTTGCATTAGGGACTTATATGTTGTTGTGTGGAAAAGAATTTTGTTAGGGTTGAAGTATTGATTTGGGGGAAAATGAATGTAATTCATTATTGTATGATTTTGAGGAAATGATTTTGATGTGTTTGAGTGGTATGTTGTGTTGATTTGTGTTCGTCGTATTTGATGTGTTCTTGATTAATACTGATGAAATTTGATATGTGTATGGTTGGATTTTGTGGGGAAATGAATTGATGTGTTTTGGTGTGAATCGTGTATCGAATTTGATAATATGTTGGAGTTTGTTTTGTGTGGAATTTGAAAACCATTAGAGTTAAACGAGTATTAAGAATGGGGAATCTCTTAATGTCTACGTTTACTTAATGTTGTCGTGAAAATCGTTTAAGTTAAACGAGTATTAAGAATGGGGAATCTCTTAATGTCTTGTTTACTTAATGTTTGTTTTGAAAATCGTTTAAGTTAAATGAGAATTAAGAATGGGGAATCTCTTAATGTCTTGTTTACTTAATGTTTGTTTGGAAAATCGTTTAAGTTAAATGAGAATTAAGAATGGGGAATCTCTTAATGTCTTGTTTACTTAATGTTTGTTTTGAAAACCGTTTAAGTTAAATGAATATTAAGAATGGGGAATCTCTTAATGTCTTGTTTACTTAATGTTTGTTTTGAAAATCGTTTAAGTTAAATGAGAATTAAAAATGGGGAATCTCTTAATGTCTTGTTTACTTAATGTTTGTTTTGAAAATCGTTTAAGTTAAATGAGAATTCAGAATGGGGAATCTCTTAATGTCTTGTTTACTTAATGTTTATTTTGAAAATCGTTTAAGTTAAATGAGTATTAAGAATGGGGAATCTCTTAATGCCTGGTTTACTTAATGTTTGTTTTGGAAAATCGTTTAAGTTAAATGAGTATTAAGAATGCGGAATCTCTTAATGTCTTGTTTACTTAATGTTCGTTTTGATAATCGCTTAAGTTGAAAGAGTATTAAGAATGGGGAATCTCTTAATATTTATGTTTGCTTAATGTTTGTTGTGAAAATCGTTTAAGTTAAAAGAGTATTAAGAATGGGGAATCTCTTAATATTTCTGTTTGCTTAATGTTTGTTGTGAAAATCGTTTAAGTTAAATGAGTATTAAAAATGGGGAATCTTTTAATATCTGCATTTACTTAACGATTGTTGTGGATGGAGTCAGTATATGCTCATGCATTTCATTTTGGTAAATTGTGCTGACCCGTGATAGGTGGCACCTCGGTAAACAGTACTGACCCGTGATAGGTGGTACGTTTACGATTTACGTTTTTGGTAAATTGTGCTGACCCGTGATAGGTGGCACCTCGGTAAATAGTACTTTGGCCTGTGATAGACGATACTTTTACGATTTATGCTTTTTCTTTTAGTAAATCGTGCTGACCCGTGATAGGTGGCACCTCGGTAAACAGTACTGACCCGTGATAGGTGGTACGTTTACGATTTACGTTTTTTAGTAAATCGTGCTGACCCGTGATAGGTGGCACCTCGGTAATTGGTACTTTGGCCTGCGATAGGCGGTACAATTATGATTTATTTCCCTTCGAGGAGGGTTTTGGTTTGGAATTCCGAGTCCATGCATTTTGGCATATACGCATTGCATTAGGGTGCTTGGCACACGAGTCGTGTTTGATTCAAGATTATGATTGAGTGTTTGAACTTGAGATGTCGTGGTAATTGCGTTGTAATTGCTAAGTGTTATGTTGTGAAATTGTGTGTAAGTGTGATTGATTTCAAAACTATTTCGAGACTCAAGATGTTGTGGTGATGAGTTGTAATTGCTAAGTGTTACGTTTTGAAACTGTGTTGTGTGTAATTGTGATTGATTCAGTTTATGTAGTTTAGAAAAACTTCAGAAAAATCGATTTCCCAATCGATTCTGTTAAAAGATATTGAACAAAATCGATTTACCAATCGATTTGGCAAGTTACAGGGGCTCAGCCATTTATCAAAATCGATTTGCCAATCGATTTGGCAAGTTACAGGGGCTCAGCTATTTATCAAAATTGATTTGCCAATCGATTTGGCATGTCACAGGGGCTCAGCTATTTAAGAAAATCAATTTCCCAATCGATTGATTTAAACCCAGAATACAGGTTTCACTAAAAACCTTTAAGAAATCGATTTACTTAGTCAAAACTTTTATTCTGAATCAGACAATCGATTGTCCAATTGATTCATCAATTGACTGGTCAGTTGATTTATTACTTGATTGATTAAAACCTTATTTTTGATTTCATTTTTACTTGGCAAGTATTATATGAATGTTTAGCATATGGAAACTATTTTAAGGTGCATGCTAAGTTGAAAGGTTATTTTGTGCATTTAAAAACTTAAATGTTATGTGTTAATTGTTAATTTCGATTGGTGACCCTTTACAACTACTGTGGAAATCTGGGCTTTGCCCTCAGATGAGAGTCAGGACAATCCTACCGGTTCGTACCCTGTGGATGGGAATGTAGTTGGAAATACCTAACTGGAGCTGTGTTAGGAGGATCTTGCGGGGCACGTGAAGATCACTTGGGATGTATAGTTTTTTGTGTGGAATGATCAGATTAGGTTGACGTATAGGGACTAGATGTCTTTCTTTTGGATTGTGTTTATTTTAAATTGGAAGACTGTACCTATACCAATATTGTCAGCATGACATTTTATTTTCGATGGGTCCCTTGTACCACTTTTTGAGGTGTAAATACTTTGGATTCGTATTTCAAAAACTATTCTGCTGCTTGTAAATTATGTCGACTAAATTGTCGTTGTGTTATGACTTAAATATTTATCCAAAGGTATTTCCTTATTTATTTCTTTGTTTTATGAATTTGTTTTGAAAAAAAAAATACACTCTCGTTGTTAAAAATCTGGGTGTTACATGAAGAACATTCTTGAGCAGATTTAGGAACAACTTCTTGTGAGTGATCAGATGAGGAGGGTGTAAAAGGAATGGGAATGGTGGTAGTCCGGAGTCGAGCAGATCTTTTTCTTTTGAGAGAGGTGGGAAAGGAAGATGTGGTGGATGAAGGTGGGGCAGAAAAGGTCTTTTTCATATGAGAGAGATTTTTGGTGGAAAATTTGGAGATTTTCATTAGAGATTTTTCAGAAGAAAGGGAAACTCCAAAATACCTGAAGACTTTAGTCAATACCGTTCCATAAGGAACAATATTCTTCTTGTAGTCTATGGTTGCTGCACAAATCATGTGTGGGAGAATTACATGAGGCAAGTTCAGACGCTTGCGATTTAGGAGATGGTGGATGAGCAGTGCGTCATTGTCAGATACATACTCATGACTTCCACAGTGAGGAATTAGAGTATGCTGGCACATACTATTGAACACTTTAGGGAGGGGCTTAAGGTATGTTGACAAGTAACGGTTTGATTCTTCTTGAAACAAATCCGAGAGTATTGCAGTCTTTTGATGATTCAAAGCTGAGTACCAGTTGTTGCCAAACACAGATGGGCCTTCTGTGGGCAACTGAAGAATGGAAGCCAGAATGTCTGGGGTGAGTTTGATTTCAACTCCCTTTATCGTGGAAATGATAAGGGATTTGTCAGCAAAAGTCTTTGCATTGCAGTAGAATGCTCGGACAACATATGGGTAGTAGCAATCAGATGTTTGCAAGAATGAGGTCCAACCAATAGCATTTGTGTGATGCTGGACAGCATTGCCTCCAATGATGAGTTTGTCAAAGACAAAAACTCGTCCGATCCCAAGTGGGCATTGAGGCCATTTGTTTTTTGAAAAGTTTGGATTTGATGGGGGAAATCAGAGGCGGAGTATTTTGTTTGAATTTTTTAGAGGGAGGATATGGTGCAGATTCAGAAGAAGTGGAGGTAGAGGAAGGTGCTGGAGTGGCAGAACGTTTGGCAGGAGAGATTGTGTGAGCAGGAGAACGTTCTTGTGATGGAGGAGAAAAAGGAGTTTGAACAGGTGAACGTTCCTGATTTTGAGAACGCTCTTGAGGTTGGGGAGGGGAACATTATGGAGAATGTTCTGGAGAGGTGGGTTCCTGACAGTGTTTTAGGTTTTGTTTAGGGGCGTGGCGTTTTCTCCTTTGAGGATTTGGGAGTTTCTTGCGAGCAAGGTATTGCGCACTTGTCATAGAAGATTTTGTTTTCATGGGTTTTGTTTGGGGTTTGGATTGAGAGGGGGCTTCATTTTGTTTAGTAAGAGAGGAGACAATTTCATTTATCAATCTCCGTTTTTGGTTTGGGGGAGTTTATTGTGAGGGTTCATAGGAGAAGGATGATTTAGATGGTGTGGTAGGTTTGGTGTTTGTTGGTTCCCTTGCTGATGTTGATGGTTGGGTGTTTGTTGGTGTTGTTGCTGATGGCTTGGTATTTGTTGGTGTTGTTGCCGGTGGCTTGGTATTTGTTGGTGCCTTTTCTAATGTTGGAGGGCAGGAATCAGAAGAATCATCAGTCTTAGAATCTGAGATGATGAAGTAATATGGTTTTGGGTTCAAGGGTTTTGAAGTTCTAATTCTAGATTGAACCCTCATTGAGCATCGTTTAGGAGTAGTCTGGTTACGCAAATGTGGAGCCACTTGAGCAAGGTTTGGTGTGGGACAAGTGATAGTGGTGGAAGAAGAGTAGACAGAGGATTGGTGTAACACCCTGATTTTTAACACTGCGAGTGTATTTTTTTTTAAATAAAGAAATAAAACAAAGAAACAAACAAAGAAATACTTTTGGATAAATATTTAAGTCGTAACATAACGACAAAGTCAACAAATATTTACAAGCAGCGGAATAGTTTTTAAAATAAAAATTCAAAATATTCAAACATCAAAATACACTGGGGCTATGAGGCCTATCGAACATAGCTCATACCCCTGGAGTATTCTCGGCAGACCTGTACAAAAGCACTGCCCCAAGAATTTTAACTTCCCCCCACGTCACATCAAAAAGTGGTACATGGACCCATCAAAATAAAAGTCAAGCTGACAATATTAGTATAGGTACAATCTTCCATTATACAGTAAACACATCAACAAAAGAAAGACCTCGAGCCCCTATACAACCGTCTAATCTGATCATGCTACAAACACTATACAACCCGAGTGATCTCCACGCGCCCCACAAGATCCTCCTGACACAGCTTCGGTCAGGTATGTCTAACTACATGCCCGTCTCCAAAGTACTAACCGGAAGGACAATCCTGGTTCTCGTCTGAGGACAAAGCCCAGATTTCAACAGTAATTGTAAAGGTCACCAATCGAAATTAACAAATATCACATTGCAAAATTCTTATATTTTCAAATGCTCAAAAGAACCTTTCGTCTTAGCATACTCCTCGAAAGGGTTTTCATATGTCCAAAAATGCATAAACAATGTTGGAAAATGAAGTTTTGACAAACTGCATTGTCATAGCCGAATACAATTGAGAATATGCAGATTTTCAATTCTAAAATGGCTCTGAATCAATCAACACTTCAAACATTAATATTATCAATTATGAACACATAATTAACACCAAATTAATCTCCACAAATTAACACCTCAATCACACATCGAATATTCATTAAATCAATTATGAACACATAAATACATCAAAACTTAATCAACCTAACTTCACACCTCAAAGCAATTACGATAAATCACAACAACAATCGAATATGTATATACAATCATCAAAGTATAACAAACATGACTCGCGTTCCAAGCACCCTAATACAATGCGTATATGCCAAAACCCTCCTCGAGGGGCGTAAATCATAATTGTACAGCCTCTCACAGACCAGTACTAATTATTGAGGTGCAATCTCTCACGGATCAGCACGATTTACTAGCGTGTAGTCTCTCACAGACCAACACGGCATACAAGAGTGCAGTCGCTCACAGACTAACACAATTTTCTAGAGTGCAATCGCTCACAGATCAGCACATTCTAGAGTGCAATCTCTCACAGATCAGCACGACGTGACAATCCCTGCAAGGACAAGATGAACCAACAATTCACATGGCATCATCCCGTGGCCCATCATGGTCACCACTATCACCTAGGCCCCATCGCGGTCACCATGTACTATGAAATGCATGAGCATACTCTGACTCTTTTCACCATAATCATTAAGTAAATGCAGCTATTAAAAGATTCCCCATTTTTAATACTCAGTTAACACTAATGATTTTTCAAACACAACATAGAGCATACTCAAACATATTTATTCACACCAATTAAAATTTCCATAACCACACATAAATCACATCTCCAAATTCCATTCACACCTAAATTGAATTAAATTCATTTTTCACCAAGTCACACATAAATTTCATCTCAAAAATTCATAATATTAATTATGAACACATCAATTTCACCTAACATAAATCACCAAAATTTCCAAACATTAATCACCATATTCAATCTCTAAAATTTTCAACCATAAATCACTACAACAACATTAATACATCAGAGTTCTCCCCACCGCTAACTCGGTGCCAACGGTCTCGATTCCTTTTCGAGACTCAAGGAGCTAACTACATAAACATGAATATTTATAACAACTTGTTCACAATAAAACTAATCCAAACACAACAAAATTCCCAAAATTAAATCTTTCTCACACACCAAAGTTTTTAACCAAATAATCTATATTATTTACTTAAAACTAAATAAAACAAATATCGTCAAAATTTCCCATACACACACTCGACTATTAAAGCACCAAAAATTTTTAGTTAATAAAATACTCTAAACTTTTTTTCTTTTTAAACTCACTAGCATCGTAGCGTGGCAATGAACAACTTTCCCTTCAGTCACTTCTCGAATGGAAGTTTAGATCTAGTATATAAATTGAGGTTTATGTTTGTTTTCTTTTCAAAATCAACACTTTGGTTTTCGTTTTCTTCAAACAGAGAGAGAGAAGAAAAAAGGTGGGGGGAGAACGTGAAACAGGGAAAAGTTTTCTTTTCCTTCTTGCCTTTCATATGCATATATATATATATATATATATATATATATATATATATATATATATATATATATATATATATATATATATATAAAATAATAAATATCTAAACAAATATCTAGATATTTACAAATATCTAGATATTTTTAAAAAAAAATCATCATTACATCTGTCACTTCACATCACGTCACAAACCACTTTTTTTAGAAAAATATCTATTCTCGCCGCAATTCAATGGGCAGATGAATTTTTCTGAAAAATGCTGCATCTCAAAAAAAAAAATTATTCGACAAAAGATTCACCGTAATTAAATAAAATTATTCATCAACGAATAATTTTAATCGGGTCTCTAAAAAGATATTTTTGGCATTTAAGTCACAAAATGCCATAAAATTGGCTAAAAAGCCTAAAAAATTCAGCACAAAATTTCCCCAAAATACATAATTTACAATTTAAAATTAAGGGTCTTACAATTGGGGTTGAGGATTTCTTGGTTGTTGTCAGAAGAAGTTAAATCAGAGGAGGTGGGTGGTGGTGTTGGTCGAGGTGGTTGAGAGGGTGAGCATTCCACATAATTAGATAAAGGGGATGAAGAGTATGGTGTGCAGGGAGAAGCATTTTTGCGTGCTGATTATTTGGTTCGTGCCATTTTTGTTTTGTGAGTGAAAGATTTTGAGTGAAGGAGATGAAGGAGAAGACTGGTATTTAGAGAGAGGCTTGATGTAGATTTTGGGGAAAAAGAAGGTGAAAAGATGAAAGAGAAAACTGTTTTTCTGACTTGAGGAGAGGAAAAGAAAACAATGATTACTTTTCTGACCAATGGAAACTTTTTGGACCTAGGGAAAGAGGAAAAGAATTTTGGTGGCTAAAAAGTTTGTTTCAGCACTCTACCTTCAGACAAGCAGACACATGTTTTAAATGCCAAGATTTTCCTTTTTGGTTTTGAGAGGGAAAGTGATAACTTAGGAGGGAGTGTTGGTTTTTTAGAACGGAGAATGATGCTCGCAAAAAGGAGACTGATAAACGTTCCCCGTTTTTTGCAGAAGCATAATTTATCCAAAATTTTCTGGACTTTTCATAATCTTCAATTTTTCTTTGATCAAATTGAAACTATCCTCGACAAGAGGCTTTGTAAAAATATCAGCAAGTTGATTTTGAGCATCAACAAAGATTAATTCATTAACTTTCTTATTGACATGATCACGAATAAAATGATGTTTTATTTCAATATGTTTTGATCTAGAATGCTGAATGGGATTTTTAAACAAATTTATAACACTCGTATTATCACAATAAATTGGAATACTGGAATAGCTTATAGAGTAATCTTGAAGTTGATTTTTAATCCACAGAACCTGTGAACAACAGTTTGCTGCTGAAACATATTCAGCCTCTGTTGTTGACAAGGCTATAGTGTTCTGTTTTCTACAAGACCAACTGATTAATGTTTCGCCTAAGAACTGACATGCTCCACTCGTGCTTTTTCTTTCAATTTTATCTTCGACATAGTCAGCATCACAATATGCTATAATATCAAAATGTGAACCCTTTCTATACCAAAGACCAAGATTAGTGGTTCCAACAAGATATCTAAATATGTGTTTTACTGCTGTTAAATGAGATTATCTTGGTGTTGATTGAAATCGAGCACATAATCCTATTGCAAACACTATATCAGGCCTACTCGCAGTTAAATAAAGCAAAGAGCCAATCATTCCTCGATACTCTTTCTCAGAATCAGAATTTCCAGTCTCATCTTTTTCTAAAGAAGAAGATGGATGCATAGGAGTAGTCATGATTTTTTATTCATTCATTTTGTATTTAATCAACAGATTTTTGATGTACTTTTCTTGACAAATAAAAATACCGTTTTCGTATTGTTTAATTTGTAAACCAAGAAAGTACCTTAATTCTTCCATCATGCTCATTTCAAATTCACTTTGCATAATTTTTGAAAAACTTTCACACATTTTTTCATTTGTTGACCCAAAAATGATATCATCAACATATACTTGAACGATGAGTAAATCATTTCCCTTTGTTTTCTTAAATAATGTGGTGTCAATTTTTCCTCTTTGAAAACCATTTTTAATTATGAATGAACTCAGTCGTTCATACCAGGCCGTTGGTGCTTGTTTTAAACCATATAGTGCTTTGGTAAGTTTGAAAACATGATTTGGTTTTGATTGGCTTTCTAAACCTGGGGGCTGTTTTACATATACTTGTTCATTTAAGAATCCATTTAAGAAAGCACTTTTAACATCCATTTGAAATAATTTGATAAGTTTATGAGATGCATATGCAAGAAGTATTCGAATAGCTTCTAACCTTTCAATTGGAGCAAAGGTTTCATCATAATCTATACCTTCTTGTTGATTGTAACCTTGAGCTACTAATCTTGCTTTGTTTCTGATAACCTTACCTTCTTCATCTAGTTTGTTTCTGAAAACCCATCATGTACCAATGCTTGCTTGATCTAATGGATCAGGTACCAGGGTCTAAACTTCATTTTTCTCAAACTACAGTAGTTCTTCCTTCATGGCATTTATCCAAGATTGATCAGTAATTGCTTCTTCGATTGATTTTGGTTCGATATGAGATATCATTGCCATGTTGTTTTCATCATTCTTGAATGATTTTCTGGTTCTAATCCCATCAGCCGTGTCTCCAATGATATGGGTTTGAGAATGAATCTTCAATAATTTTCCAACTTTTTGGTGGAGAATGAAACGGAGATTGTTTATCAATCTTTGTTTTCTGCAAACTATTTTGCTGTTGTGTTTCTATTGGAGTTTCTTCTTCTTCATCCTTTTTACTTATGTCTAAGTCATCAAACTCATCAAATAATATGTGCATACTTATTTCAACAACATTAGTTCTTAAATTAAACACTCTATAACCTTTAGACTCGATATTGAGTATCCAAGAAAGATTGCTTTATCAGATTTTGCATCAAATTCTCCAATAAGATATTTGTTGTTTAAAATGTAACAGTAACAACCAAAAATGTGAAAGTAACAGATGTTTGGTTTTCTATTTTTACAGATTTCATATGGGGTTTTGTTGATGATCTTTCTGATAGATACACGGTTTAAAATATAGCAAGATGTGTTTATGGCTTCAGCCCAAAAATATCTTTCAACATTTGATTCTTCTAAAATATTTCTTGCCATTTCTTGTAGTGTTCTATTTTTTCGTTCAACAACTCCATTTTGTTGTGGAGTTCTTGCACATGAGAGATTGTGAGAGATGCCAAGTTCATCAAAAAAAAGTTTTAAATGAACCATTTATGAATTCTCCTCCATGATCACTTCTTACAGAAATGATGCTGGATTCTTTTTCATTTTAAACCTTTTTACATAATGTTTTGAATGCTTCAAAAGCATCATTTTTTTTTGTTTTAAAAATAGAACCTGCGTAAATCTTGAAAAGTCATCAACAATAACAAAACCATATTTCATTCCTCCTAGACTTGTTGTTTTGACTGGCCCAAAGAGATCTATGTGAAGTAGTTCAAGAGTTCTATTTGTTGTTACAAAATCCTTTGAGTGAAAGCTACTTTTGACTTGTTTACCTTCTGCACATGCTTCACATATTTTATCTTTTTCAAAGTTAAGTTTTGGTAATCCTCTAACAAGATCTAGTTTGGAAATTTTTGAAATGGGTTTCATACTGATATGCCCAACCCTTTTATGCCAAATCCATTTATCTTTATTGATTGATATAAAACATGATTCATCAGGTAGTTCTTCAAGATATAAAACATATAAATTTTTCTTTCGATTTTCAGAAAATAGAATTTCTCCAGTTTTAGTTATCCTGATTTCACATACCTTTGGTTTAAAAATGACTTCACATCCATTGTCACATAGTTGACTTATGCTTAACAGGTTGTGTTTTAAACCTTCCACATATTGAACGTCATTTATTTGAGCAGAGTTTGTCTTACCAATGGTTCCATTACCTTTAATCTGAGCGTGATTATCATTACCAAAAGTGACCGATCCTCCATCCTTCTTGATGAATGTTGTGAAACAGTTTTTATCTCTTGTCATGTGCCTTGAACAGCCACTGTCCAAGAACCAAGGCTTTCTCTTTATATTTGGAAAACCAACCTACATATGATATTATTTCAGCCTTAGGTACCCACTTTGTTTTGGGTCATGGAGAGTTAGTTTTAACATTTCCTTTTTCCTTGGAATAGTATATCATTCCTTTATTTTTTAAACTAGCTGAGTTTTTAGTTGTTGATTTTGAAATAGATTTAACAATCTGGGTTTCAGAAGGTTTAAACTTTGGTTTGAAAGAGTTTCTAGATCGTTCAGCTTGTGTTTTGGAACTTTCTCCGTTTAGGAAATATTTTGGAGATTGTTCTCCTTTTTGCAGTTTTTTCAAAACTGTTTTGACAGAATGATTTCCTCTTTTAATTACCTTTTTTATTTCAATCTTTTCATCTATTTTTCTAAAATAGCAAGCAAATTCCAGATGTCCAAGTTTTTTACAATATGAGCATCTAGTCTTGCATTTTTATTCCTTTCTTTCTGGGACAAAGAAATTTCCATATAGCTTCGTTTTTTGGGTTTGATTAAAACCAAGGCCAGCTTTATCAAAAATTCCTATTTGAGATCCCATGATGTTATGAAAGGTTTTAGTGAGAAGTTTTCATATAGCTTGGTTTTTTGGGTTTGATTGAAACCAAGGCCAGCTTTATCAAAAATTCCTATTTGAGATCCCATGATGTTATGAAAGGTTTCAGTGGCTTTAATGAAATTTAATAAATATGTTTTGAGAAGTTCGTTTTCATTTTTCAGTCGAACGTTCTCTGTTTGTAGTGCAGAACGTTCTTGACTTTCTTGATTTTCAAAAATCGATTTTTCTGTTTCTTTCAACTCTTGAATGATTATTTTTAGCATGTTATTTTAAGCCTGACTTTCTTCTTTTTCTCTATAAAATTGTTCTTTTCCCATTTGTTCACATAAATGACAAGGTTCATAACTTATTACGTCTTCTTCCTCTGTTTTTTCCATTAAGCATATGTTGGCTTCTTCTTCTTCAGTTTTTGATTTTTCTGAATCATCCCATGTTGCCATCATTGATTTCTTTTTGAAAGGAAATCGTTTTGGTGGATTTCTGTTTGAGGGACATTCTACTTTGTAATTTCCTAATTTGTTGCATCCAAAGCATGTGACTTGACTTTTGTCAACCTCTGTTTTGGGAATTTTGTTTTGAAATCCCTTTTTGATTTGATCTCTTCTTATCATCATTATCTGTATTCTTCTAGTGAGAAGAGCAATTTCATCAGCATCTTCTTATTCATTTTCTTCTGGTTCTTCCTCTAATTGTGCTGTGATTTTTTCTTGGGAAGCTTTTAGTGCTATTGCCTTTCCTTTCTTGATTGGTTTGTCTTCTTGTAACAATACTTCATGTGCTCTTAATGCTCCAATTAATTCTTCCAGAGGCAATGATTCAAGGTTCTTGGCTTGACTTATGGCTGTTACCATTGGTCTCTATATAATTGGAAGGCACCTCATGATCTTTCTTACTCTTTCTTGTATTGTGTAAGCTTTGCCAAGGGAACGCATTTCGTTTACTATTGTAGTAAATCTTGAGTACATTTCATCAATAGTTTCTCCTTCTTGCATTTGGAATAATTGGAATTTCCTTATGTCGATGTCTATTCTTGTTTCTTTGACATGGTTTTTTCCTTCATGATGAGTGTGTAGTGTATCCCAAACTTCTTTTGCAGTTGTGCATTCATCTACTCTTTCACTTTCCTCCCTA
Organism: Cicer pinnatifidum; assembly: GCA_037974775.1. Lineage (NCBI taxonomy): Eukaryota > Viridiplantae > Streptophyta > Magnoliopsida > Fabales > Fabaceae > Cicer > Cicer pinnatifidum. The sequence goes on from JBBPBR010000006.1 coordinate 11,526,264, forward strand.
CTTAAAGCACATGATAAGAATAATTGGGCTTTAGAATTTTAAAGCACCTTAGTTTTATCATCAGCTGTCTAGTCTGTTTCTTTCTTTATGGCAGAGTTTGAGTCATCTTGATCAACCCTTGGTGTGAAGTCTCCATTTGTAATGATGCGCCACATTCATGTGTTTTGAGACTTTAGAAACAGTTGCATTTTGTTTTTCCAAAAGTAGTAATCTGATCCATCAAAGAATGATGGTCTGTTTGAGGATCCTCCTTCAACAATGTATTTTGCTTTCGACATTCTTCTAGATCTTTTCTCTAGCACTTGTTAGGTGTTTTTTGAACTTTCTAGAGACCAAGCTCTGATGCCAATTGAAGTAACAATGTCGATTTACAAGGAAGGGGGTTTGAATTGTAAATGTACGTTTTCAAAATTCCTTTTAAAAGCTTAAGAAAATAACTCAAGATTGATCTTGATTATGAAAACAGAAAACGGAGAACGTTCTTGATTTTATTATAAAACAGAGAATGTTCCTTGAATAGCTTAAAACATAAAATCAGTTTGTGTTTTATCTTAGTTAATCAATTAAGTTTAACAAACAAAGAGATAGGATAGAGAATACTACACAAAGAAATATCCTGGTTCACCCAACTTGGGTTACGTCTAGTCCTCACACTGTGAGATTTTCCACTAAGTGTTTAAAACAAAGAACCTTCTTGATTTTACAGCACCTAGTCTACATCAACCTTGATTTGTTTCAATATCTATTACTTTCAACCCATAAAGCAACAACAACATCTATCTAACTTTGATAGGATTCAATACAATCTAAAAAAACTATAAAGAAAGTCTTATAGTTTGAGTTTTTAAAATAAGATTGTTTTTTGACAGAATCTGAGATATCTCAACTCTTGTTTGAGAATTCATTCTTTATGTTACAGCTTTGACAATTATGTTACAGCTTTTAAATCAGTTTTGTCTTCTAGTGAAAAAGCCTTTGAAGTTTCTCACTTAATCTTGGATGGTACCGTTTTTATCTTGAGTCTTGAATGTAGCCAAAAGAAGTTTGGAGAAGGATTATAAGCCATTGCAGAAGAGAACATACTGTTGCTGGAGAAATGTAGAAAACGGAGATTGATTATCAATCTGGATCTGTCATTTTGATCTTTCTGGAGATTTGATGATCAATCTGGAATTCCTGTTATGATCATTCTGGATGTCCTTTGCAATGTCTTTTCATATATCAAGGTTGATCAAACTTTCTTGACAGTTTTATTTTAGAGTTTCAAACTGTTTTATTTTAACTGTTTCAAGTCTTTTTATCTTAGTGATTTGATAACTTTTTTGAGTTGGGATGAATCCTAATTGTTCCTTGTCGTGTACTGATCTTATTTGAATAAATATTCGAGGCAGAATCTTTGTTAAAGAGGTGAAAAATGATTGATCAATATGCGGTGATGAACATTTTTGAAACTAGAAATCATTTTGTAGAATGTTGTCTTTTCTGCTTTGCTTGATTCTGTTCTTAATTAAATTCACTCAAAAACACAAGTTAAATTAACATAACATTTTTAGAATCATAATTAACTTTCTTAATTAACCTTTGTTTATTTTCATCAAAACTTTAAATATGGAGTTTGTCTCAACAACTGGTCCTACTGCTAAGGGACGCATTTATTCCATGGATGCTGAAGCTGGAAATTAGTCTAGCAATTTGATCCAACGAGATTGCGAGATTGCAGGTAACACTCTAACTGCACTTTTTGATTCGGGGGCAACTCATTCGTTCATTGTTGTGGACTGTGTGAATCGTTTGAAGTTATATGTCTTCTTTTCCTTTTGATTTAGTTGTTTCCACGCCTGCTAAGACTTTGACCGTAAATACTGTGTGTTTACATTGTCAAGTAACTACTCAAAATATAGAATACTTGATTAATTTGATTTGTTTACCTCTATAATCACTTTAGATCATTCTCGGTATGGATTGGATGTCGTATCATTATGTAATCTTCGATTGTGCTCGCAAATTATTTATTTTCCCTAAGCTAGGAGTCGTTCGATATCTAGCTGCTAACAAACTCGGAGTGTCGCTAAGAGAATGAACTCAATAGTTTCTGCCATTAGCTAATGCGGAGGGAAAGATAAATGTGAGCATAGAAAACGTAGTGCTTGTCAAGGAGTACCCAAACGTATTTCCAACAGTAATTCCAGGATTACCACCAGTAAGAGAGGTGGAGTTCTTCATTGATCTACACCTAGGAACCAGACCTATTTCGATTATGCCGTATTGGATGTTGCCATTGGAATTGAATGAGCTCAAAGGCCAAATTGAAGATTTTTTGGAGAAATGATTTATTAGACCAAGTGTGTCACCATAGGGAGCTCCGGTATTGTTACTTGAGAAGAAGGACGGAAGCTCACGCTTGTGAGTGGATTATAGTCAACTTAATAAGGCAACTATTAAGAGTCGTTATCCTTTACCACATATTGATGATTTGATGGATCAATTGAGAGGAGTTGTGGTGTTTTCAAAGATTGACTTGAAGTCAGGTTACCATCAGATTCGTGTGAGAGAATGAGATATTCAGAAAACTGCTTACATAACACATTATAGACATTATGAATATCTTGTTATGTCGTTTGGAGTTACAAATGCACCAAACATTTTTATGGATTACATGAATAAAATCTTTAGCCCATTTCTAGATAAATTTGTTGGGGTGTTCATTGATGATATATTAATTTATTCAAAGATTGAGGAAGAACATGGAGAGAATTTGCGTCAAGTTCTTGAAGTTTTACACGAGAAGCAATTGTATGCCAATTTGTCGAAGTGCGAGTTTTGGCCAGAAGAAGTGAATTTATTAGGACATGTGATAAACAAGGAAGGAATCGTTGTGGATCCGGCAAAGATTGAGACAATCCTCGCTTGGAAACACCCTCAGACTATCACTAACATACGAAGTTTCCTCAGACTGGCAGGATACTATAGGAGGTTTATTGAAGGTTTTGCTAAGATTGTAGCTCCATTGACATAACCCACTATAAAGGATCAGCCATTCGCATGGATAGCGAAGTGTGAAAAAAAATTTCAATTACTAAAAAAAAGTTGACAACCTCACCAGTATTGGTCTTACCACAGCCAGAAGAATCATACGAAGTTTACTATGATGCGTCTCACTAAGGTTTGGGGGGTTTCCTGATGCAACACAAGAAGGTTGTGGCCTACGCCTCAAGAAAATTGAAGGTTTTTGCATTAAAGATCTTGAGGCACTACTTATATAGATACACGTTCACAATGTTTAGTGATCATAAGAGTTTGAAACATTTGTTTGATCAGAAGGAATTGAACATGCGTTAGAAAAGATGGATGAAGACTATCAAGAATTTTGATTTCACATTGCAGTACCACCCTACGAAGGCCAATGTGGTGGCTAATGCATTAAGTAGAAGGAGTGTGTCAATGTCTTCAGTAATAATGGATCAGATAATATTTTGAGATGCAATTGAAGGATTTGTGTACCAGCAGTTGCAAATATGAGGAAAACAATTTTGAAAGAGGCTCATAAGAGCAAATTGAGTATCCATCCCGGAGCAACAAAGATGTATCATGACTTGAAGCAGAATTATTGGTGGCCAGTAATGAAGAGACATGTAGCAGAGTATGTTTCAACTTGTTTAACTTGTGAGAAAGCGAAAGTGGAACATCATTGACCTGCTGGAATGTTACAACCTTTAGATATACCTAAATGGAAGTGGGACAACATTTCCTTGGACTTTAAAACTGGATTGCCAAAAACAAGGATAAAGAATGATTCTATTTGGGTGATAATTGATCAATTAACTAAATTCGTACACTATTTACCAGTAAAAACCATTTATAAGGTAGATAAGCTAAAAGAAATCTACATTGTTGAAATTGTGAGATTAAATGGAGTATCGTCGAGTATAGTGTCAAACCGTTACCCAAAATTCACATCGCACTTTTGGAGAGCGTTGTATGAAGCATTGAGAACAAAACTAAGATTTAGTTCAGCATACCATCCGCAAACAGACTGGCAAACTGAGAGAACAAATCAGTCCTTGGAAGATCTATTGAGAGCATGTGTATTAGATGATAGAGGAAGTTGGGATGATGTATTTCTGTTAGTTGAGTTTACCTACAACAATAGTTTTCATGCAAGTATCGAAATGACACCATATGAGGCTCTGTATGGACGCAAGTGTCAGACACCTTTGTGTTGGTATAAAGACGGTGAAAGTATGATTGTAGGACCTGAAATGGTGCAAAAGACTACATATAAGGTCAAGATGATAAAAGAGAAAATGAAGATTTCACAAGACCGCCAGAGGAGTTATATGGACAAGCATCAAATACCTTTAAAATTCGAGTCGGGTGACCATATGTTTCTGAGAGTCACACCTACGACTGGAGTTGGCAGAGCCATAAAATCAAGGAAATTAACCCTGAAGTTTATTGGACCATACCAAATTACTGCATGAATTGGACATGTGGCTTATTGGATTGCGTTACCTCCGATATTGTCCAATATTCACGACGTGTTTCACGTGTGGCAATTAAGAAAATATATTTCAGATCTGTCGCACGTGATCGAGTCAGACACAATTCAACTAAAGGATAATTTGTCATTTGAAGTACTACTTGTAAGAATTGAGGACATCAAGATTAAGCGGTTAAGGAACCAGGAAGTTTCGTTGGTTAAAGTGATCTAGAACCCAACTACTGGATACGCGACTTGGGAACTGGAGAGTAAGATAAGGGAACAATACCTTGATTTGTTTATCGATGCGTAGTTTCGAGGACGAAACTAATTTTAGGGGGTAGTAACATAAGACCCTGAGTTTTCTAAATTCTAATTTATGCAATTTTAGTGTATTATGTGTTGAATTGCTTAGACTTTTAGCCCAATTTTTATTTTATGAATTAAATACCAAAAACATATTTTATTAGAGTTAGTAATATATTTGATATATATATATATATATATATATATATATATATATATATATATATATATATATATAATATTTTTGGAGACTCGATTAAAATTATTTATTTGAGTATAATTTTATTAAGTTATGGAGAATTTATTACCGATCAAAATTTTAAAAGGTCACTTATTACTAATAAATTCACCTGTCAATTGAGTTGCAACAAAAGTAGATATTTTTATTAAATTAGATTCAGAAGTGAGTGAAGTCATGTGCGTAACAGTGATTAGATGATATAATGATCATTTTAGTAATATACTTACATACTTAATTATAATATATATATATATTTGGTTGTAAGTTAAAAAAAAATAAAAATAAAAAAATAAAAATAAAAAAGAAGGAAGGAACCTAGCCTTTAAAAGTCAGCGATTCCTCCTCCTTTTATTAATTCAACCTTCTTTCTCTTTCCTGCTACTTCTTTCTTTTCCTTTTTTTTTCTTCTTCTAAATTTGTAGAATTTTATCTGGTGGGAGATGAGTGAAATTTTTGAGTTCTAAACAAATTCAAATAAATGAGTTTGAACTGAAGTATAAATTTTATTAAAAAAAAAAACTAGAGTTGTAAAAAAAATTAAATTTTAACTAAGTTAAACAGTTTGAGCAAAAAGTTAAATTGAAATTATAATGTTATTCTTGGACTGAGTTTAAAAAGAAAAATTTTAGAGTATTTTATTAACTCAAATTTTTTGTGGTCTAATAGACGAGTGTGTGTGTGTGTGGTTTGAAAAATATTCGTTTTATTTAGTTTTAACTAAATAATGTAGAGCATTTGGTTTTGAAAGATTGGTGTGCGAAAATGAAATAATTTTGGAATTTTGTTGTGGTTGGATAAATTTTATTGGTGAACAGATTGTTATAAATATTTATGTTTATGTAGTTAACTCGTTGATTCTCGAAAAGAAATCGAGACTATTGGCACCGACTTAGCAGTGGGGAGAACTATAATATATTAATGTTGTCGTGTTGATTAAAGAAAAATAATTTTGCTTAGTTTATGCATTTCCAAGAATAGTGGTAATGATTGATGATTAAGAATGTATACATATGATTAACAAATTTTTGAACTTGTGATTAAAGGAAAATTAGTGAATTGTGGTTTCAAGCTTATACTTTCTATTTTTAGAAAAGTTTGCGTGATTTTAATTAATATTTCAAGTTTATTAAGTAAAAGTTAAAGTCTTAAGTAAGAAATTATTTTTTTAAAGATTTGAAGTTTCATTAATTAAAATAGAAACTTTGTTGAAAAATATATATTTTGAAAAGGATGAAAATATTTCAAAGAGTTAGGACTTTGAAACTAAAAAAAAATATCCATTGATATTTGTTTTGTGTGATTATGTTGTTATGAAGTAAATACTTTTGTTGAACTTTTAGTCTTTAAAAAAAAATATAGTGGATCAAACTTGTAGTTATTTGAGAAAAAATGAGTTATGGCAAATTTGAGAAAAATTTGTGGTTTGTGAAAAATTTTGAGAAAAATTATTTAAAATATTTTGAAAAATTGTTAGTGAATTCACTGAAAAATTAAATGATGTTAATATCTAAAAATATGTTTTATATGTTGAAAATGTATTGTGGTTAATAATACTAGGTTGCACATAGGAACCTTATATGTGTGAAAGATGTATGAATGATGTGTGAATACGTGATAATTAATATTGATATGATTATGCATTCTTGAGTAAAAATATGTGTTGCTATATATTATGAATTTTATTGAGGAGAATATGTCTTGAGTATGCTATGTAAAAAGTATGAAAAATTATTAGTATGTAATGAGTATTAAAAGGGGAGTCTTTTAATAGCTACATTTACATAATGATTGTTGTGAAAGAGTTAGAGTATGCTCATGCATTTCATAATTAGTGGTGATTGTGATGGGTCACGGTGTTAGTGGTGATCGTGATGGGTGATAGTGTTAGTGGAGACTGTGATGGGCCACAGGATGGTTTCATGAGTTGATTGGTCCATCTTATCTTTACGATGATTTATTTGTCGTGTAGGTCTGTGATAGAATACGCACTAGTAAATTGTACTGATTTGTGGTAGGTGGCACCTCAGTAATTAGTATTGGTCTGTGAGAGGCAGTACATTTATGGTTTACATCCTTCGATGAGGGTTTCGAAATTCTGGAATAATGTGCACTAACATATAAGCATTGCATTAGGGTGTTTGGCACGCGAGTCATGTTTGTTATAATATGATATATGTATATATATGTTCTATTATTGTTGTTATCATGTCGTAATTGCTAAGTGGTTATTGCTTGTTTTTATGACATAATTGTTAAATGTTAATTGTTAATTTCAGTTGGTGACCTTTTACATTATTGTGGAAATTCGGCTTTGCCCTCACATGATATTTGAGTTCGCTCTACTGACTGTTACCTTAATGACGAAAACATCGTTAGACTTCCCTGACTGGCACTCGTTGACTACTTGGGCATACAACCCCATCTCAAGCAAGACTACATATACGGGTCGAGTCAGAGCTCCCACTTTTGGTAGTGAGTTGTTCTAAGATTACTGCGTTGCCAAAGTCACTTATCTTATGGGTGGACCTGACCTTTGAGGAGACTGATTCCTCCATTGTTGATGAGGAAGAAGAAGTTACTTCAAGGAGAGATATTGCATCAGAAGGAACTTGTGTAGTGTGTGTAGGTCGTCCATGTACTATAGTTGTTAGTGGATAATCAAATTAGATTTTTTTAATATAAGGCCTTATGAACTTGTATAACTTGTATAAATATATATATTGACAGTTGACTTTTGTTTGGTGGGTCAATGTTCAATTTTTTTATTTGACCATGGGGATAGCATTCTTGGGGCAGTACTTATTGCCGAGAATACCCCAGGGGTATGAGCGATGTTTGATAGGTCTCACAGCCCCAATGTATTTTCTATTTGTATACTTTGGATTATTGTCTCAAAAATTGAGGTTGTTGCTATTATATATGCTGTAATTATTTATGACTCTTGTCGTTTTGTGTCACGACGTAATATTTTATTAAGTTGTTTTTTATTAAAAAAAAACAACGCACTCGCGTTTTAAAAAATCAGGGTGTTACACGATACCATACCCAAGATTGAAGGAGCAATGTACACCCACCCATACATGCATAAGGCGGTGCAGTTGCACGACACATAAAAGATCAAATTGTCACATTAAATTAAAATAAAGAATCAAATCAAGAAGAAAAAAAATAAAGGAGTTAAACGTTAACTGAAATTAAGTTAAGGGACTGCATATGTTATTTAGCCTAAAATTTGATTTGAACAAATTTAAATATTTCAATTGTTTGTAACTTACCCAACAAAGATTCTATCAAGTACTAACTACTTTCTTAATGATTATTTGATAATCAAAGTATGACAACATACTTATGATAATTTTGTAGTTTAAAATTCATTTTTATAAAATTGTAGAAACAGATTAATTATCTTTCAAAAAATTATTTTTATGATAGTAAACAAACAAAAACATCTTTGAAAAATAATCTCTAACTTTTCTAAACTAAAAATTAATTTTATTTAAGCTCAAACAAACTCACATATACATATTTAAATCTTAAGCACTTAATTATTCAATGGTTAAAACACTAAAAATTTGAGACATTAAGAAAATGCAAACATTTGTATTTTGTATGGACTTAAATAAAATTATTTATTTTATATAATATCAAATTTACATTATTTTATAGAAATTAAGTACATTTTTTTCGTTACAAAGATTAATCACATATTTAAAT
>JBBPBR010000006.1:11541017-11578531 GCA_037974775.1 Cicer pinnatifidum
TTTTTGCAAAATTTAGAATCTGATTCATGTAATTAAGATATTTTTATTATTGGCAACGAATAAGTCGTATTAACACTTACAATCTTTTTTATATTTTGTTGAATATCAATATTTTCAATGTTTGCCGCAAAACAAACCTTTTTTATTATAACAGGTGCTAGTTTGTCATGAGTGTCTAAAACTATTTATTTATAGAAGTAACATTATGTAGATACTTTTTTAATTTTGTATTAACTTTTTTTAATTAATATTTTAAGGGAATTTTTATCATTTTAAAAATGTGGGGGTGTGAGCATGAAAAATCTCAACGAAAAAAAAAGTTCAATAAGCTTGTAGCCTGTAGGAGAGTAACATAAGGACCTTAGTGAATGAGCTATTGATTCCAACCCACAACATTTGAAGCAAAACAATATACACTAGTAAATGATAGAAACTGGTATTTATGAAGTAAATTGAAGAAATAAATACTTTCGTCAATTAACTTCTATCAACCATGATGGGAGCTTCAGATTCTATGTGATATATCCCGTCTAACTTTAGATATATAAGAAAACCACAAAGATAAATTTACATTGAACTAGAAGAATAAGACTAACCACAAGACTGTAGATAAATAATAAAAATATTATTTCATTCATTTATCTGTAATGTAACAACCTATGAAATTAAAATGTCAGAAACCCAACAATAACATTCACAGAATAATGTGACAATGCTAACCACCTAATCTAGGACAAAATCTCATGACGGCTGCATGAAAGACTAAATTCAGGGCTACAGGAATAATGAGGATTGGTAGGTATGCTGGGTATGAAAAAATAAAAGACAGCAAAAGGAAGATCAGATATACAAAATTTTCACCAGCCAACTTGTATATTATATTTCCTAAGAAGTTACCCTTACATTGCTAGTTTGTTTAGTTTACTTACCTGTACAAGTTTAATGCAACTTTAACTCTGAACTCTAGGAATTTCTGTCGTCAGAACTGTTTCCAAAATGTGGAAAATATTCAATTATTGAGCGGAAAAAAATCACCTGCGTTGAGACCTCCATGTGATAGAAACAAAATTGGCCCATTAGCGTTTCCATGAGCAAGGAATTATGTTGATACTCTCACCTGACATTCAACCAGTTACTAAATCAAAGGTTAATACCCCTTTCTTTTGCTTCTTCAACAACATTGTTTGCATCACCAATGGACAAAAAAAGCTTATAGTAACATTTCCACAACATTATAGAAAATGGATACACTAACAGTGCCTTTTTATAAAACCTCTGGGCTACTGCTTCAATGCCCATAGCATTGTGCAGGAGCTCTGCAGCTTCCACCCAGACAAACTCGGAGGGTATCGGGATGGCATTCATAATTGCATTTACTAGGGTTGAACACGCCCAAAACCATAGACTGGTTGAGTTTAGATCAGAAGAACTGTAATCCTTGCTCAGTAACTTGCAAACAGCCATAGCTAATTGAAAGTTGTAAGGAACTACCTCCATAATGCCTTCCACAAAATCCACCAGATGCTTTGGGTCACTCGCAATTTGGGGTAAAAGAGATGAACCAAACCATGATTGAAGTATCAAATTTAGTAGAGAACAATCAAATGAAGCTGGCCTTAATATGTTGCCAATGAGATGCTGTACTCTTGGTTTCTTGATGTTGTCAACAAAATTTCTCGTTAGTACCCTAGGGGCCAGAAATGCCTGGGAGGAACCATCCATATATACTTCTAATATTCTCTTGATGGCACGTTTAGGACCATCCTCATTAAAGCTTGATGCATCACAAATCAGAAACATTACATATTTTCTTAAAGATTGCTCTAAACCCACAAAACTGACAGTATTCCTAGCCTTATTAACAGCTTTGCATGCTTCTGTTTTATCATTCTGGAAAAAATAATAAACAGACAGATTAAGATATCCAAACATCTTATCCATCTGTTTATGACCAGAATTCGATGAGTCGGAAACAAATTTAGAACCTAAACCTAATAAACCACAACTACCATCATCAGCAGTATCCATCCCACCATACAGAGGATCCTTCACTTGCCATACAGACTGGAACCACCGGACAGTAATTTCTTTTGAAAGGTCCATTCTTTGATTATGGATAGCATATGCAATATACTGATTCCAAATGCACTGGATTCCAGGAACTATTTTTGGCCATCTACTAATTGCATCCTCAAATACCATCAGATTATCAACACCAAAATATTGTTTCTGTATTTGAGCTGACACCAGAACCAATTCTATGCAGGAAGGGTATAGCTTAACATATTTATTCAACAAATTTCTTAAGCATTCTAAGCTATCAAGAGCAACCATGCATCTGAGATGATTGAGAGCAAAATGTTGAGCATACTTGAGATCAACTTCATTTTTCATTGACTCATTATAGGCATAGCAGTTAATACATTCAACAGCTGTTTCCATAAGTCTAACAGCCCTCTCTTTTTCATCCTGTGATAAACTGACAAAGGGCCATTCAATGTCAAGGAGATCTTTCTCACATTCAAACTTCTGAACAACAGCACCAGGCAGTTTCCTGTAAATAACTAAGTAAACACAACAAACCCATAACACACATTTGTCAGAAATTGTTAAGAAATTGAGTATATCTGAAAGTGACAGAAAATTAGGTTCATCAGATTTAGTTGTAGCCGGGAAAACTCCATAAGTTAGCTGTATTGCCTTCTCAACATTCCCCGACATGCATAAACAATCCATCATTTGCAGAAACAGATCTAAGATGCATGCACTTTCACACGTTCTGTCTTCAGAAGCAGCAGATGCATGCTGGCAGAGAGCTGAGAGGGCAGAATCATAGGCAGTTAATCGATCATCAAGCTTTCTACGACTATTGATGTACATGAGCCACAGTACATAAGATCCTTCATAGAGCTTAACCTGGAAACATCAGTTCAGAATTCCAAGGTAAATCACATAATCAGTCCTTATACGGAGGGCTTAACATACTAACAAGAAGTTAAAAAGGAATTTAAGTGGAGCCAATGAGATAAATGATAAAAGGCTCTTTCTTCTAAAACAAGATAAGGAAATTATGAAAGAAATGATTTTTCTACTGTCTATATGGTCAAAGAGCAAAAGACCATGGTTCCTCCCAATATGATGTCTTTAAAGATTTGGCTTAAATGCACTATTGGTCCACCTATTTTGTCTTTAATATTTTATTTTTAATATAAAATAAATAAAATTTTAAATATTTATTTAAATATTTTAAAATTTAAATTTATTGTTGAATAAAATAAATTTTAATTTTAAATATATAAATATTACATAATAATAAAAATGTAATCAATTTAAATATTAAAATATTTAAAATAAAATTTTAACTATTTAATATAAATATGTTAACATTTTAAACTATTAAAAACAACTTAAATAAGATAAATAAATTTTGAAAACTTCCAATTTTAATTTTAAATATTTTAATATATATAAATAAAATGAAATTAATTTGATTTTTAATATTTTAATATAACAATAAAATTAATAACAAAAATAAATTAATGAGAGTGCCACATCATCAAAAAACTAGGGGACCAAAAAATCCCAAGAATTAGTTAATAGGGGGACCAAAAAAAAGTTTTCGACATGAAATGACTAAAAGTTCATTTTATGCAAATTAGGAGGACCAAAAGTTCATTTAAGCCTAAAGATTTTTATCTCCTCCGTCCATTCACCCATCACGACATCAACCAGCCTTATTCTAAAATGATAGAACCATGCACGATGGCCATCAGTATCTAACGATGAATGTAAATCAACAACCATTGATAGAACATCTCTCAAAATTTAGTGATTTTAAATGACAGATTACATGGTGAACCAGTGATTTCAATGTGCAAACAAAAGCAAGTCAGAAATGCATGCTACTCGTAACACAAACGAACCAAAAGGCCTAGCATGTAATTTATGATGGTGTTACCTACTGCTGGTATTGTATCATTGGATTTCAGGGGCTTATGATTAATAGCAACTTCAAGAGTTCCTATATTATAAAAATTTCCTCATTCTCCAAGAAAGAAAAATCATCCAGAGAACGCTCCATCACTAATTATAAAATAAAGGATAACATACCACACTCAAGAATGTGTCTTCCTTTTCATTTGGCCCCAAACTTCCGTAGTAAATGAGCAAATAAACTATCAAGAGAGCCACACATGTTGGATCAATCTCCAGAGCTTTTGACAGTACAGATAGAGCCTAAAAATTACAATTATTGATATTAAGAAATACATAAGCAAACTCAAACAAAATCTACCAAGACAGAAAATGCAATCACAACTGTTACCTTTCGCACTCCCTGCAACTTATTGATTTCCTGGTCAAGAATAAGAAGAGCCATCTCAACAGCTTGCTCACTATCAGCCATAGCCTGTTTAATTTGATTCTAAGTATGCAATAAATAAAGGGGATGTTAGCACAAAAAAAAACCGAATTCAAGACATTCAGCATTACAGGTTAATCATAAAATCAAGACAAGATTTAACAAGAGCTGTTGGCCAGGAAAACTGAAAATTTCATATTATAGTCAATTAAAAACAACTTTATTCTAAAACTGAAAATATGTATACACAAGAAATACTTCTTCACATTGAAGTTCACAAAATTGTCATTTACACTGAGCAGTACTAAAATCGTGAATAAGTATCCTTGCTACAGTTGAAAAATTATAGCTAACATGTCATAGTATATATGTGCCTGCACTGATATGAACTAGTGCACAAAGTATAAAAAATGGTCATACCCCAAATCCTAGACTTAAAAATAGTGGATTATTTAAATATTCAATGCATAATATCATAACAAGCATACAAGTGGGAAAAATAAACTATAGACTAGATAGCTAATAGCTAACAAGTTAGCTGAGTAAAATTAAGTAATCGGTAAAAGTAGTTGTTCAACCAACTTATATATATAAAATAACCTATAATAACATGTTTATTTGATATTATATAAACTATTTATTTTAAAATAATTATCGACTTTTATATTTTAATTTATTTCAAATTGTTTACCATTTTACAAGTTAGAAAAATTGTGTTTGCAATTTGTTTCTTATATTATTAAATGAAACAAGATAATATAATAAAATGACATTCATAACATTTAATATAAATTTTATTTCTGTTTCATAAATATTAGGGTTGATTTTGTATTTTAATATAAGAGAAAGTAAAAGTGAGAGATAACATAGTAACAAGTTTCAAGCTCAAACACTAGTAGCTTCTCAAGAAAAACTATAAGCTATTGCAATAATCTCAATTATCAAACAAATATACATTTGTGAATTAAGTTATAAGCAAATCAAATAAGCTATAAACTAGTTTATAGGCCTTGCCGTACAAAGGCAAAGGCATGAACATCGATGAAGGTGGAATTAACATTGTTTGGTCATGCAACTTAATCCACTAGGCAGAAACTCCTAAGAATACTAGGACCAAAGGAAAATTTCATGAAATAATCATTAACTGTTAACAACAACAAAAATATCTTGTTTTACATATTCATCGTGCTCACTTCTGCATTGTGGTGTTAGACTTCACATGATTATTTTAAAAATATAAGAACAAACCAGGAAAATAGTATGATAGATAGAAGCAACAAACCCCAACTCCATTTCTCCACTGAAAAGATAACTGTTTGCTCCATGCCCCACGGACCTCTTTGCGTTCATCACCACCAAGCGAAAATGGACCATCTGCGGCTGAACCATTTTGTAGCAAATTCAAAGTAGCCAAAGTGATACTGAAATGCTGCTGCCAGTATTGAGCAATTCTATGTGCAGTTAAAGGTTTATATGCAAATTGATCCGCTTTCAGAACATCTAAACTAACAAGGTATGTCGGAAGAATAGTAGCTTTGTGATACTTGGTAACTTTTCTCACACCATAACAATTTTGCTGATGCAACGGCAATCGATCTTGAGAATCTGTTCAAACAGTATAACAGTCTCTTTAGAGAAGATAGTTCTAATAAAAATAATATGAAGTGGATAATATCATAATGAATTCATAATTCAGAAATTGTAATTTTTCTATACAGCACTTGTTACAGGTCAATACAAATTCCACATTCTGTCACATAATTTAGCATCCCTGACATTGAACTGAGTAGAATAAAGAAGCTTCCATTCTTCTAATACTGAGTCCAAGCAATAATCAGATATTAAAAAGTCATTAACTCACTATTTAGGACCAGTCAGTTCTAGAAATATATTTTGTATATGAATATTGGTTCTCTAATTTCAACAGAATTTAGTGAAAGTAAATCCAAAATTCATCCTCTGTATTTTTCCTTTATTTTGGACAATAATGTCGATCATATCAAAAATCGACCTATGGAGGTAGGTTCCTTTCACACAAACTCAATTACCATGACATCGATCCAACCAATTACCAGACTTTCATTCAACCTCAAAAATATAACTACATTCCTGGGACTGGATCGTGTCAGCCTCAAAATATAACCCGGCATACTTTATTTGAGGTAAAAACATTATTAGCTCCCTAACCAAACAATATTCAGTGTAAAATAGGATTATATTCTCTTTTCAGTATCAACCATTCACCCTTAATTAACCTAATTATCTCCTATATTGGACAATATCGAGTTCATCTTCAGAAAATACCCCAAAAATACATATAACAATCATCACATGGACATGGATATTTTCAGAAAGTTCCTCATCATACAACAAAAACGAAGGCAAAATATACAGGTTACAAACTGTAACTAAATTTTTATACCTGCATTATTAGAATCAGTTTGCTGATTAATGTTTCCATCAGCATAGTCCTTAGCATGCTGCCAAGGACACTCGTCGTTGTTGCATTTTCCTCGCAGCTCATACATGCAAAGCGGCCAAAACGGATCAACTTCAGGACTGCATCCATAAGTGCCTTCTTCTGAGAGTGAATTCCCAACAGTGACAGACATTGAGATTGCCGACATGTTCTTCTTTGCTTCATCAGAACTGAGGCAAGTAGCATTTTGACTTTGATCATCATTTTCGTGAGTGGACTTATTTTGATTGGGTATATGATTTGAACTAAATGGTGACATTTCTCTCAGCTCACTAAATGCACTCCTAAAAATCACAGGCAGAACGTTCACCGGATTAGTTGAGTGATGACCTTGAAAAGGTATTTCTCCTTGATCACCAGAACCAGCACCGCAGTTGGCACCCAAAGAATTTTCACCAATTTTTTGCTGTCTTTGAATCTGTGTATCCGGATAGATGCTTCTTTCATTCCTCTCGATGCCTAGATTTAAGAACAAAATAATCAGGAACATAATGATAAATTTACAACCTCATTAACACTTAATTAACTACTGCTAACTTTAACTTGTGATTTGACACAATAAAGACAGAATCATTGATCTGAAACCTAAATAATTGGTTAATACCTAAAAGTGCCAATATACTGCGATTGACAGAACAGCACTTGTATTTTACAAAAATATTTTCAGTTCAATATTTGAGAGTCCTTAATTCCTAGTATCACTGTTTTTCAACCTTAAATTTAAAGCATATACAGAGTCTATGAAGTTTGATTCTTAGGTTGATTAAGATATACACACAGATCAACTCCTCTTTTGACATCAACAGTTCATAAAAAATCCTAATAATCCAATTCAATAAAGTTAAAAAATAAAAGATGACAGTCAACAGCACCAAAATTATTCCATTTACAAATATTATGCAATGAAACTGAGTGAACAGAGAAGAATTTTAGGAAAGAACATCGAAATGTGAAGCTAGTGTAGGGCCAAGACATTGATAATAGAGTAAACAAATTATACAGTTTATCCAAACTATAGATTATTATGCTTTGCTAGGATTACGGAGCAGCATTACAAACTTAAAAAAGCAGGCCTGTGTGAACAAAATTAAAAAATAGAAAATCACAAAAATGTTCATCCAAACAAAATCACCTCTAAGATCATTGTTTTCTGCATTAGACAATGGGACAGAGCCATGATGCACTCGGCTTTTCTCACATCCAACCTCATTTTCAGCACCTTGTTCAGTAGTCTCAATGTTGTTGCATGGATTACTACTCTTCGTAGCTCTTTTCCCTAATCGTGCAAATAACTCAGACCTTAATGCTGCTTCAAGAAGCAAAGAATCCTGAGGACTACCGGTGGAACAATTTGCATTTGATGCAGTATCTA
Organism: Cicer pinnatifidum; assembly: GCA_037974775.1. Classification (NCBI taxonomy): domain Eukaryota; kingdom Viridiplantae; phylum Streptophyta; class Magnoliopsida; order Fabales; family Fabaceae; genus Cicer; species Cicer pinnatifidum. Next base: position 11,549,229 of record JBBPBR010000006.1, read on the forward strand.
TGTCCATTTGTTTCGCTTTGGAGTCTTGTTTTCTATGATATTCAGCATCAAGATGATTAGAAACGTGTCCAGATAGAGAAATTTCTTCATTTTCATTAGCCGATGTGTCAGATCCATTAATAGGAGAATACACTTCATCCGCAGTATGATTACCCCTTTGAGGCAATGGCTCAGATGTACTAGCATCTGGTTCAGCACAATGTTCAGAACCTAAATTTGCTCCATGTGTGTGATGATAGGAAGTATCAGACTGCCTATTATTGATGCCTTGATTATTAGAATCAAAACTAGGATTATTAATATTATATTCAGCCTGCCTCAGACAGCTTGATGTGGGTATTTCATATCCAAGTTTAGGTAAGTAATCTAGACCTATATCAAGTTGCTGGTGCTGTCCTAAAGACAAAGAAAAGCTGGAATTATTCAAAATCAAAGATCGTAGCTTAGCTGAATACAATTCCCTTTGACGATAAAGATTGTTGCATCGAGCATTAGCCTCAAGCAAAGACCTCTGAGCTTTAAGATAAGCTCTGTGTGCATTCCTTTCTTCAATTTCACAACTGTGCCTGTGCTCTTGAGCTTCCTTCAGTTCCTTGTCTATCAATTCTTCCATACCAAAAACTGACTGTAAATCAATGCTGCTATGCTCTGAGACATTTGCATTGCCATTACGATTCATAAGAACATCATTGCTTAATGCTTCCTAAGTCAGAGATCAGAAGAGAAAGTGAGAAAATGCAACACAATTCACGACACAGCAAAATCAGAATGATTATAAAAGGTATAGTAGTGGCCTCTTTCAGTTGCTTACTGTTAGTAATTTATTCAGGAAGCAACTTGGCAACCCTGTAGTGTTACACTACTCTGGTGATATAAAGACAATAGAAATTACACGATGCCAAAGAATTTTAAATTCATACTAGGATGACTGTTAATGTATTGACAAAGGTTTATGATCTTGGCTAATCTATGGCCTATTATTTACTACAAGTGAAGAAAGTGTTAGGAACCCAAGAATTGGATTCCAAGGAAAGAACACTTTTTTATTAAGAAATATAAAAGACTAATATGAGAGGAATCTCTACTCCAAGGGTTTCCCCTTCACAATAGAGTTTCTACTCTATTCACAACTTTACAATAGTCAAATGATGCCCTTTCTAACTCCAAAACCGCCTTATTTATACATGATAATCCTGACTACCCCATCAACTAACTAACTACCTCATTAATTAATAACTTCCCTGACTTACTCCATAACTCAAATCCTTCCTAACAAATTCACCCTTACCCTATATCCTAACAGAAAGTTTGTGCATCACTTGTGAATCAAATCATAGGTCATAGTAAATTACATTGTTCAGTCATCCATAATTTCTGAAGAATTCGAAATGGTAAAAGAGAAGGAAGATGAACTATGGTTGGTTAGCAAGAAAAACAATATCAGACAGTTTTCAGTAAAGTCACCCAATTAAAGCAATTTTCATGTATAGAGAATTATGACTTACTATCAGAGATTAAACACAAATACGAAATACAAATAAATGTATGAATAGAAAATTATAAACTCACTAAATAAGTTGGCACGCTGCTGGAAGGCATATTTGCTGGCACTGAACTTTGGTTGAAAGCTTCACAAGGGTCAACCAACCTGCTACTTTTGTCAGCCTGATAGCAACCATAATTGACATCGCCTACAGAATATGATGAGACTATGAGATTATTACAAGAAAAGGACTTAAATATGTTTAAATGACAAATATTTGGACACTGGTGGAATCAAGCAGCCAGTTATTTCATACTTAACTAAATCATCTAAACCAAAGAAAAGTTCCGTAAGATTAGAAAACAATATTTTACACTATCATGACATTGCAATGTAATTTGATATTTTGACCAAAAAATATGGCATCAAATTTGTAGTAGCACTTGGAAGCAGCCTTACATAAACATGTGATTAGGAAAATGTAATGAGACAACCGAATGATACAATCTAATGAACTATTGAAATGAATACACAAACACAAAAGTAATCAAAACATATTTTAATTTCTAAAATCCAGATGAGTACAACAAAGTTTCTAAGTGAACTTGTTCACCAAAATGTGGACGACACGGACAAAATAAAGAAAAATATTTACCTTCTCTTCTACAAGGCATATTCTCTAATGAGTTGCCAAGATGATTGTCAGGCTGCCTTTGTGATATGACTTTCGACTCTCCTCTACATGATGGAATCTCCGTTTGGTTATGATCAACCTTGTTTCTTTCCTGAGGATAAATGTTCCCACACACAGAATCTTTTGATGGTAATATAGATTTTACAATGGGAACTTGCTGCCCACCAACAGCTTGAGGTGTATCATGAGATGTGTTGAGTTTTATGCGCTTCCTATCTGGTTCTTTCAGCTTCAATTGTGCAGCCCCTGAGGAAACTGGAATATTTTTCCTACCTGTGTCATTCTTCAGGTTCATGGCATTCTGATTCTTACCTAAAACTAAAGCAGATTCCTTATGTTGCTGGGCTGCCTTCAACTTCAGTTCACTTTCCCGAAGTGCAATCTGATGCCGCAAATCCTGAAGTTTATTGTCATTTGATAATGCTCCTTGGTCATGCTCTCGGCTAGCTAAAGTTTTGTTCATTGGATTCAAATTTCGAGCTCGTGGTCCTTGTCCCAGTGACCAGGATCCAGCACCCTTAGAATTAGAACTAGGAATTTTGACCGCTGATGAGATAAATGTGTGATTCGTAGACAACTTCTTGGGAATTTCCTTGTGCAAACTTCTAGCATTTTGTTGTGACTGTAGCTTGTTTGAATTTCCCAAGGATGAGATAGGTCGCTTGACATTTCTTTTCGACCCGGAAGGATTACCTTTATTTTCAATGTCACTACCACTGTCATCATCAGAAAAGCTTATCACTAGATTTTTATCATTGCCCACATGACCAGTCCATGGAGAAGATTTAGGGGGTAATTGGTTCTTTTTTATGCTCTTCAGTGAAAATGGTTGTATGGCTGTTCGCGTTTGTATATTATTGGAGCTTCCTGTAAAACATTTTCATAATGCTCCATAAATTGTACATGCCATTAAAATTAAAATGGCTTTTACAGATGATTACATACACATTTTGACTAAAGAAGAACAAATTTACTGGATGCATGTAGGAAAACACCAAGATTATATTACGACGAAAAATACAGTGAAAAAGCCATGCCCAATGCATAATATTAGAGCACCATCTATTCACACACATGACATGCCGACATCTTGACACAATTAAGATGAAGATGAAGTTTCCAATTCCATAAACCAAGACTAATAAGAAAGTAATGATGCCAGATGAGTGATGATCAATTGCAGAGATCAGTACAAAACCAAGTTCAATGGACACTTGGACAGTTAACAGGACTTACCACCTTGAACCCCTTGGGTACTTTGTTGCACCAAAGGAACAGAACCAGACCCTGCAGCAAGGGTGGACTGCACTGTAGAGCCATTAGGGTTTTCCTGGTGAACAAAAATTACTCATTAACAAATCCATATCAATTGAATTAAATTAGCAAGAACAACACATTCATTCCACCACATGCTTTCAAATTTAGGCACGCTCTCGTTTTTCATTTTCTACTGTTTAAGCCCACCTTAAAAGCATAAAATAAAACCCTACACACCAGTGTTTGCAAAATAAACTAAACAAAACAGATAGTTGTAACATCAGTTGTACAGCAGATAAAGTTGCTAGTTCGATTAACCGCTAAGTTACTCAATAACAAACCATATCATTTAATTTGAATTTACAAGAACAATGCATTGATTCCCCCACATGCTTTCAAATTTTAACACCCTCTCATTTTTCACTTCTACTATTTAAGCCGCAGAAGAAGCATAAAACCCCACACCACACTGGTCACAAAGAGAAGCTAAACAAAACCAATTGTCGTAATATCAGTTCTACAGCTGATAAATATGCAAACTAGTTCAGACCAACAGCTAAATTACTTATAAACAAATCCATATCAATCAAATGAATTTGCAAGAACAACACATTGATTCCACCACATGCTTTCAAATTTTAAGACGCTCTCATTTCTCATTTCAACTGTTAAAGCCAGAAAAGCATAAAAACCCTACACGGCAGTGTTGGCAAAATACATTGTAACATCAGTTCCACAGAAGATAAATTTGCAAGCTAGTTCATCTGAACCACGAAATTACTCATTAACAAATACTTATCAATTGAATTGAAGTTACAAGAACAATACATTGATTCCAACACATGCTTACAAATTTTAATACGCTCTCATTTTTCATTTCTAATGTTTAAAAGAATAAAAACCTACACCGCAGGGTTCGCAAATATAAGCTAAACAAAACCGATTGTTGTAATTTCAGTTCTGCAACAGATAAATTTCTAAGCTAGTTCAGATTAACCGCTAAATTACGCATTAACAAATCCTCGACAGGGAGAAACATTAAACCCTAAACCGAAGTGTTCACCAATAGAAGCTTAACAAAACCGAGCGTTGTTATCTCAGATCCAATAGCAACAAGATAACATGCAAATTCCGAACGAAGAAATAGGAAAAACGAAAAAAGAAATTGCAGAAACGAGAAACCGAAACTGTAGGTAGGGTTTTGAGAAGAAGAAGAAGAAGAAGAATACGTCGCCGTCATCGGAAGAAGAGAGTTCGCCTTCTTCTCTGGTTTTGGTTGGAAGGCGAGGGTTGTGATTCTCAGATGATGCCGCCATGGTTGTGGTGGTTCTGAGGTCTGGTGTTATTTATCGTCTCACTACTTTCCTCTCCCTCTCTACGTTTCTCTCTCTAGAAAAGAGAAGAATAACAACTGTTTTTGTTTTTTTTTTTTCACAAAAGAGGTAAACGTGCACGGATATGCAACAGGAGACGGATGAGGTAAGAGAATGAAACGACTCGTGTGTTCAAAACTACATTTTCTTCGTCCACGCCATCAAAATAGCAGTCATCCTCACCTCATTTTAACGTTTTGCTGATTTACCACTATTTTTAATATGAGAAAAATAGACTATACCATATTGCGAACTTCTGACAATTAGAAACAAGAATCTAGGTCTAGCCGTGTCTGCCACTCTTTTGTCTTAGTCTTCGTCATAGAAGAAGGGTAATTTAAGATTATTTTTTTTATCGGAAATCACTTTTAAGACAATTTGCAATATTAAGTAAAAAATATTTTCCTTTGAGAGAAGCTCCTCCTTAGACAAAAGATAAAAATTCTTAATGTTCGATTTCCTTGTGTTATTTCATTCCCCATTTATTACATATCCCTTTAGGATAGTATTATTACAATGGTCAATGATGACTCATACAAATCTAACAAGGGTACAATCTTAACAAAATTCCTAGAATCGGTGAATAAACTTTTTAGGTTTTTCTTAAATGTTTACAAATCTAGCAAGGGTACAATCTTAACAAAATTTCTAGAATTGGAGAATAAACCTTCTAGGTTATTCTTAAATGTTTAGATGAGGATATAACACCTAGTGTATGTTCATTTGGACTTACGGGACACCTCATAGTCCCTTAGTCATTTGAGCTTGACCCTATTTCTCTTTGACCTAGTTTGAGGTATCTTCTTTCTCATTTCATCTTTAATTTCTTGGTCCTCATCTTGTGCCATGAAATCCCCACTAACTTCAAAAAAAACGCATTGTTCTCAAGGTGTAAGTCAGGGTAATTATGTTGAATTTCTGAAAATAACTCCCAAGTAGCATCTTCAAGAAAAGTGTTGGACCATTGAATAAGAACCCTGAGTGGAAAATTTGATGCCCCATACTAGTTCAGTATTGCCACGGGGGTAAACTAGTGGTTGATTGTGTAATGTTTCTACAGGAAGTGACGGGCTGGAGTAGAATCACCATGAAATGGTTTCAATTTGGATACATGGAAAACAAGGTGAATTCTGTTAGTTTTAGACAATAGTAATTCAAAAGCAACTTCACCAATTTGTTTAGTAATTTTGAAGAGACCATAGTATCTCTTGGTGATCATGTGAATACAATGTCCGACAAGTGAAGTTTGAGAATGATGACGCAATTTGACTAGGACTATGTTCCAAACTTGGAAAGAGTGTGGAAGACAACATTTGTCAACTTGAGTCTTCATTGCAGCTTGTGCTTTTTAAAGGTTCTTTTTTAGGATTTGCAAGACGGTGTCGCGGTTGATCAATTCTACATCCAATGCTTCTAATTGACTAGAACATGCAATGTGTTGAGACAGAGTAGGTGGCGGCTTGCCTTACATGATGTTAAAAATGAGAGAAACTTTAGAAAAGAGTGAATTGATGTTGTTGGAACCAAGTTGGTTTTATACTTAGAATTTTGATGATAACAAAAGTATTTTATGAAAACAATATATTTGACTTCATAGAGTATGAAATAAGATTCACGTTTATAAAACAAATCTAAAATAAAATCAGATTTATAATTGAATAAAATCTAAAATAAGATTTGATTCATATTTATAGTTAAAGAAAATCTAAAATAAGATTTTATTCATATTTATGATTGAAGAAAATATTTGACCAAGTTGAAAAGAAGATACGGTCAAAATTTGATCAAGATTTATCTATAACAAAATATGAACAGTATCAATCTGAAAAATTTACAAACTCAATCTGAACAATATACGAACAAAATCAATTTGAAGAATTTACAAACTCAATATGAACAAAAGTCTGGGGTTGTCGAGGTGTTTGTGTGGAGAAGACTTGGCTGGTAGAGTCAAGGTGTTTGTGTTCTTCAAAAGTATGGGGCTGTCAGGCTGTTTGAGAAGACTGGCTTGGAGGATCAGGTGCTTTGTAATTCAAGTATTTGAATTAGTGGATTAAAGTCTTATGAATGAAGTATTTTATGTGCCCAATTATTTATCCTTTCATTGTTTGTTGCCTCTGAAGCTGATTATTGCTTATCTAAGCAATTCATAAAAATCAACCAGCCTTCATCAAATTAGCAAAAAGTTATCAACTTTTGTAAACACAATTCTACCCTCATTTCTCGTATTTGCACCTTCAAATGTGTTATAGTGCCATTCAGCCAAGTGTAAGTATTTTCCCCCAATAAGTTGGTTGTTTGTGGAGAAAGCAACATAGGTACTATTGCAGAACTTTGTTGACAATTTTTTGTTTGATCATCATTTGGTAGATGGAAGCGAAGGACATGTGAAGTTTAGCGCCATTAAGTTGAAACAATTGTTGCCAAAACCTGCTCAAAAAAATTGGTCTCTATTCGAAACAATGTTACAAGGCATACCATGACGTTTAAAAATTATGTGAGCAAATAAATCAACCACTTTGCAAGTAGTAAATTTTGTAGGCAACATGCCAAAGTGAATTGCCTTTGAGAATCTATGAACCACTATTGTATGAGTTTGGAGTGAAGATAGACCTTTAATAAAGTGTAGCAAAATATCTTCCCAAATAGCAATAGGAAGTGATAAGGGTTGTAAAAAACCATATGGTAAATGTGACGGTGTCTTTGTTTGTGACAAACCAAACAATGTTTAATGAAATCGATAACATAATTTTTCATGCCTTTTTAAAACACATTTTCCTAAAAGAGACTGTAGGTTTTATGAATGCCACTATGGACACTTAATGGTGTAGCATTAAATTCCTCAAGCAGAAGTGTTTTGAACTTGGAGAAAAAAGACATCTAAAGTTTACATTTGAAGAATAAGGGTGTTTGTAATACCTTGAAATGTGGATATGATGCAGAATCTTGTCGAACATTCTACAATAATTGTTGATAATCTGAATCAGCTTGCACATTCTTTCTGAATGAATCTATAAAATCCAAGTGGGGAATGGTGATTGTCATAACCTAAGGAGCATCCTATTGAATGTGTAACAAGGCACCCATAACCTTGTTCTGATTCCCAGGTTTGTACATGATAGCGTTTCAGCAAGTGTACTGAATCGTTGCAAGTAATAATAAAACGGTAGTACCGAGTGTCGAACTCAAGGATTGTGTTTTACTATTGAATTATATTGAATTACTAAAATTGAACAAAAAGTTTCCAGTTTGATTGAAATAATATTGAAAATTAAAAACTGTAATAAAACAATAATAGAATTGATCTTTTATAATGAGAAAAATGTCATGGATGAGTTTCACTTCGAATCCAACCTTGGTGTCTAATTTGATCCTAGTTACTGAATTCCTTTATTGAATTATTATCGAATTCTCTTTATTATTCTTGCCCTAATGTCTTAGTGACAGAACCTTTAATTCCAAAGTAACCCCTAATTCCTTAGTAGATTTAAGATTAGAATTAAGCATTACCGTATAGAAATTCTCTTTTAAACTATTGCTTTGCAACTAATTTAATTGGTTTCATGACCTGCATCTATCCCTAGACTACAAATTCATGAATTTCTCATCTCAAGCATTCGTAAAGTCCACTTCCATTTCAAAATACAAATCGTAGAACATTTTAATGTTGATCAAGCAATAAAAAGCATTAAGCACAAAGATGAGAAAAACAATTCAATAAACTCATTCATATAACTAGAAATCAAATCAGAAAAATAAGGGTTTCATCTGGTTACACTCATCCCTAACAAATAGGGTTTAGTTACTCATGATAGAGATACAAAAGATAAGGATTAAAGAAGAATTACAAGAATGATTCATGGATGATTCTTGATAAAACTGCTTCAATGGCGTTAGAAACGGCCGTCTTTGAGTTTCTATGCTAGGGCACAAGTCTCCCAAGTTCCCAAGAGTCAAAAAGATCCCTAAACAGTAAAAAATTGCGTTTTTATGAATGTTGATGCGCGTCACGCGCCCCAGGCGCGGTCTTTGCGCTTCGGGTGCGTATTGACAGTACTGAATGGCTGGAAATGCGCTCCAGGCGCGCAGGACGCGCTCTAGGCGCACAGCATCTGCTGTCTGACGTATTTTGCATTTTCTCATCTTTCGAGTCTGAATTTGGTCCCGGTGGCTTCATGAAAGTTGTAGATATGGATCTTAGCTTTCATTATCACTGGGATTGACTCCAATTGGACATCTAGAACTCCAGATATGGCTGAAATACTCCATATAGGTCATGTTGATTTCTCACCAAAATTCAGCACTGCACTAAAACAAAGTAACAACGCAAAACTACGAAAAATCTCTACTTAATTAAGCAAATAAGAACAAAAACATTTCATTAAATCAAATAACTAAAATCAACAAAATATATTAAATAACTCATTAAATTAACTAATGATTAAAGATAAATAAGACTAAAATCAATAAAAATTATGCATATGATGAAGAGTCATCAGTACACAATCTCAAAGCAATACCTTGTTGAGGCAAAATTTCAATTTGATGTTTTAAACATAACAAACATCTTAAATTAATTTTTTAAGGTGCTAATCATTTTGTGATCTAAAATGTGATTTTGAGTGTCTTAAAGATTGATAATAGGTTATGATTTAATCTAAGTATCTCACTCACAAAAGAGCAAAACATTAGTCAAAAATTGCACAAAAAGAATGTTATGCTGAAAGTAGAAGAACGTTCCCTTTGCTGGGTTTTATGACAAAAAATGTATTTATCATATTAAAGCAAGATTCATTACCTTAAATTTTTTTAAGTCAACTTTGTAGTTGAAGTCATTTCAAGAATAATACATTTAAGACATATTGTACAAACAAACTTAAATGAGGAATAATGAAATAACATTCTTTATGGTATCAAACATTGGAATATGTCACAAAGGTTTTGATTGATCCATATTTAGTTCCAACATTATTTTCATATTTCATTTAGACCAATATGACCAAGCAAACTAATACTTTGACATACACATGTTGGTCCACATTTCCGGAAAAGAACAATCTCTTTGTTCTACAACTTGCAATTACAAGTGACAACTGCTGTCTTTTTTCATTCCTCATGGTGCATTAGAAAAGAAACTTACAATGTGTCATTTCTCATATTTTAACGATGTTTCTTGGTCACAAAAAGCAGAAGAACGTTCTTCTCTAGGAAGTTCTCTTTGAACTGCATTAAAATATGAAGACGCCTCATAAAAAAGATTGCTTTATGGATTCCCGTGTCCAACAACTTTTTCTTTCTTCAGTAAACTAGAGCTCTCCAAAAACGGATGTTGAACATAAAGAAAAATAGTCCAAGCTAAAATCATCATTCATTTGTTTTATTCTCAAGTTAATCTCAAGGCTCTTTTTCTCATTTACATTTCAATTCCAGATCTACAAATTTAAGCTACACATCTCTCAGTGTGTTAATACGTTTTCTTTGCTTCTCTAATTTGTCTTTGAGTTTTCATAAACATAGAACCCATACACTTATTCGTATACTTGTAAAAATCTCTCAAAGTCTTTTATTTGTGATTGTTGAGAGTGAAGTTGTATTAAGTATGTTTAGACTTAGTTTGTAAGCTTGTTGAGGCTATGGTAATACAGGTTGTAAGCATGATGAGGCTTTAATAATACATGGTGTATTAGATCAAGTTGTGATCTAAAGAAAAGATTGTAAAAGTGTATTGAAGGAACGATGTCTTCAACAAAGTAGTGGAAAATCTCACAAGATGTGAAGACTGGACTTAGCCCAAGGTTAAGGGTGAACTAGAATAAATTTATGTGTCATTCTCTTTACCTTAATATTTTGTTCTTTCACAATAATCATACCAAATAATTTTCATCTACAATTTTCATTATATATGTTTGATAAAGAACGTTCTATTTGTTTTTCAACCAATATTGTTATCCAAGTAACAATTGAGATATTCCCATTTGATTTAAACTTTTAAACGTCGCAATTCAAACGCTGACATATTTATTCTACTTCATTTTCAATGAGTTTAGCAAGATAAAGTTGTTGCTTTGGGGTTTGAATTATCCTGGCCGTGAGTTCCTAAAGGATACATTGATCAATGTGTATGATAAATTTGCAGCCAAGAATGTATGCTCTCCATTTTTTACAGTTGTAGTAATAGCGCATAATTCTCACACATATGTAGAGACATTATTCAACAACTTAGGATATAATTTCTTGTTGTAATAGCAAATGAGGTGGCCATTTTGTGAGAGAACTGCACCTATGCCTAAGTTTGAAGCATATGTATATAACATGAAATCCTCATCAAAGTTTTGTAGAGCTAAAATCGATGTTGCCACTATGGCTCTTTGTAAATTATCAAAGGAAGCTTATGTTGTCTCAATTCATGCAAACGAATCCTTTTTGAGTAGTTCACTATGAGCATGAGTAAAGGAAGCATAATTACGAATGAATTTCCTATTAAACCTAATAAGTCCAAGAAATCCTTGTAGTTGTTTGATTGTTGTTGGACGAGGCCAATTGACCATTACAATAATTTTTTCAAGAATAGGGTCAACCCTTTAAGCAAACACGATGTGGCCAAGGTAAGAAATAGAGGTTTAGGCAAAACTCCATTTGGAAAGCTATAGAAAAATTTGGTAAACACACCAAACAATCAAAAATTGTTTGTAGGTGGTGAATGTGATTTTCTAGTGTTTGACTATAGATGAGAATATCATTGAAGAAGACATTGACAAACCATCAAAGTTATGGTTTGAAAATAATGTTCATTGTAGCTTGAAATGTGGAGGGAGCATTGCAAAGACCAAACGACATGACAAGGAATTTGTTGTGTCCTTTATGAGTGCAAAAGTCCATTTTATGTATATTTGAAGGTGTCATGTGTATCTAATGATACCTTGAATAAAGGTCCAGTTTAGAAAACCGTTTAGTGCCATAAAGTTCATCTAACAATTCATCAATGGTAGGAATGGGAAATCAATCCTTAATTGTGATAACATTAAGAGCTTTATGATCGACATAGTAATGCTAAGACTTGTCATGTTTGTGCACCAATAACACAAGGGATGAGAAGGAAACGGAGCTAGGATAGATGATAGCTTATTCAAGCATGGATTTGATTTGATTCTCTATCTTTTTATTTTTGGAATATTGAGGATATCTATTAGGTCTAACATTCACAGGGTATGAGCTATCAAATAGGGGAATATGTTGGTCAGTGGCTCAGGGGGGTGGTGGTGGTGTAGGGATGTGGGTGTAGTGAAAATGTAGTTGTATTGGTCAAGGAGGTTTTGGATTGATGATGGTTAGGATGTTGGATTTTCATAGTCGCAAGTAAAGGAAAGAATATGGATTTGGTAACATGAGTCAAGGGATTGAATGGAAATCATGTGTCAGAGTTTGTGTATAGATTACTCGGTGGTGTTGGGATGTGGGTGTAGTGAAAATGTAGTTGTATTGGTCAAGGAGGTTTTGGATTGATGATGGTGAGGATGTTGGATTTTCATAGTCGCAAGTAAAGGAAATAATATGGATTTGGTAACATGAGTGAAGGGATTGAATGGAAATCGAGCTTCAGAGTTTGTGTATAGATTACTTGGTGGGGTCAAGTTCGGGCTCACCTTGGAGTTGGATCATAGAGCTATTTTGGATAAATTTCAAAGTGAGTTGGTTATAATATGTTAAGATTGGTCGAGTGTTTTGAGCCATTGAATGTCCAACATAATATTTTCCCCATTTAAAGGTACAGGTCCACCAAGCAAGTGTAAGAGCCCAAGGGACATTTGTTGGCACATGGTTTCATATTTTAATTCTTCACCATTACCAACTAGAACTTAAAATGATTGGACTGGATGTTGGGGTTGTTAGAACCAAGATGGTTTGAAGAACAATACCTTATCTTGTTTTAATGATAACAAAAGGTATTTTGTGGGAACAATTTAATGCACTGATGTTTTAATTAAGTGTGGAGTTCCAAGATCAAATGTTTGTGTAGGATATTATGTTATATCCTCTTATAAATAGATTAATACAAAGGAACACCAAAACTTTACTTTTATGCTCTACATTTCTAAGTCCTGTGATATGTGCCTCTTATGGTGCAATTGTAAGAATAGAGGTGCACCTAAGAGGGGGGTGAATTAGGTGTTACGAAATTTTCTTGTTTTCAGCGGTTTTAGTGATCAATTTTTGTTCTTTGGACAGTGTAGGGCAATGAGTAAATGGCAGTAAATTAATGAACACAATAATATTATCCTGGTTCCCCTCATGACCAAGTGTACATCCAGTCCTCTTACACACTACAAGAGATTTTTCCACTATTGTCAGAAAATGTACAAATCCCACACTAAGATCTCTGCTACACACCACTATCTTAGATTAGACTACTTTAAGAAAGTACTACTTTCTTTTACAAACAATGTAATTTGATTTGGAATAAGAATAAGAATGGTATAATGATATCAATCCAATATTATTTTAAGTGTACTTTGAGAACATTTCTCAATGATATGAAAATGTAATGCAAGTACTTGAAATAAGAAAAATAACTTTGAGAACAAAAAATCAGAAACTTGTTGAAAGTTGTTCAAGGTTTGGTAGTTGGATTGTGTGCCTCTTAATTTGAAACTATGGGGTATTTATACTCCATAGACATCACTTCAGATAAGTGGCCATTGTTCCAAGAGTTTTGATGAACAAATGCAATGATCTAGAACCATTTCAGATCTGAAAAATTGCATTGTTTCCAGTTGAATTCGAATATAGTATGTATGTATTCGAATACACCTCTTATAACGTTCAAATTTATTCAAAATTTTCATCTTGTATTCGAATACAAGGGTCATGTAGTCAAATACAAATAAGTGTATTTTACCACTGACTTGTTGTTTGTATTCGACTACATTAGGTTGTAGTCGAATACAAATGTGTAGTATGAGCGATTGACTTAACACTTGTATTCGACTACAGCACCTCGTAGTCGAATACATATGTCAAGTTTTTGCTACTGACTTATCATCTGTATTCGAATACAATATGCTGTATTCGAATACGACATTGCTCTTTGTCAAAAACTTTGTTTAAACATTGTTAATGTAATTTTGACATGAAAATCCTTTTTATGCGTATGCAAAGATGAATGGTTCTCATGTACTTTTGAAGTATTGATTGTAACATGTACCTTTACATTTATTAATCATTTAATATGTTTGACTATAGTTGACATATGATATTTGGACTTCTTTTTGAGCTTTTTTTATCACAATTCTTGGTCTTTGTCTTCATCAAAATATGTGTTTTACAACAATATAATGTTCTACTTTGTTGCCTCTAGAGATGCAAGCAATCGTTTGACTTAGTTGCCACTGATGAATGGACTGGACATAACTACCAGTTTGATGGTGAACCAATATAAATCTTTGTGCTATTTACTTCTTACTGCACTTATTTATTATGTACTTTTAATTACTTAGTTTAACTAAGAATTTTTAAACAGTAAAACAAAATTCAAACCCCCTATTTTCTTGTGCTTTTTCAACCTTAAAAAACAACAACGAATAAAGGTTTGAGCACTTATAATCTTATCAAAATAATTAAAGAAAAGGGAGGACTACATCAAGAAAAATTAGACCAATTCCCTCTTGTTTCACGAGATTGAACTAGTAGAGGATGAACCTAAAAAAAAGCATAAGTTTTTAGCTCTCATATCTAAAGAAAAGAAGGCTCTACAAGTGGTTGAAAATCAGAGGATTAGAGTGAAGATTCAAAGGTTGAGGAGTTCTCTTTCATCTCATGGAAGATTCAGCTCATGTGGCATAAGAAGAAAGTCTTCCCCCAAAGAGAATTCAACAAGTTCCAAAACAAAGGAAAAGGTATTGACAAGAAGAAATTCACTTGCTTCGAGTGCAAGGAACTTGGACACTTCAAGGCATTATGTCCAAAACTTGAGAGAGAAAGTCAGAATAAAGAATCCAAGACCAAGAAGACATGTCTCATTACGTGGGATAATGAATATCTTGCAAACATGGCTTTGATGGTTGATATACAATTTGACTCTAATTCGGACTATGATGAAGAAATCGAGGTATTCTCTGATCTATCTCATATTGAGCATATAACTACTTTAAATGAGTTTTTAAATAAAACTCATTATGTATCTTCAAAATTGAAAACTTTAAGAAAAACTCATAATGATTTGACTGAAAAATATTACTCTATTGAAAAAATATTTTGAAAAACTTAAGAGAGAGAAAGTGAATATGAATGAAAATATTTAAAAACCCTTAGAGGATAATATCTGTAACTCAGTCAAATATGAATTAGCCTTTCAATATTAGAGGATACCATTATAAGAAGTGACCAAAGGAAGTAAAAAGGTAAGAGGAAATAAAATCAAATTAGTCAACAAAATTCTCATAATCCGAAAAAATGAACGCAATGGAAAAGTTTGTGCATCTACCTATACCAACGTGTTTTTGGTAGTTCAACATGTTTCTATGTCTGCCTCTAAAGATTGAAGAATGATTCTAGTTAGCATGCCTTCGATGAGTGTGTGCGCCTGCCTCTGAAGATTCAGCGTGCCTTTGAAGATTCAGTATGCCTCTACAAAAATTTGTGCCTCTGATGAACAATAATTGTAGAATGCCTCTGATGAACAGTAACTATAGGATGCCTATGATGAATAGTAACTTTAGGATGCATCTGGTGAACAATAACTTTAACATGTCTCTGATGAACAGTAACTGTAAGATGCCTCTCATAAATAGTTATTGTAGGATGCCTCTGATGAACAATATTTTTGAGCATGTCTATGAAGTCTGAAGCCTCTGTTCAAGTCTATAATTGAAGCATATATTCTGCTACCTCTGATATGCAACACACTTTGAAGTTTCATTGACTCTGATAATGCAACAAAGGTGAAGTTGCCCATGCCACTAATTCTAAGTCACACAACTTTCCATCTAACTCTGACTATGGTTATTCAAGCATCACGTCATCTGATTCTAACAATCAAGCTAATGACTATGAAGAATAAAAGTCAATGATTCTTATGGAGAATAGTCAATAACTCTAATGGAAGATCAAAGGTTCTGATAGATTGAGAAACATACTGAATTTTACTTAGGCATATCCTTACTTCTAAAGGTCCAATAACAAGTTCAAATTTTTTCCCGCCTAAATCCAATCAAGCGAATAAAGGAAAACTCAAGCGAATCAATTTGCAAACGTAATCTGAACAACATAATATCTTTCTAGTATAATTTCTCATATTAAATTGGGAAATAAAAAATTGCCCAATGGTCAAATTATCAAGATCTATCAATCATAAATATATTAGGTAGAAATCTCTGTTGACCTAGGTGAATTTGAGATACGATTCAAAAACTCAGCAATAAATTCACAAACCCTAATTTCATATATAAATAGTGGATCAAAGCTGAAAAAGAAAGAGTACAACACAAACACACAAACTCAAAAATCCTAAAAACTAAAGTTAATTAGAAAACCTTAGGAGCTCAATTTTTTCTTAAGTATTTTGAGTTTAAGGTTTTAAGTTATAGCAAAGCACTTGTTCAACTTTATATTATTTAGTTCTTAGTGCTTCATTGTAAGTGTGTAGTCATTATAACAAATCTGCTTAGAAGAAGCAAATCAGAAACAATGTCACCCCTTTGTAACTCAACCTAGTAGTTGCTTTAGTTTGCATCTAACAATCTGTAGGTTTCTAGTTGTGTAGAGAAGATTTGACTTATAGGGTCAATGTGTGGTTTGCCTTAAAAAAAATTATAGGTATAGGTTGTTTTTGATAAGACTGACTTGTAGGGTCATGTATTGGTAATTCAATGTTTTGAATTAGTAGATAAATTCTTTTGTGTGAGGGGCTTGGACACAGCTACCTAGTTGGCGGTGAACCATGATAAAAATTTATGTGTTGTTTTTACATATATGCATTATCTGTCTTACTGCTTCCTCTAATAATTAAAATTGCTTAAGTCACCAAATCAAAGTTAGAATCAAGAAAAGAGATTAAAATCACACAAACACAATTCAACTTCCACATCTCGTGTTTGTACAACTTCATAGCCTTACATATAACCATCTTCCACCAAGTCCCAAAGTTCAGGATCTTGTGAAATAAAGAAACTCATCATCCTGTTCTTCTAATACTCAAAATGTTCTCTTTTAAATAGAGGTGGTCTGTTGATGTTTTCTCCAACAACTTCTTCACAAAATCCAAACATGTTGGATCCTTGGATCTTTCCACAAACATAGTAAAATGCTCAACCTTGAGATCAAAATCTGATGCCTATTGAAAATACACAAACACTAGAAGGAAGGTTGAATTGTGTTTGTCTAAATTAAAACTCTTTTTCTAAATTCTAATTCTGATTTGGTGACTAAATAATTTTACTAATTAGAGGAAGCAATAAAACATATAATGCAGATGAAAAGACAACACACATGATTTTATCGTAGTTCACCACCAACATGGTAACTACCTCTAGTTCCCTCACGCAGAAGGATTTATCCACTAACTCAAAAACCTTGAATTACACAACACCTTACCCTACAAGTCAGTCTTCTCAAAATTGGCCGAACCTACAGACTTTTTAAGGCAAACCATACCTTGACCCTACAACTCATGTCTTCTCTACATAACTTGAAACCTATTGATTGTAAGAGGAAAATTACCTACTTGACCCTACAAATAAAGTCTTCTAAACACAATCTTAGATCCACAAATTGCTCGAGGAACACTAAAGCCATTATCAGGTTGGGTTACAAAGAGTTGAAAATTGGTTTTGGTTTTGCTTCTACTATGCATATTTGATACAATGATTTTCCCACACTACAACACTTAGAATATTTTACTTTGAATGAGTGCTTTGTTATAACTTAAAATCTTAAAATCTAAATACTTAGAAAAATTGTGTTTTTTAGGTTTTAATAAAATAATTGATTTTTTAGGATTTATGAGTTTGTTGGTTCATTGAATTCTTCTTTACCCTAGAGTATCTATTTATAGTTAAAATTAAGGCTTCAATTTAGTCACTTATGAATTATGAATCATATCTTCATTCCAGCTTGGTCAACAAATATTTATTCCAAATATAATTTTTAAATATATGTTTTGATAATATTACCCTTAACCAATTCTTTATTTATGAATCTGATATGAACAATTCTTCTTGAAAGATATTGTGTATATTTGTTTAGATTGAGTTTGCAAATTGATTCACTTGAGTCTTTCTTCACACACTTGATTTGGTTTGGGCGGGAACAATTATGAGCTTGTTCTAGGACCTTCAAAAGTAAGGGTACATCTAAGTCCAATCTATTATGAGCAATCTATAAGAGCTTTTGACCTTCCATTATAGTAGTTGACTTTCTCCATCAAAATCACTGATTTGATTGTTGGAGTCAGATGTTGTGTTGCTTGAATAATTCTGTTAAAGGCAAAACTTAGAATTAGTGGCATGGGATACTTCACTTTTGTGGCATTATCATATTTAGTGCAACTTCAAATACTGCTTATTAGAGGTAGGATTGTGGAACATGTTGCAATTATCTGAGCTATTGGAACATGAGCTTTAGAGACATGCTTGAACATTAGACTTCAGAGGCATGCTCAAACTTATTGTTCATTAGAAGCATGTTGAAAGTATTGTTGATCAGAGGCATTGAAAATTTACTATTCATTAGAGGCATATAAAAGTTATGTTCATCAGAGGAATGAAAAAGTTGTTGTTCATAAAAGGCATGGAAACTCCAAAGACACGTTGAATCTTTAGAGTCACAAAACTCTTCAGAGGCACATTGATTTACCAAAAACACGTTGAGCTGCTAGAAGCATGTTGAACTACCATAAACACGCTGAACTACCAGAAATACGCTGAAAAACCAAAAACACGTTAACAGAGGCAAATGTATGTACTTTTCCATAATGTGCATTTGTCCAATTTTGATAATTTTGTTGATTGATTTGATTTCGGTTCCTCTGACCTTTTTAATTCCTCTGGTGACTTCCTCTAGGCGTTTCCTTAAGTCATTTCCTTTGGTAGTTTCTTTTGATCGTTTCCTTTGGTCATTTCATCTAATATTTTTCTTCTTATTTCTTGCTCTAAGCGTTTCCTCTAGGCGTTTCCTAATGGATGTTAAAAGTGCATTTTTAAATGGTTTCTTAAATGAACAAGTTTATGTAAAACAACCCCCTAGCTTTGAGGATCAATCAAAACGAAATCATGTTTTTAATCTTACCAAAACTCTATATGGATTAAAACAAGCACCAAGAGCTTGGTCTGAAAGATTAAGTTCCTTCTTGATTAAAAATGGATTTTCTAGAGGAAAAATTGACACTACATTATTTAAGAAAATCGAGTAAAATGATTTACTTATTGTTCAAGTATAGGTTGATGATATCATCTTTGGATCAACAAATGAAAAAATGTGTGAAGAATTTTCAAAACAAAATGAATTTGAAATGAGCATGATGGGAGAGTTAAGGTATTTTCTTGGTTTGCAAATTAAACAATATGAAAATGATATTTTAATTTGTCAAGAAAAATACATTAAAGATCTGTTAACTAAGTATAAAATGAATGAATAAAAAAATATATCTATTCTGATACATCCATCCTCTTCATTAAACAAAGATGAAAATGGAAAAACTTTTTCAGAAAAGGAATATAGAGGAATGATTGGTTCTTTGCTTTATTTAACTGCTCGCATTAGGATTATGTGCTAGATGTCAATCAACACCAAAGGAACCTCATTTATTTGCAATAAAACGATTTTTTAGATATCTTGTTGGAACTATTGATCTTAGCCTTTTGTATAGAAAAAGTTTTGATTTTGATCTTATAGCGTACTACAACGCTGATTACACTGGAGATTAAATTGAAAGAAATAGCACTAGTGGAGCATGTCAGTTCTTAGGTGAAGCATTGATAAGCTGGTCTTACAGAAAACAAAATACAATAGCTTCATCAACCACTGAAGCTGAATATGTTTCAACAGCAAACTGTTGCTTACAAATTCTTTGGATTAAAAATCAACTTGAAGACTTCTCTGTAAGTTATTCAAGCATTCCAATTTACTATGATAATACTAGTGCAATCAATTTATCTAAAAATTCAATTGAGCATTTTAGATCAAAACATATTGAAATAAAACTTCATTTTATTCGTGATCATGTTAACAAGAAAGATATTGAATTAATCTTTGTTGATACTCAAAATTAGCTTACTGACATATTTACAAAGCCTTTAGTTGACGACAGTTTCAATTTGATCAAAGAAAAATTGAAAATTGTGAAAAACCCAAAAAAATCAAGTTAAATTCTGCTTCTGCAGAAAACGGAGAACGATAATCAATCTCCATTTTCCAAGCATCAAACTCCGTTTTTCAATCATCACTCTCCCTTGCGTCATCACTTTCTCCTTTGCACATAAAGGAAAATCTTGGCATTTAATGCATGTGTCTTGTTGTCTTCAAAAAGTGTACTAACACGCTGTCAAAGGCTTCCTGCCCCCAAACTTCTTCTCCTTCCCAAGGTTCCTATCATCATTGCATTTTCTCTTCAAAATAAAAAGTTATGTTGTAAACTGAACCACATCAAACCCTTCATCATCTGAATCTGAAACTGAAACTGAAACCCTTCATTTTTCCTTAACTCTATTTTCTCCAAATCATTTTCTCAAAACACAACAATGGCACACACTAAGACATATGCATGCAAAAATGCATATCCCTACTCACCATCATCATCTTCACCATCTTCAACCTGCATAAGTCGTTCACACTCTCCACCACCAAGACTAACTCCACCCACAACTTCTTTTGATGCCACTTTTTCAGATTACCTTTCATCTTCCCTAGAATCAAACCCTAACCCCATTAACCCAAATCTTGTGTCCACTTTCCTTCCATCTCTCTACACATGTCCTCCTCCAAATCTCGCTCAAGTTCCTCCACATTTACGAAATCCTAATTGGAACTTCAAAAGCTCCAAACACCAAACTATCGCTCTTCATCATCTCTAATTTTGAAACGAATGAATCATTTGAAACGCCTCCTCACATAACTCCAATAGAGAAGGATATCACTCCAACAAAACCATCAAAACCAACAAAATCGATCACCCCATCTAAATCATCATTTTCTTTCGAACCTTCTCAATAAACTCCACCAAATCAAAAACAGAGATTGATAGATGAAATTTTTTCTTCTTTCACAAAACATCTCAGTCTTCTCCTAAATCCACCAAACCAACACCATGTTCCATGAAAATAAAAACCACCATCACACTTTCCCAATTCCTAGCCAAAAATAATCTCAAAAATCCATAGAGAAGGACACCAAATGCCCCTAAACAAAACCTGTGAAATGTTGAACCCCCCTCTCTAGAATGTTCTCCTGTTCCACAATGTTCCCCAACCCATGAACCCTCTACATCACCAAACCCATAACGTTCTCTAGTTCATCAGTCTCCCTTTCACCAAACCCAGAACATTCTCCAATTCAAGAACGTTCTCTAGTTCATGAAACCTTTCCCTCACGAAAAACAAAATGTTATCTCACTCCAGAACAATCCTCGTCCCTAACCTCATAATCTTCTCCACAACCTTCTCCTTCATCCAAAAAATCCAAACTTCACAGTCCTCCCCCATTACTTCCAAAATCTCAAAAATGGGCTCAACATCCTATTGGAGTTGGAAGAGTTTTTGTCTTGGAAAATCTGATTATGGATGGAAATGCAGTCAAACATCACACTAATGTTTTGGGTTGGAATTCATTTTTTCAAACATCTAAATGCTATTATCTAGATGTGGTTAGGGCTTTTTATTGTCAAGCCAAAACATTTGAGCCCATTTGGTGTCAAAGGGATTGAAATCAGGTTGACACATGACATTCTGGCTACCATTCTTGACCTTCAAACATAAGGGCCTGCCATTTTTGGAAGCAAATGGTATGCTACTCTGGACTTAAAACACATAGAGGTGCTCTTTGATTTGTTCGAAGAAAGATCCACTCGTCACCTCTCAACCTATTTTAAACCCCTTCTAAAGGTTTTTAATAGCATTAACCAACATGCCATACTTCCTCAGTGTGGAAGTCATGAGTATGTATTTGACAACGATGCCTTAGTAATCTATCACCTTCAAAACTGCAAACGTCTCAACCTACCACACATCATCATACACCACATGATAACTATTGCCGCTAAAGATTACAAAAAGAACACAATCCCTTATGGGATGATCTTCACCAAAATCTTTAGGTACTTTTAAATCCCTCTCACAAATAAGAAAAATCTCATTAAAATTTCCAAGTTTTCCTCAAAAAACATATCTCATATGAGGAAAAAGACATAAGAAATGCATGCTTACGCACCTTATTTCCCACCAAAATCACTAAAGATGAAGCGCTCTGTAAGGAGAAGAGCTGCTCCTACATCAACCCCAATGTCACCGCACAAATCACCTGAACAATCAACATAAGCAGTAGCTGAACCTGCTCAAGAATGTTCTCCATCAAACCAAGAACGTTCTCCAAAAAAGCTTACCAATCCTCATACTTTATTTGTTTTTCGTCAACCATCAACCCTATCCTCCATAAACTTCCTCTCTTACTCACAAATACTATACTCTCCACCACATGACTTGGGTACATTACTTCCTAACCATCATCTTTGCACTATGTCTCCTCTTTTCATTTCCCCACAAAAAGCTAGTTCCTCTATTTTAAGCTAACCAAGAATGTTCTACATTTTCTGGTAAAAACCAAGAACGTTCTCCGTTTTCTGTTTTCATAACCAATATAATTCTTGAGTTAAATCCTTAAGTTTTTCATGAATTTTTAAATAGGAACATTTACAATTGAAACCTCATTCCTTGTAAATTAACATTGCTACTTCATGCTAAAATTACTAGAAGCACACTGATTTACTAGAAGCATGCTGAGCTTCCAGAAGCACGTTGAACTACTTCAAAATCATTGAACTACCAAAAGCAAGCTATTAGAGGCAGGTGTACATATTTTTCCAGAACATGGATTTTTTCGATATTGAGGATTTTGTTGACTAATTTGACTTTGTTTCCTCTAACCTTTTTACTTCTTCTAATATTTTTGTTCTTATTTCTTGCTTTTGATATCTTCTTTTGATTTACTATTCTATTTCCTACACACTTAATGAAGCCATTAGTGTAGCAAATTGTTCTAACAAAATACCTTTGTTAACTTCAAAACTACACATAAATTGTTCATAGGACCAACTAGGTTCCAACAATCTCCCTCTTTTTGATGATGAAAAAATAGTACTTTTGATAACAATTTATTTAAATAAACATAAAGTAAACCAACAAATCGGCATCCAAATACAACAAAACATGCAAATACACAAACATGCAAAAAATCAAACAAACACAACTCCCCTAACTTTGAGCATTTATACTTCTCCCAAACATGCAAGCGTATTCTCCTCTAAACATTCAAACAACAAACAATTTAAATAAAATTGTTCTCAAATCTCTTTCTCCCGCTTTTGTCATCAGACAAAAAGAATAGAAATTCGAATTGACAATTGATTAATGAGTTACCACCATTCAGTAGTTTAGAGTTCAACATGGAAACACACTTTTATTTAAGTTTAAACTACTATGAGTGTATAACAATAAGAGGTTCAAACATATATAGATCAAAATATTAATGTCAACCTGTTGATGTTCAAGCATATAACATATTTTCTTAATAAATTCAAATCTTTCTTTAGCTAATGGTTTGGTAAATATGTCAGCCCGTTGATGTTCAATGTCTACAAATTGAATACTTAATACACCTTTTTGAACATAGTCCTTAATAAAGTAATGTTTTACTTCTATGTGTTTAGCCCTAGAATGGAGAATTAGATTCTTAGTTAGACAAATAGAAGATGTATTATCACAAAATATGGGAATGTTATTCTTAATTATTTTGTAGACTTCCAATTGATGTTTCATCCATAGTTGTTGAGAGTTGCATCCTGTTGACGAAATGTACTTAGCTTCCATTGTTGACATTGCAATTGTGCTTTGTCTTTTGCTTAACTAGGAAATCAAATTTTCACCTAGGAAAATGCAATTTACATTGATGTGTTTTCCTTCAAGTTTGTTTCCAGCATAGTCAACATTATAATATCCTACTAACATGTTCTTAGTTGACAACTTATAGAACAAACCAAGGTTAGAAGTACCTTTCAAGTATCTAAGGATACTCTTAACAACATTTAAATGGGATTCTCTTGGATCAGCTTGAAATATGGCACACACACACTAAATAAAAATCAAGTCTGAAAGTAGTAAGATAATGAAGTGAACCTATTGTTCCTTTGTATGTTTTTTGGTCAACTTTCTTTCCGTATTCATCTTTATCAAGTGAGTATGTGAGATGCATTGGTGTAGCCATAGGTTTGCAATCATTCATCTTAAACTTCTTGAGATGCTCTTTTGTATACTTGGTCTAATGAATGTATATGTCATTCCGACTTTGTTGAATTTGAATTCCTAAGAAGAGTTTCAGTTCTCCCATCGTACTCATTAGAAATTCCTGTTGCACTAACTCATCAAAATCCTAACAAATACTGCTATAAGTAGAACCAAATATAATATCATCAACATAAATCAAAATAACAAGGATGTCACTTTCTTTTGATTTCATAAAAAAAGTGGTGTTAACCTGACCTCTATCAAAAGTGTTTTCAATTAAAAAGTTATTTAACCTATCATACCAAGCTCTATGTGCTTTCTTTAGACCAAATAGTGATTTCTTAAGCTTAAAGACGTGAATAGGAAACTCTAGGTTTTCAAGTCTGGGGGTGGTTTTACATATTCTTCTTCATTAATGTAACAATTTTAGAACGCACTTTTAACATCTGTTTGAATTATAGTGGTATTATTATAAGCACCAAAGGAGAGTAAGATACATATTGCCTTTAACTTGGCAATTGGAGGAAATGTCTCAGTGTAATCAATACCTTTTTACTGACTATACTCTAAATATGCAACCACGAGAAGGGGATGGGTTGAATTGTGTTTGTCTAAGTTGGATTTTTTTTTATTATACGACTAAAATTGGTTCAGTTTGATGACTTAGAGCAGAAGCAATAACAAAACTAAGGAATGAATAGGTAAAGTGACACAAATAATTTATCACGATTCACCACAAACTTGGTAGCTACGTCTAGTCTCTCCACTTAGAAAGATTTAATCCACTAATTCAACTCCTTGAATTACACAACACCTGACCCTACAAGTTAGTCTTCTTAAAACTACCTAACAATCCCAAACTTTTTGAGGAACACATACACCTTGGCTCTACAAGTCAAGTCTTCTCCACACAATATGACAAACCTAGATTGTTGAAGGCACACAACACCTTGATCCTACAAAGTCAAATCTTCTATTCACAATCTAACAACCCCATATATCTTCAGGATGGGATGACTTTTACTTCCATGTAGATATATTTTCCGACTTATCTTGACTACTTTTGACTTGATCAGATTCATTCTCTGATGAATTATCATCTTCTTCTGGTTTACTTGTATCCTTTAATTTTTCAAGGTCTTCTGGTTTGTCTGCATCTGCTCCCTTTGTTTCTAGTAAACCTATATTATCATCAACTTGCTTTGAATTTTTAAGTTCCAGCTATTTGTCAACAAATTTAATATGCATTGATTCTTCCATAATACGAGTTTCAATATTAAAAACTTTATATTTTTTGGAGTATCGAATGAAGTTGCACTTTTGTGATCTGGAATCAAACTTGCCAAGGTTGTCTTTAGTGTTTAACATATAACAAGTACAACCAAATTGTTTGAAGTAGGAGATGTTAGGCTTTTTGCCCTTCCATAATTTATATGGTGTTTTATTCCATATTGACCTAATTAAGATTCTATTTTGAATATAGTATGCAAAGTTAATTGCCTCTGCCTAGAAACGTTTTGCAACATCCATCTCATTGAGCATGGTTCTGGATATTTTTGGAAGTGGCCTATTCTTTCTTTCTACAACTTCATTTTGTTATGGTGTTCTAGGAGAAGACAAATTGTGAGAGATTCCATTCTTATCACAAAAGATTTCAAAGAACTTGTTTTGAAATTCTCATCCATGATCACTTCTAATTGTTAAAATCTTATAACCCTTTTAATTCATTACCTATTTGCAAAATGCGGTAAACAATTTGTGGAATTCATCTTCATTTCTTAAGAATTATACTGAAGTCCTCCAAGTGTAATAATCTATTATCACAAAGCCATACTTATTTCCATTTAGCAAGGTTGTTTTCATTGGCCCAAAGAGATATACATGTAAGAGGTCAAGGGATTTTGAGGTAGATACTAAGTTCTTAGGGATAAATGAGTTCCTTGTTTATTTTATCTTTGGACAAGCTTCACACATAATTTTAGTTTTGTAGCTAAGCTTAGGTAGACCTCTAACTAGTTGAAATTTATTTAATTTTACGATTAATCTAAGGTTTGCACAACCTAACCTTTTGTGTTAAATTAATTTCTCTTCATTTATTGACATTAGACACTTAACATATTATTTTTCTAGACTAAACAATTTTATCTTACATATGCTATTTTGCCTATGAATTGTAAAGAGTAGAGCCCCATCCTTTTGACTAATTGCCTTGCATGTTTTTTGATTAAATATAATATCATAATTATTATCACTTAAGTGATTAATACTTAATAAATTATATTTAAGACCTTTAACAAAGAAAAAATCTTTAATAGTAGGAGAGGTGCCATTACCAACTACGTCTTATCCAATGATGTGGCCTTTCTACTTTCCTCCAAAAGTTATTGTGCCTCCTTTGATCAATGTTAGGTCTGGGAACATATAATTTTCTTCTGTCATATGTTGCGAGCATGCACTGTTCACGTTCCATTATTGGTGTTTTAACTTGGTTGTTGAAGACATCTGCAACATAGATAATAATATTCTTAGGTACTCAAATTTGGTTGAGTCCTGGTTTTTTAGTCTTGAAATGTTTCTTCTTTTTTCTTGTATTTAACATGAGACAAGATGATTTAAAGTGATCTTAGAGCAAACAATACAAAAAATATCAAAGTGAATAAGTTTAGGTTCAATTACTGTTTCTTCATATCCTAAACCTCTTTTACCATTTACACTAACTCCATAAATCATAGAAGCATACTTGCTAATTATGCCTTTTGTCGTTTATTAAGTATTTTGTTTACCATTTTTATGTATGCGGTTTGTAAAGTTGTTGTAAGTGTCTGACTTGCAAATTAATCCATGAAAAATTATTCAGATGTTAAATGATTATATGAATGTCTTGGCATTGTTGAAATTTCAAAAGTAATTTTCTTCTGAGTATTTAAAAACAGGCAAAATATACCCACTATTTAAATTTTGAAGTACTCAGAGTGGTACCAAAATTTAATCGGGAGTTTTATATATGGACTATAATGAGAATTTGATCTTGTTATATTTTTATAATCTAAGAAACAAAAATTTCGTTGGATATAAATTTGTTCGCGAAATTTTAAAAAGTTTTAATTTATAGATTTATAATATAAAATTCAGTTATTGAGAAATTTATTCGTCAGCGAAATGCGACTCGTTTAAGAACAAACTCGAAGACTGAGCAAAATGATGTAACATAAAGTCATAAAGTATCTACATATTTTTCTAGATTATTAATAATTTAATGAAAAGCTAGTGAAATTATCTAGATATTTTCTTACTATGCAGTAAGAATTTATAAGAACCAAAATCATATTTTTATGAGTGAAATATTTTTAAATAACGTGTGTAAAAAAACTTCAAATCTAAGACAAAAAGAATTTTTAACTTTTGAATTCGACGAAACTTTTTATTTAAGTTCTTATATTGTTTGAAATTTGATTTATTAGAAAAGCAATTTTATGAGCAAAGAATATTAAATTTAATCATCTTAATAATCAAATTATTTTTATCATAATAATAACTATTAATAAATACTTTACGAGTTTTAATTTATGATTATATTTATCTACGAGTTGAGCTGCGTTGGATAGATATTTGTAGAGAAAGTTAGTCTTCTTACATAAAATTAATTTTAACTTTTACTAGAGATAGATATTTTAAAAGAGAAGTAGTAAGAAATGTGTTCCCAAACTTGCCACATCTCTCAAAAATTGAATGTGTGACTCATATCACGTTATCAGAGTTCTCCCTTTTTCAAAGTTTTCTTCTTCTATTTTCTTCCACTTTTGAGCTTCAAGGAAGCTTCCAATCACAAAACCTTCAACTACAAAATTGTTTCACTACTCGAAAGAAATAAAAAGAGCTAAAGATCAATAGTTGAGGTAGCTATTTCTCACCTCTTTTCTCTCAAACCCATACACATGTATATATGGGGGAAAAGTGATTTTTTTTTTTTTTTACATTTTGAGATTTTATCTTGCTTTTTTATCACTAATATGGTTGTTATTAATGTTTAGGAAGTCAAAGGAAACATTTCAACTATTTTTCTCTCAAGCAGAAAAAAAAACCTAAATAAGAGAGTAAAAGGAAAGTGTGTTTTGTTGCTCTGCTAATATTGAAATAAGAGGAGTTAATAACTTGAATGACAAAAAATTAAACCAATCCCCCAAAAAATTTAGTAAGACCAAATATGGTGTGTCATAATGTGAAAATTTGATTTTTGTATGTGCTGGAGTAACATAGTTAGTTGTTTTCAAATAAATGAGTTTGAAGTGACAATAAAAATTTTATTAGAAGGTTTAAGTTAGTAAAGTTAAGAAGACTTTTGCAAGTGTGTTTGATTTTTTAAAAAAAAAAATTAAAATGACAACTAGATGTTAAGGTGTTTGGCACCAAAGTGATATATTTTTATTATAAAAAAAAAAACTCAATGTTCTAAAATGAGGATTTTAAACTAAGAGATTGATTGATAAAAAAAATATTGATTAGTTTTTGAGTAATGTATCATTGAAGTAAATTTTATAATTCTCTATGTTTATGTAGCTAGCTCCTTGAATCTCGAATATGAATCAAGATTGTTGACACCGAGTTAGCAGTAGTGAGAAATCTGAATATTTTATGTTTGTTGAGTTGAATTTTTTAAGGAAAAGAGATAGGAAAAAAAAAAAGCCATGGCAGTGTTTTTTTTTCGAATAAATTTTGAAATAAAGGGTAAATGAATTGTGGTGGATTATTTTAATTCAAAAGTATTTGAGTGGTTGAAATTTTATAAACTTTAAAGAAATTAGAAATTTCAAAAGTATTTTATTTGGTTTTTTCAAAAGTATTTGAATGATTTTATGGCAGTATAAATTAAATCTAGAGTTATTTAAAGTTTGATCATATGAGTTGTTGTCCTTGATTATTTATGGTGTTTTAAACTAGATTTGAATTTGGAAGTTTTTTGTAAAACTTTGATGAGTAACATTGATTTTCAGTCGAGTGGTATATCAATATAT
>JBBPBR010000006.1:11579233-11590984 GCA_037974775.1 Cicer pinnatifidum
CTAATTTATCATTGATTGAAAAGATTTTTTGATTCTAATAAGATTTGATAAGATTTGATTTTGTTTTGTGATTGAAAAAAATCATGAACCAAGTATAAAAGAAGATATGGTCAAGATTTGAAGAAGATTTGACAAAGATTTATCATAGGAAGATATGAATTATTTACAAGAAGATTTGATCAAGATTTATCTACAACAAAATATGAACAATATTAATTTGAAGAATTTACAAACTTCATCTAAACAAAATACGAAGAAAATCAATCTGAAGAATGTACAAACTCAATCTGAACAAAATCAGAACATAATCAATCTCAAAAAATTTACAAACTCAATTTGAACAAAATCAATGTAAAAGAAATGTTCAAATTGGATTCTGAAATAGAGAATTGGCTAAAGTACATACTATAAATAAAAATTATTTAGATTTATGTTTTTAATAAGATCATGGTTAAACAAGCTAGGAATGAAGATACAATTCACAATTAAACAGGACAAAATTGAAGCCCTAAGTTTATCTATAAATAGATACTCAAGGCTGAAGAACAAGATCATAAAAAATCAGAAAAGAGTAGAAGAACTTAAACTCATAATTCCAAATTCATCTTTTAGTTCAAAGAGAGAAACACTTGTTCAAATGAGGAATATTTTTTTAGTGTTTCTCTTAGTGTGTGATAGTCATTATTATAATCAACTTGTTAAAAACAACTATTCAAGTTCTAAATCTGTATTCAAACCTTATAGCGGTGTTAGTGTGCCTTCAATAATCGGGGGTTGTCAGGTTGTGTGGATAAGACTTGGGTGGTAGAGTCAGCGTGTTTGTGTTCCTCAAAAGTTTAGGGTTGTCAAACTATTTGAGATGACATGGCTTATAGGGTCAAGGTAGTTAGTTCCTCAAAGGCATGCAACTATCAGGCTGTTTGAGAAGACTTAGCTTGTAGAGTCAAGGTGGTTAGTTCCTAAAAAATATCGGATTGTTAGGATGTTTGGGAAGAGTGGCTTGGAGGGTCAGGTGCTTTGTAAATTAGCAAATAGTTATCTACTTTATCAAACAAAATCCAACTCCCCCTTCTCGCATTTGAACATTCAATTGGTATCAGAGCTTGACCTTAAGGTTGGGCACTTTATCGTGTTTGAGAAAAGATCCAAGGGTTCAACATGTTTGGATTGAGTGAAGAAGCTGCTGGAAGAAAAATGACGTTTTGGGAAGTTTTGTTTCATTCCTTAATTATTTGTTTTATATTATGTTATATGACAAACATTTTGACCTTAAAAAGTTAAAGCAAGTTGAAGATACTACATATTTATTGGAACCAAAGGACGAATATGCAAACAAACCTAAAGAACCTAAAAAATTAGGGGATACAAGAAAAGAAAGAAAAGATTAAAAATCTTTAGCTGATGGATCTAATCAAGTCATAAACAATCAAGATAAGTCAGAAGAAAGATTTGAATGGAAGTTCAAGTTATCTCATTTTGAAACTCTAATAATTGGTAGTGCAAATGATCCTTTGAGGACAATATCATCACTCAAAGAGATCGTTTTATTTGGATTACTCTTATCAATTGAGCATATCTCTATTGATGAAGCACTGGAAGATGATGGATGGATTCTTGCAATGCAAGAAAAGTTAAATGAATTTAAGAGGAGTGATGTTTCGGATCTAGTACCTAGACAAAAAAAGAATATTATTGGAACTAAGTGGGTTTTTCGAAACAAGCTAAATGAAAAAGGTGAAGTGGTCAGTAACAAGGCAAGACTTGTTGCACAAGGTTATAATCAGCAAAACAACATTGATTACACTGAGACATTTGCTCCAATGGCCAGATTAGAAGCTATTTGTTAAAAGTGATTTTCTAAATGGTTATATAAGTAAAAAAGTCTATCTTAAACAACTCCCAGGTTTTGAAATTACCAATCATGTTTTTAAACTTAGGGAATCTCTGTTAGAGATAAATTTCCTAAGTTGTCAACCCCCATGGCATGGTATGATATATAGACTTAGTATATTCTTGCTTAAAAATAATTTTGAAAGAGGACAAGAAGATAATACATTTTTTTTGAAAATCAATAGAAGATGACATTCTTATTATTCAAATTTATGTTGATGAAATTATTTTTGGATCTACTAATGACACTCTTTGCAAAGAATTTTCTAAATTGATTCAGCTTGAATTTCAAATGAGTATGATTGGAGAACTTAATTTATTCTTAGGGATACAAATTCAACAAAGACAAAAAGGTAAATGCGATCATCAAACAAAATATACAAAAGAGCTTCTCCAGAAGTTTAATATGAGTGATTGAAAACCTATGGTTACACCAATGCCCCCTACTTGTTCACTTGAAAACGATGAATCATGCCAAAAATTTGGCCAAAAACCTATAGAGAAATGATATGATCACTTTTAAATCTCACCGCTTCTAGACCAAATATCATGTTTATTGTATGTGTATGTGCAAGATTTCAAACTATCTCTTGGGAATCCCATTTAATTATTTTTAAGGGAATCCTTAGATACCTAAAATGCACTACCAACCTTACCTTGTTCTACAAGAAATCTATTAAGTACAAACTGAGTGGATATTGTGATTCTTATTATTTTGGAGATATATTGCACATATGGAAACTGCACATTTTTAGGTGACAACTTAAGTTATTGGTCAAGTAAGAGATAAAACACAATTGTCATGTCAACAACCAAAGGTAAGTACATTTTAGCAGTTGGTTATAGCTCTCAACTACCGCAGATGAAACATCAACTAAAAGACTACAAAATCCTAGAAACCAACATTCATGTTTATTGGGACAACACTTGTGCCATTTAACCAAAAACCTTATCCTACATTCTAGAGCGAAATACATAGAGATCAAATACCACTTTATTAGGGACTTTAAAAAAAAGGTACTAAACATTCAGGTTGTAGACACTAAAAACCAATGGGATGACATATTCACCAAACTGAAGGTGCAAACATGAGAAGGAAGTTGAGTTGTGTTTGAAAAACTTGATAACTTTTTGCTAATTTGATGAAGTCTTATTAGTTTTTATGAACTACTTTGATAAGAAGCAAATCAGATTTAGAGGTAGCAAACAATGAAAACATAAATAATTTGACACATAGATTTTTCATGGTTCACCACTAACTTGCCTATATCTAGACCTCTCTTTCAGAAGGCTTTAATATACTAATTCAATAACCTTGAATTACAAAGCACCTGAACCTCCAAGCCAGTCTTCCCATACAACTTGACAACCCCGAGCTTTAGAGGAACTAACCACCTTGACCTTACAAGTCAAGCCTTCTCCTAACAACCTGAGAACCCCTAATTGAAGAAGAAACTAATCACCTTGACCTTACAAGTCAAGTCTTTTCCTAGAAACCTAACAACCCCAATTTGAAGAAAGAACTAAACCATTATCGGGTTGGATACAAAATATTTGAACTTGAGTAGTTGCTTCTAACAAAGCTGATAATAATAATAGCTCTCACACTCTAAGAAAAGAACACTAAGAAAATATTTCTAACTTGAACAAGTGTTTCTTTCTTTGAACTCTAAGACCACTCTTTTATGCTTTTTGATGATTTTCTTCTTCAGGTTGAATTTAGTCCTTGTTTAATTCTGAATTGTATCTTGTTCAAATTGAATTTGTAAATTTTTCAAATTGATTATGTTCCTATTTTGTTTAGATTGATTTTGTAAAGTCTTCAAATTTATTATGTTCATATTTTGTTGTAGATAAATCTTTTTCAAATCTTGACCATATCATCTTTTCAACTTGGTCAAAGATTTTTTTCAATTAATAATATGAATCAAATCTTATTTTAGATTTTCATCAATTATAAATTTGAATCAAATCTTATTTTAGATTTTCATCAATTGTAAATTTGAATCTAATCTTATTTTAGATTTTCTTCAATTATAACTCCGAATCAAATATTATTTTAGATTTTCTTCAATTATAAATTTGAATAAAATATTATTTTAGATTTTCTTCAATTCGTGTCAACTTTCTCAAAGACAGAGTAATTTGGGAGAATTTTCTAATGAATCTATGATAATATCCTGCCAATTCTAAGAAACTTCTGACTTCAGTCACATTCTTAGGTTGTTCCCATTCTAGCACTACTTCTAGCTTGGGGGGATCCATTGCCACTCCTCCCTTAAAAATTACATGGTCTAACAACTTCACCCTAACATCCAGAACTCACATTTACTAGGCTTAACATATAATCTTTTCTCTCTGAATATTTGCAGTACAGTTTGAAGGTATTCTACATGTTCCTCTAGGATTTTGGAATATATTAAGATGTCATCTATAAATAATAGTATGAACTTATCAAGGTAGGGTTTGAAGATCCTATTCGTGTAATCCATAAATACCACTGGAGCATTTGCCAGTTGGGGCATATTGAGCATGTGGAGAGAACCTAGCCAATTTTTCAAAATTGGCTACATATTCTGCCAAAATCAAATCTTATTTTAGATTTTCCTAAAAAAACATTTGACCATATCTTCTTTTCAACTTGATCAAAGATTATCTTCAATCATAAATCTAAAAATCTTATTTTATTCTTTTCAATTTGGTCAAAGATTTTCTTCAATCATAAATCGTAATCAAATCTTATTTTAGATTTTCCTAAAAAATATTTGACCATATCTTCTTTTCAACTTGATCAAAGATTATCTTCAATCATAAATCTAAAAATCTTATTTTATTCTTTTCAATTTGGTCAAAGATTTTCTTCAATCATAAATCGTAATCAAATCTTATTTTAGATTTTCCTAAAAAACATTTGACCATATATTCTTTTCAACTTGATCAAAGATTATCTTCAATCATAAATCTAAAAATCTTATTTTATTCTTTTCAATTTGGTCAAAGATTTTCTTCAATCATAAATCATAATCAAATCTTATTTTAGATTTTCTTCAAAAACATTTGACCATATCTTCTTTTCAACTTAGTCAAAGATTTTCTTCAATCATAAATCTAAAAATCTCATTTTCTTCTTTTTAACGTGGTCAAAGATTTTCTTCAATTATAAATCTAAATTTGAATCAAATCTTATTTTAAATTTTCTTCAAAAACATTTGACTATATCTTCTTTTCAACTTGGTTAAAGATTCTCTTCAATCATAAATCTGAATCAAATCTTATTTTAGATTTTCTTCAAAAACATGAACTTATTTCATACTTTGTGAGTCAAATATATTGTTCTTATAAAACACTTTTGGTTCCATCAGTAGTTGTTGAAAAAATTTGTTTGGCAATAAATTTGTAATGATGTATCTGATATTATCACATAAATGACTTTGTTTATATTTGTATCACCACTTGGTTGAAGATCGCAAACAATTACATATTTCGTTAGAATATGCCTTGTTCTATCTCATTTAATGTGCCATTGTCTCAATTGAGCAATGCATCCAATAATGTCCTTATAAGTATTGTTGTAGTCATGTATGAAAGTTGACACCACAAACTCCAAAGTAATATATACAAAAACTTATACTTATTTTTGTAAAAATTTGCAGTGAATAAATGAAAGTTGTTATAAAGGAAAATAGAAACTTTTACA
Organism: Cicer pinnatifidum; assembly: GCA_037974775.1. Lineage (NCBI taxonomy): Eukaryota > Viridiplantae > Streptophyta > Magnoliopsida > Fabales > Fabaceae > Cicer > Cicer pinnatifidum. Next base: position 11,584,821 of record JBBPBR010000006.1, read on the forward strand.
TGTAATATAAGATATCACTTTTTTCAAGTTACATATGGAAAACTTTAAACTTAATTTACAAATAAAACAGTGTAATCTTAATAAAATTGAGTAACTATAATTTCTTAATTTAATTTCAAAAACATACTAGTACTGACAAAATTTTCATATAAAGAAATTGTTCCAAATTAAATAAGCAAAATACAACTTATAAATATCATTTTTGGTATCACATTTAAGAGCAGACCTTATCATTATAGCGTCAAAATCACTCAACCGAAATCAACATCTCATTATATCATGAGATCATCTAGGGGAAACTATTATCACATTCAATACACATTAATCACAATAGAACAATCACAAGACAATGCAATTTTGTGTGTGATCTTAGACTCTACTTCTTCACATTTTAGTACCATTCTTACTATGAAGTACTTGGTTAGGAGGCTTGATACTATGCCACCACATAAGTGGACGGACAATTCAAATTGCTATTGTCTTCATAGATCTTCTCAACTCAACCTAAAACACATATACGCGATATATAGTTGGGGGTAAACATGTATTACATGATAGCTCTTGACATTTTGAGGGCTACTTGCAAGTCACATATGAATTCTCCACTAGAATACCCCAATGTCTAACAATCTTGTCTTATGGTTTAACAATAGACCATCACGATCAAACTCATTCAATTGTACATCTCAAACATCATTGGGCTTGTAAGGCCCTACCTATATGATAACACAATAATATTTACGTCAAACACCCCATAACATCTAGTTCCTCCCCTCATTGACCTCATCAGAAGCACCATCTTTAGCTTGAGTTGAAATCACCCTTATTTTATCAACTTTGAGATAACATCAATAGACACATAACAAATTCATAACATCAAATATTCAAAATAAAATCACCGTCAAATAAACTAATTGCATAACGAATCTATGTTTTATCATCATATTACATAAACTCATATCACACAATGCATTTAAGTTTTATCATCATATCACATAAACTTATTAAGTCAAACATAGACACAAAATTCATTCAACATTTAATATCACATTAATATCAAAATCAGACATTCAACGAAAATTAAACTAACCAACACTTTCTATTCTATATTTTAATATCACCATTTCCAAATTTTTACATTTATTACTTTATCTCTCAAAGGGATAGAACTATACGTAGTAAGACTCAAATGAATCATGGGAAAATACGTTTTTCTATTCATTGCACATTACAATATACTCATAGATTCAAACATTTGTCGCCACTTACCTTATTTTGACGCTTTCACAAAACACAAGAATCAATAGAGATTCCTAGCAACAATATGTCATGTCGCCAGCGCATAAAAAATGAGTCTAAAAATCAATGACAAGTTTCTAGAGTATGCGGATCGTGACTAATAAATTACGCAAACCATGAAAATCAATTTTTAATAATTAATAAAAAAATTTAAGAACAAATAGAGTCAAAACAACGCAAAACAAATATAAGAAAAAGTCTCACCGACGTATGAAATGTTCAAAGGATTCGACAGCAACTTCACCGAAAATACAAATGACTAGTGTTTCTTAAAGGTTTCGATGCAATGAATCCAAAATCAATGTCCATTTTTTCATATGATGACTGTGATAGCCGGAACTAGCCAAACATAGTTCGTGATGGAGACATAAAATTGTCGTTTCTCATAAAACAAAGCTCCGATTGATGAAATTGGAGTAACAAATGAATTTAGTGGGCGATTTTATGGAAAAAAGCTGTAGATATCGATTGAAACGATAAAGAAATAGAGAGAATGTAATTTGAATGGAAGAAGATTTGATGTTGTGAAACTGTGTTGAAGAAGAAGTCGTAGTGATGACCGTCTTTTTAAATCGGAGGGGTGCGAATAACGTTTTATTTAAAACTGATCGTGCAAAGGAAGTAAAAGCCCAAGTAAAAAATGGTTGCAGTAGTAAAATAAGGGGCGTAGATATTATGTTGATCCAAACATGATTCTTTTATATTATTTAAAGTTCTAAGAAAATGCTAATCAACTATTCTATTCACCTATAAATCAAATATTATTCTCAATAAATACTCAATAAAATAAAATTTTTTTTCACAAAAATAATAAATAAAATCAATAAATAAAATATTAACAGTTTATCTAATCAACTAAATTAAATATCTATGAAATTACAACACCATAGCAAGCATACACATAAACAAAGTTAATCATAATTGTTTATCAACATATATTTTAGAACATCCTTAATACCAAATTATTATTTTTAATTCATATTTAAATGAAATAATTTATTATAAAATTTGAGGTGTTACATCTTTAATACTAATAAGTTATTTATTATTTTCTCGAGTTCTCTACATAATTGATGTGATATGTTCAAATAAAAGTATTTTAGAACTTTTACTATAAATCCCATGATTCATAAAAATATTAATTCTTCAAAAACTCAATTGTTAATTTCAAACAAATCTTTATCTTTATATGTATTTGATCGCAAACTATTTCTTCATTGAATCAAATTTCATAAACCCTTCAAGAGTTCTAACAATATTTAAATCATCAACTAACCATCAATTGCAACAAATTCATTTCCATCTCTTTTCTCAAAAAGACATGAACAAATAATGTCATTTTCATATCCCTTATTTAAAAATATTTAATGTAACACATCAATTTTCTACAACTAAATTACTATAATATTATTATTTTCAATTGAATTATTTGAAATAACAACTCAACATACTAGAATGCAAGTACTTATACTATGAATTTACATAGTTGGTGAAATAATTGAGATCAATATCTATAAGATACTTGTGATAGAATGTAAGTTTAGAGTGATTTATAATTAGTAAAGAGGTAAAAACTAAATGAGCTAAGAGAATCCCTATTTATCCTATAACCATTTCACAATGCCACACCACTTACTTGTTTACTAATTATTTTATCCTCTACCCATTCTTTAATGGTATGTTTGGATGTGGGAAGAAATAGAAAAGAGAGAAAGAAGTGAGAAAGAGTATGAGAAGAAAGAAAGATGTGAGAAATAGAGTAGATTTGTGGTATTCTTTGGTACAAGAGAATAACAAAAGAAATAAAAGAGAAAGAAGTGTATGTATTTTTTAAAAAGATAAAAATATCCTTACATTGATTGGTGATGAGTTGTTAATTAAAGTTCAATTATTAAATTTGAAATTTAATGTAAATATAAATATTAATCCACTTTAATTAGATTAATTGAATAATTTAGTTTAATTTTATAATTTATTTATTTTTATTTGTGTTTGTCAATGTACATTCATAAGAAAAACAATTATTTGCATGTGTTGAGATTTAAAGTGTATACGTGGAAAAAGAAAGAAAATGATGGATGATGTTGCATTTCTTTTCATAAGTGAGCATAAAGTAAAAAGGCATGTGACCCACCTATATATTATCTCTCATCTCTATTTATTTGTTCTTCTAAACAAGAGAAAAATTGCATTTATGGCTTATATTAATTTCATCTATAAATCAGCTCAAACAAACACTAGGTAAGAGAGAGAGAGAAGTTGCAATTTAATATAGTGTATTTATATTACTTGTCAACTATTTAATATAGAGTGAAGTTGCAATGCCAGATCATACTCAAGAGTTTTAGATTAGGACATCTTTGTTAGATAATGTTATTATATATTAGTAGTAAGGGTATTTTAGACAGTTATTATATATTAGTAGTAAGGGTATTTTAGACAGTTATTATATATTAGTAGTAAGGGTATTTTAGATATTTCTGTTCTTTTATATATATACTCATTGTAACCCTATTATCTTAAGTTTGGTTCATTCTATGTTATGAAACCCTAGAGTGGTTGTCTCTTGGTTGTCTATCTTCTTCCTCTATTCATTGTTAACATGGTATCAGAGCCTATTTCGATCCTCCTTGAACGATTCCGCCACTATTCCACTGCCGAGTTCCGAACAGTTTGGGATCTATTGTAAAGAAGAGAGAGACTATTTTGATAGAAAAGACAACCACCAAAAGAGAAAATAGAAGAGTAACCCTATTCCCGATTTTGTTAAATCAGTCTCACAAAAACATTGATTGTGCATTCGTTAACCGTTGGATCGAGTTGATTTTTGGACAGTAGGTTCAAAACATTCAGGTCTTCGTCTTCAACGGTCGGATCAGCGAAAAGACGTCTGTAGAGGGAGAAATCGTGCTCGCACAGGACCATATTTATTTTGTCTCAGTGATTGTGTTTGTCGTATTTTCTTGTCATTATTTGTTATGGTTGGTGCTAAGGATGATTCTCTTCAAGAACATTGGAAAACACATTGTCCGAAATTGGGGAGAGCACATAAGAAGAATTTTAGGGGATCATCTTCTAATGTTGTTGCTTCTGCTCCTCCTACCATTGACTCTAGTTCTGATTTTGGTTTGGTTCACATGATTTCAATTGTTGTGGTTCTTTGCTGATTTGGTTGGTAATTTAATTCTTCGTCTCTCCTATCTCTTTGGTTGCTTTCTACTGTGTTGTCGCTCTCTCTGTTGCTTCTTCTGTTTGATTGATCCTTTCTCTGTTGCTTCTTCTGTTTGATTGCTCCTCTCTCTTGTGATTTGCTTTGTTGCTTCTCTCCGTATTGATTGTTCTCTTTGGTTGCTTCTCTCTAAATCAACACTCTTTTGTTATTGGTTGCTTCTCTCTTTGGTTAGTTTGGTTTGATGTTGTTTAGTTTGGTTTGATTTAGTTTTGTTTGGTTTGATTTGGTTTCGGTTTGATTTTTTGTTGGCTTGGTTCTTCTCTTGATTGTGACTATTTGATATGATTTCTTGTTGGTTTGGTTTCTCTCTTTATTGTGATTGTTTGGTATAGCTAATGATCCTCTCTTTGGCTTATGCTTCTTCTATCGTTGCTTCTCTCTTTGCTGGTTCTTCTCTTTGATTGTTGTTTCTTCTTTGGTTCTTCTCTTTGTTGGTTCTTCTGGCTATCCAACCACCTCCTGCGATTGTTGATCCTCCTCGTTACCCCTCTCGTCAACTTTTTCTGAGCTCTCTTCCTATAAAGAGGCTGTTCTTGATCCTCTTTTGCAGCAGGCTATGGCAGAAGAACTATTTGCATTGCACAAAACCAATACTTGGGAATTAGTACCTCTTGCTCTTGGAAAACGTGCTATTGGATCTCGTTGTGTATACAAGATCAAAACTAAGTTTGATGGGTCAGTTGAGTGCTACAAAGCACGTCTTGTTGCTAAGGGTTTCTCTCAACACTATGGTTTGGATCATGAAGAAACTTTTGCTCCTGTAGCCAAAATGACCAGTATTCGTACTCTTCTTCTTTACAGATTGCTGATTTGTTCACAAAGATGTATTCCATTAAACGTTTTCGTTTTTTAGTTGACAAACTCTCGATGCTCCATGTTAATGCATCGTGAGTTTGAGGGGAGATGTTAGATAATGTTATTATATATTAGTAGTAAGGGTATTTTAGACAGTTATTATATATTAGTAGTAAGGGTATTTTAGATATTTCTGTTCTTTTATATATATACTCATTGTAACCCTATTATCTTAAGTTTGGTTCATTCTATGTTATGAAACCCTAGAGTGGTTGTCTCTTGGTTGTCTATCTTCTTCCTCTATTCATTGTTAACAATCTTTTGTTTAATTTTATTATTTTCATTCTTGGATATATCTTTAGATCTTTGTGTTAATTACTTACTTTTCTATTACAATTAAGTTATAAAATTTTATTTTTAAGTTCTACAACTTATTTTGTTTTACTTGAAAATCATTTCAAATTTTAAAGGTTAGTATATTTAGTTAAAAACTTTATCGAAAGAATATGAGGGTTACATTCATCGAGCATGTTATTGCACAACATCCATCTATATTGTTTAAGTATATAAAGAGACTTATTCAATTTAATTAAGAAATCTCTGAGAGAATTCGAATTGTATGAATCACGAAAAATAAATCCTTCGGAGAGTTTCATATAATTATCATTATAAAGTGAGCCAGACAACTACGTTGTAACACATCTTTTATATATAAATTGACTATTTCATGTGACGTGCTTCTAAACTTATTAATTATTAAAAATACTTGAATTCTCTACTAAACTATATATGAGTATCAACATGAAATAATAATAATAATAATAATAATAATAATAAT
>JBBPBR010000006.1:11598215-11629262 GCA_037974775.1 Cicer pinnatifidum
GAAATTATTTATTTAAAATCCTATTTTATTAATAAAATATTTTATTATAAATTTGGGGTGTTACAAATAAGGAGAATATTATTATTAATTAGTGGTATTAATAATTATTTTATAATTGTCTTAAACAAGATTGAAACTTTTTCTCTTGAAATTATAAAACTAAACTCTTACAAATGACGAGCTCACACCATAATAATGACTTTTTATTTTATTGAATATAATAAATTTTAGTAAAAATATCTGATTGGAGGAGATTGATTTTTCAACTAAAATGTTTGCATCTAAATTCTTTTGCTAAACTGATACATCTTTTTCCAAAATTGTATTTTTTTAATAAACTTATCAAAACATTGTAATGAATCTCACTATTTATATGAACTATATATGTCAAACAACATTGTAGTATAAAACACCTTATTATAAACCTTATTTAGAAAGAATTTAAACCATTTTTTTTTTTGTAAAGAATAGATGGTTTGAATACTCCACATTAATGCCAAATTTTTTAAAGATATGTTCAACCTCTAGATTTATATTATACTAAATTTAATCATCAGCTGCAATATTGCATCATAGGGCCACATCTGCTGGATTAGAATGTACTTCAACAAAATATGGTGCATTGCCTCCACAAAGATTGTGTACAATTTATTGTGAAACAAAGTTGATTATACTTAGATAAATAAGTAATTAAATAGAATGATATTTAGAACCAAGAGTACATTAAAATTTAATTTTGAATTAATAATTATAAAAATGCAACATGGTCTCAAAATGTATGTATATACACATCATAACCACTAAATTTTGTATTACTATAAATATCAATAAATCTTTTGATACATGCTAAATAAAATCTAAATTGAAGGAGCTAGTCTATGAAACTCTTCCAACTAACCTCAATAACAAAATAATACTCCTTTAACTTCTTTTGATAAAATAGACTAAAAATCTTTGAGTCTTCCAATAAAAGCATAGCACAACCACATCACACTACTACTTATTTTACCCAAACTTCACATAACAGTGGATCATATCTAATGGTAACCCTTGATCCAAATTGAGCTTCGAAATGAGCAATGTAAATTGTTGCATTTGATGGAAGAACTGACCTCATGGTTTGAGCCAACGGTCTTTTTCATCACGATAAAGTTATGCCATCGTTACAACATGCGTCTTGTGACATAATTAATCAAGGAAATCACAGTTGTTGAAATAATAATAAAATATTATTGGTGAGTGATTCAACAAAACACTTAAAAGATAAAGAGATGAAAATCATCGATCTAGTCAAAGAAAATGAGATCTCACATCACGACTCAAAATAACATTGAAAAAACTCAAACAAAATTAAGTACATACAAATTTGATATTGGGATCAAGATCATTTTCACTTCTCAAAACTAATATAGAGTTCTACTTATCATAGAGATGACACAAATGCAATGGTGAGATGTATTTTTTAAAATATTTCAAAAAGTGGATCTGAGAAGTATCACACATATGTCTATCTCTCTAATTGGATCACACCATTACTTTTGAGAAATTAAAAGATTCTAACTCAATATATCGATAATTGAACTAAACAAGTAATTTTTTTAGTACATTGCCTCTCTATGATTGAGCTATATATTGGAGGTATTCACGGGTGACATGAACAATGGTTGCACCTTGAAATTAGATGTCTAAGAAAAAGATATAAATTTGAGTAAAATTAAGCAAGCAAAATGGTTTTCGTGTTTTGATAGAAGTAATTGAGTTGATTTTATAAGAGAGATTGTTGGCTTAGGTAAGAAATGATTTAGTCGTTTGAAGCATTTAGATTCTATTTCATTTAATATTATTAATGTTAATGAATTAATATAATTTTTTAAATATGAATTAATTAATATAATATTTATTAATATTGTAAAATTGACCCAAGCTTTGACCTAACCAAATTAAGTGTAATCGATGTTGACTTTAAATATTTATGTGAATAATAAGTTTTTCAAAATTAGAAAAAGATAAATTATTAATAAAATATAATGATGACACTAATGATATTTTATAGTTGTCTCTTATTTGAAGTCCATTCCTTAAGTTTGCAAAATCAATTACTTACATTAAACTGACACCTCATGCACATTCAATAACAATTTTAGATTGTTAAAAAAATTAACGAAATGTAAGTTTGAATGGAGGGTATACATCTTGTTTCAAATATATCTATATTATAAAAAAATGATGTCAGACCATATGTCATTCAACAATAAATTATTTGGTTAGTATAAATTTTAAAAATAAATTAGATCAAATTTAATTTAATTCAGTAAATTAATGTACCTACCTATCTATTATTATATAAAAGATGGTGTATGCAATAAATAATTCATTTAGATCCTAAGTAATTCAACAATTAATTATTCGGTTTCTTTTATTTTAAAATTTAAATATCAATCAAATTCAAATAAATTAATTCATTAAATTGGTCAGTGAAATTTATTCTATAAAAAATGATTTGTACAATTGAAAGATGGTTTATCCGGCAAACATTTTAATTCCTCTTGAACAAGGAAAAATAATCTATTAAATAAGTCAACATTAACTTCTAACGAATTTGTTAGAGTTGTGTCTGATTCTGATAAATGCATCTTTAAAGAATGTTTTAATACAAATTCATTCTAATGACCCTTCATATGATAATTTTGGTAAACCATTTGATCGATATTTCAAGTCAATACTCTAATATAATCAACGCTCTTATAAGAGTCAACATTTCAATATCATTTCCTCGTCAACAGTGGACTTATCCTCTAACTGAAAAAGCGCATGACATCATCTGATAGTGACATCCTCTGACTATCTTCTTAATTAAAGATATGTTGAATTAATTATGTCGATATATATGTATATGTCTTAAAAGCTTATTTTCCTTAAATACTTATTCAATATCTCCAACGGTAACATTCTCAACTGATATATTTCTTAGTATTTAAGTAGAAACCGATCAATGTACACACAAACTTGAACTTATGTTGACCAGTCCAATAGTGACAACAACTCTTCAATCCAAAAGATGTGCCTGAAGAGGTTTAACAATACTCATGAACCTCAATGAATGCCTGTCCAAAAGGTGAGAAGGGTTCAAATAGTGACAACCTAGAGAGACAAAAGAAGAATACTCAAAGCTTAAACTGACATAGTAAATAATAAAGAACATACGTTTAGGTTAAGCAATAGTTTGTAGTGAACTACTATAATAATTTATGTGTCCCATTTTTCTGTCTCTATTACTTTAACCTAAGTTCTTTATGTTTGAACTTTATTTTATGAAACTTTTTTTTTTTTTTTAATTTTAAATTGAATGATTTGATAAAGAACATATGTTTTGGTTAAGCAACTCAAGTATTTTTCAGAAATAGTATAACACAATTCAAAATCCTATTTTCTTGTGTTTTCAAACACCTTCAATTAGTATTAGAGCTTTATCTCTTGATTGAACACTTTACTGTGTAAGAGTAAAAAATCTTTACTGCTAAAAATACCAATAAAGTGGTCTGAATTAGTTTATGTTTTTGGATAAATCCTATTTTAATTCATTCTTGAAATTTTTGTTTTTAAAATCTATTTCAAAATCTGGATTGACAAAAATTAATTACTAAAGACTGTAATTTTTATATGAAAAATAGATAAAAACGCGTTAGCAGAACATCTACTTCTCAAATGACAATTTCATCTTCTTACCTAAGTCATTTCCTGAAGAAGAAAAAAAAAGTCTTATTTTAATCACTCTTCAATAATATTTTGAGTTGTGAAACATAATCTCTATACTTATGTAAATGAATGCTCAAAGAGTAGAATTGAAATGATGGGATTTTTCTGAAAGTCATATATGTATGAGAGATATTATCTAAGATTAAAATCATCTAAGAATACTTCAGTATGCAGTTAGTTTTCAACAGTAGATGAAAACTCCCTTTTGTGTCTTTTTCTCAAAGATATGCTTAAATGTGTTTTGAAAATTCTCTCAAGCCTATTTTTTTTATGGTTGTAGTTCTGAAACCCTTCAATGGCAAACTGGACAAAAGTCTAGTGCTTCAATAAAGCAAAGTAAGTTAATTAGTGAGAAGAGTCAACATGTTAATACTGGAATTTATGTGATGATAGGATAAAATATTAGTTAATAAAACATAATTGTTACTGCAAAGTAATGGAAACATTATAATGCATATTGACAATGAAACTAACCAAATAAGGAGAAGTTTTTAAAACTTCAATGAACTATGATGTATGCAATTGTGCAGGTAATCCTTTAGAAGAAATGGTTAGTTATGCAACCTCTCACTCAACAACACAAATTCAGAAGATTGAATGGGAACAAGTTGAAGTCGATCATCCTAAAAGAGGTTGGAGGATACACTCAAGAGTCCTTGGTTAAAATCAAGATAAAATCCAACAATGCTTCAAATGGATAGATCAAATATAATCAATCATTTGACCATCACCCACCAGGAAGAAACAATATGAGTATAATGTCCAAAAAAGTTGAGAGCTACGATGGGTCAAATATCTTCATATGATGTGATCTATAGTTGATATATTTGAAATAATTATGAAACAAGATTATCCTGAAAGAAGCCTAAAATACAAGTTAAGGACCAAAACTCTCTCATAGAAGGTAATCATCTAATTCCTCCACAACAGAAGTCTGTATAACAAATAGGTTTAAATATCTCATCATTTGGTCAAACTCGTGGATATATCAAAACCTAAAATAAGCCATTTTGGAAATCCTCTGATTTCAATGTCTAAAAGTTATTCCTCTGTCTAAACAAGGATAAGATGTTTGCGCCTAATGTATAGCGTGCTTGAATCATCATTTGAGACTCACATCTACGAAATCAAAAACACTACATTAAAGGATTGCATCTACTAATTCAAAATAAAGGATGACCATAACCAAGCTAACTCTACATTTGGAATTAAGATCATTTGAAAGAAAACCTGACAAACTCTGGTAAGATAACAATAAGGACAAATTTGCTAAATCATCATTGTCTATCACCAGTCATGTACACTGCAATTTATTTCAATCAATTTTTTGTTGTATTAGTTTATTTTATCTTATATGTTTTACCTAATTATCCTATCACTTGTCCCTATGTGTCTAGGAAATAGTTTTACTCTGTTTTGTAAGTCAAAGTAATCTTTTCTTATTCTTGTGATACATATCATCTATCTTGGTCAAAAAAAATTTTAGCTTACTTTCATTAAAACTTATGTTTTGATTCCTTTTCTTTTCATGGCTTAGTTAAACTTATCTTCTCTCTATTTTTTTTTTTATTTAAAAAATCATCTTTCTCGTTTATACTTTTCTCTCCCACCCCAAATCCTTTTACATTCAAATGTTTCAAACCTGAAACTCCTTAGAAAAAATTAGTTCAATCTCTCATCCCTTATTGAGTCTTCATCTTCCAAAATGGTCATTTTTTTACATTGTACTCTCAGAAAGACGTTAAGATCCTCTTAAAACATGAACTACTCAATTTCAATGTTGAAAAGTTCATGTATCTTAAATTTGGTACATATGTGAACTACAGTCAACAAGATGTACTATAGAAGGAGATTCACAAAATTCATTCAAATGTTCACTTTTTGAAAACCATGGACTTATATGTCTTCTTCTCCTACTAATGACCTTATGTACAAGGAAGTAGTAAGAAAAGAGAATTAAAATGTTTGTGCCTCATTTTGTCTAATTCTTTTGTATTCGATAAATACTCTAGAAGTAATGACAAGGAAGGGTTAGATCATGTAAGACTCATAATTTTAAATTATACTTTATGTATTTTAGTGGATTTTGGTATTGAACTCAGGGGCTTTTTAGCCAAGTTATTAATATTTTGGGAGTTTAAATGACCAAAAAGATATTTTGATGCCCAATTAAGATTACTCGTCGACAAATAAATTAAATTAACTGCGGAGAATCATTTACGAAGAATTTAATTCTGGGGAGTTTTGTTAAAAATATCTCGGGTTGCTGAAAATTGTATCTATCAATTGAGTTGCGACGAGAGTAGATATTTTTAACAAAAAGTGGTTTGAGAAGTGATGGGTGAAATGGTAATTTTAATAAATATCTAATTTTGAGATATTTGTTAATTATAATTAATATATATATATATATATATATATATATATATATAGAAAGAAAAGGAAATGAAGGAAAAAGGAAGAAAAGAAAACTGAAAGAAAACAGAAAACATTTTCCTCTCTCCCTGCCTCGCGCTCATCTTTCTCCTTCCTCCATTGTTATTCATTTTTGCTTTCTTTGCTTCCCTTTTAGTTCCAGAAAAGAAACCCAAGGCTTAGTGGGTGAGAAAGATCAAATTCCCAGCTTCCTCCTTCTTCCCGGATTCGAAAACGGAGTTAGGGATTTCAAAACCGTCAAACACAAACCTCCCCGTTTCATCTAGATCTAAGCTTCGTTTCGCGAAGAGATAGAAGGGAAAGTTTCTCACTACCACGCTACGGTGCTAGGGAACCAACTTTGAAAGTGACGTTGCGGGTGAAGATTTTATCGGATTTACTCGCGGTACCGTAATCGCACGTTAAAGCTAACGTGAAGGTAAGGGCTCCTTCCAAACTTTTAGTTTGCATTTAGGGACTTATCTGTGGTTGTGTGGAAAAGAATTTTGTTAGGGTTGGAGTATTGATTTGGGGAAAATGAATCTAAGGCTTTATGGGTAAAATCTTAGAGTTAGGTTTTGGTGATATTGATGAATGTTTCGTGGAAAATGAATTTAACTCATTTGTGTATGATTTTGAGTAAATGAAGTTTGATGTGTTGAGTGGTATGTTGTGATGATTTGTGTTCATCGTATTTGACGTGTTCATAATTAATGCTTATGAAATTTGAGACGTGATTTGGTGTGAATTGTGGATTGGATTTGATAATATGTTTGAGTTTGTTTTGTGTGGAATTTGAAAACCATTAGAGTTAAACGAGTATTAAGAATGGGGAATCTCTTAATGTCTATGTTTACTTAATGTTTTCGTGAAAACCATTAGAGTTAAACGAGTATTAAGAATGGGGAATCTTTTAATATCTCTGTTTACTTAATGTTTGTTGTGAAAATCGTTTAAGTGAAATGAGTATTAAGAATGGGGAATCTCTTAATATCCTTGTTTACTTAATGTTGTCGTGAAAACCATTAGAGTTAAACGAGTATTAAAAACGGGGAATCTTTTAATATCTCTGTTTACTTAATGTTTGTTGTGAAAATCGTTTAAGTTAAATGAGTATTAAGAATGGGGAATCTCTTAATATCCTTGTTTACTTAATATTTAATGTGAAAATTGTTTAAGTGAAATGAGTATTAAAAATGGGGAATCTTTTAATATCTGCATTTGCTTAACGATTCTCGTGGATGGAGTCAGAGTATGCTCATGCATTTTCATTCTTTTTGTAAATCGTGCAGACCCGTGATAGGTGGCACCTTGATAAATAGTACTTTGGCCTGTGATAGGCGGTACATTTATGATTTACGTTTTTGTAAATTGTGCAGACACGTGATATGTGGCACTTTGGTAAATAGTACTTTGGCCCGTGATAGGCGGTACATTTACAATTTACGGTTTTTTGTAAATTGTGCAGACCCATGATAGGTGGCACCTTGGTAAATAGTACTTTGGCCTGTGATAGGCGGTACATTTGAGATTTACGTTCTTTTTAGTAAACCATGCAGACCCGTGATAGGTGGCACCTCGGTAAACGGTACGGGCCCGTGATAGGCAGTACGTTTATGGTTTATGCTTTTTAGTAAATCGTGCAGACCTGTGATAGGTGGCACCTCGGTAATTGGTACTTCGGCCTGCGATTGGCGGTGCAATTATGATTTACGGCCCTTCGAGGAGGGTTTTGGTTTAGAATTCCGAGTCCATGCATTTTGGCATATACGCATTGCATTAGGGTGCTTGGCACACAAGTCGTGTTTGATTCAAGTTTATGATTGAGTGTTTGAACTTGAGATGTCATTGTGATTGTGATGATTTTACTAAGTGTTATGTTTTGGAAATTGTGTGTAAGTGTAATTGATTGTAAAACTATTTCAAAACTCAAGTTGTCGTGGTGATTGTGTTGAAATTGCTAGGTGTTATGTTTTGGAGTCGTGTGTGAATGTGATTGAGTTAGTTTATGTAGTTTTAGAAAAACATTCAGGGAAATTGATTCCCAAATCGATTTTGTGAAAAGCCATTCATAAAATTCGATTTTCCAATCGATTTGATGTATTACAGGAGCTCAACTAATTTGACAAAATCGATGTGCCAATCGATTTTGTAAATATATTTCATAAAACCAATTAAGAAATCGATTTCCCAATCGATTGTTGTGTCTCCTGCTTTCTTAAATCTTGAAAAGGTATTGAGCCAATCGATTTGGGCTATTACAGTAGCTCAGCTAATTGGTCCAAATCGATTGAATTTGTTACAGGGGCTCAGCTATTCATTCAATCGATTGTCCAATCGATTGATTTAAGCCCAGAGTACAGGTTTCACTAAAAACCTTCATCCAAATCGAGTTCCCAATTGATTGGCTTAGTAGAAATTCTTATTCTGAGTTAGATAATCGATTGCTCAATTGGTTCATCAATGGATTGGCCAGTTGTTTATTACTTGATTGATTTAAGACTTATTTTGATTTCATTTTATTTGACAAGCATTATATGAACTTTTAGCATATGGAAAACCCTTTTAAGGTGCATGCTAAGTTGAAAAGTTATTTTGTGCATTTAAAAACTTAAATGTTATGTGTTAACTGTTAATTTCGGTTGGTGACCTTTTACAACTATTGTGGAAATCTGGGCTTTGCCCTCAGATGAGAGCCAGGATAATCCTATCGGTTTGTACCCTGTGGATGGGGATGTAGATGGAAACACCTGACTGGAGCTATGTTAGGAGGATCTTGCGGGACGCGTGGAGATCACTCAAGGTGTATAGTTTTTTTGTAGAATGATCAGATTAGGTTGACATAGAGGGAACAAATGTCTTTCTTTTGGATTGCGTTTATTTTAAATTGGAAGACTGTATCTATACTAATATTGTCAGCATGACATCTTATTTTGATGGGTTCCATGTACCACTTTTGGATGTGTAAATACTTTGGATTCATATTTCGAAAAACTTTTCCGCTGCTTGTAAATTATAATGACTTAAATATTTATCCAAAGGTATTACCTTATTTATTTCTTCGTTAAATGATTTTGTTTTGAAAAAAAAAATACACTCTCGCTTTGAAAATCGGGGTGTTACAGATCACCTACAATCCTATCAAAGATTTAGATCTTTGGAAGATTATATCTTCAATTCAATAATTAGAAAAGTCCCTTCAAACATGTCAAAGATAATTAGAGAAAACTAAATTATCTCCTTTTTGTTAACTGTTTGATGAGTCATAAGGTAGGCTCTTGAATATGAAAAGTTTTTCATCACTCTATCAGATGAAAGTTCAAAGAAGGAAGTCATTTACTAAAAGAAAGTGTCAATAAAGAGACTTAGTTTATTTATGTATTAGGAATTGGTGATTCAAACCAAACATTTGATTTTATTTTAAGCCCTTTTGTAATAAGTATTGTAGTTGTAAGGTCATTTTCTTGTTACAAGCGTGAAGTGAATTATGAATTCAATAATTTTTCTTTGTTTTTTCATTCTCTACTTATATCTTACTTGCTTCCCTCAGTTTTCTTCTGCGAGCCTTCATTTTTTTCTTTCTTTCTGCATCAATCCCTTCTTTATTTCTCTGGTTCTTTTCTTTAAAAATATCTTATTTTAATTATCTCCTTCTCCATCCACCACTCTTTATCTCCTTCCACTAATCGCTTGGAGCTTTTAGTTAGTTTCACGTGTCATAAAGTGTCTATTAAATCTTTGTGCACATTTTCGTCACCGTCTATGCTCTCATCATTACCTTTTCATTTTCCAAAACGATTCAGTTTCCTTTTTTGAAGAATATGGCTATTTATACCTCAAATATTTTTCAGTTATCATATATGTGTTCTTTCATTCATCTCCCAACTTTTTTTTTTCACTTTTATTTAATCTTTCTAAAATAATTTTGCTATGGATGTTGGTTCCTCTTCTACTAGGAAAAGGAACTCACCTTCCCCTCTTGAGAAAAAGTAACTCCCATTATCTAAAGTTGCCTCAATGGTGAGAGACATTCTACTCAAATCGCATGAAGCTCATATTTCTCTACAAGAAGTTCACTAGAAGTTGTACATTCTCAACACTCAAATGGAGGAAGCAACTAAACTCTTGAGGAGTGTCCTTAGATGTCTAGGATTAGTTTCTTTTAAGTTTTCTTTTCTTTCCTTTCTCATTTTTTTATTGTTGTAATCTTGGCTCTTAAACCAATGAAGTGATGCCCTTTCTTACTTTTTTCTATATCTCTCTCTATTCAATTTTTACTTTTTTTGGGCAATTTACTCATGTTAAATTTATATATAGTGTGTGATGGTCTTGAATTTTGTGTGTGTGTTATTGCGTGACTAGTTTCTATAACTCTTATGTTTTTTTAATTTCATTCTTTTTGATAATGACAAAAGGGAAGAAAAGTAGAAGATACAATAATACAATTAATTGTGTGCTTGTGTCTGATTGCATTGTTGGGTGTTTGCTTTGCATTGACTGGTGCATAATCTGCATTGGCGCATCATGTGCACCATACATATCATTTGCATCATATGCATTCACATCTGCATATGAGTTTCATTTATGTATTATCTACATATGATAATTGCTTGCAATTCCCCCTTGTTTTGAAAAGCTTAACATTCTCTAAAAATGTGGTTTGTTCCATTGGGTTTAACATCATAAGATGAACAATAGTTCAAAGGCGTTACATCCTAACAATTGTGAATTGTTAATCAACAAAATTCATAAGAATCTAAGGCTTAACTTCCTTGGAAGATGTGAATTCAATTGAAAAGACTTGTCAAAACAATAATAATGTGTGTATGCTTTATTTGTTTGTTTATCTTTGTAAACTTCCTCTCTGATTACGCCCATGTGTAACAAAAATAAAATAATTTAATGAATTTAAAACTCTTGAAGAATCATATTTTTCATATTCAGGGGGAGCCCTGGTGTAGCAGTCCTCTCACTACCTTAAAGGAATAAGGTAGTCTTCAAATATTTAAATAAATGTTTGCAATAATTGAAATAAATATTGAACTATAAGAATCTGATTTTTTTATTAATATTGTTGTTTTTGGAATTAAATTAGAACTAAGGTTAGAATAGTAAAATAGTTGTATTAGTGAGTCAAGTGTCAAAAGGAGGTCACACCACTTTTTTTTCCTATTATTTTCCTCACTTATGGGAATTCAACCTATATGGAGCCTCATTCACTCATTTGCCCATTTATACACTCTCAACTATTCTAAATAACACCAGCACTAACTACTATTTCATGTCTCCTTCATCCATCAATTTTCTCCCCCTTTTCCAAAATCTCCTGCCACAACTCCTTGCATGTCCATTTTCTCGTCTCAATCTCCATTAATCAATCAAAATAGTTCTAAACAAATCTAAAGAGCAAACTGGGAAATCTTCAAAGGTAAAACAGGGCATAAAAGACAAAAGGAACATAAAATTGATAGAGTAGGCATCATCCACGAACCAATTCAAATTGAAGGGACTATAGGTAAACAGTGAGTTCTTTTCTTAGAAAATGTTTCACTTTGCATGTAGATTTTTTTGGTCCAGTTTTAAGTTCAGTTACGGTAGGATTTTATTCATCTGGGAGTGAGGAAAACTGTGAGTTTTCGCATGTAGGAAAAGTTTGAGAACTTGTATTTAACTCTTTGAAAATCATTCATTCTGCATTATTGTTTGGTTGATTAGGTTATGTTAAGAATTGATAGAATTGAAGTTGAATGTAATAGACTAGTTGTCGAGTTAATATGTTTCCTTAAACCTTCCCTGAATGACATTATGCCTCTAATTTCCTATTTAGTTTTTGAGTCAATTTCTACTCCTGATTATGTTTGTGTTATGTTTATGGTTCTGTTCCCATTCTGATTTGTTTTTGATATCGTTTCTTTTATGCTTCTGATTTTCTTCTTCTCCTGGTTGCCTCTAATCACACTGCCTCTAGTCAGAATATGCCTCTGAGCCAAGTAAACCTTTGATCAAAATTTGCCTATGATCATGCTACCTCTGATCCAAGTAAGCCTCTGATCACACTACCTCTAATAAGAATATGCCTTTGATCAAGCTGCCTCTAATATAAGTAAGCATATGATCATGTTGCCTCTGATCCAAGTAAGCCTCTGATCAAGCTACTTCTGATCAAAGATTGTTTATGATCATGTTGCATCTGATCCAAGTAAGGCTTTGATCAGAATTTGTCTCTAATCATGCTACCTCCAGTCCAAGTAAGACTTTGATCAGAATATGCCTCTGATTAGACTGCCTCTAATCCTAGTAAGTCCCTGATCACACTGCCTCTAATCATAATGTGCCTCTAATCATGCTTCTTTTGATTTCAGTAAGTCTTTGATCAGAATGTGCCTCTGATCATGTTGTCTATGATTCAAGTATGTCTATGATTCTGTGCCTATGATATAAGTATGCCTTTGAATATGTTACCTCAACATTGAATAGGTTTTGATGATTAATGTTAACCATCGTTATATACTCTTATTTCATAATTGTAATGTTGAATGAAGTTAATTATACATATTCAATTGATTATATATGCATTGCATGTAGGATGTAAAGATATGTTGCATAAATAAATAAGACAATGACATGTATGATCTAAAGAAATACAGTGGGACATTTAATCTTTATTTCAGGTATGGAACAATGGGTAAAGCAAAAATAATTGGGACGCTAATTAGAGTCATGGTCAGACCACCTTTACAACTGACTCCAATTATCTTGGTGACCCAAATTAGGATAATTGGAGGGGCTTTTACGTACTCGAAAGAAAAGAAAATGATCGTAAAAGTTTTCTAAATTAAGAAAAGAAAAAGAATGTATAGCTTTTCTATACTTAAAATTGGAAAGAAAAAAGATTATAGATGTTTGGTCTAATGGCTAATGTAAATAATTGCATATTTATGTCGAGTTTTCATGATATTTAATGGAAACTATTTCAAACTTCCCTTTTCTTTTTGAACTCACTGTAATTAATATCGCATCCTCTATTTTCTTATATATTAATATAGCAACGAAGAGGGGCTACGGTTGGATCTAGAATCAAATGATGAAATTCTACATCAATATTGATGTTTATGACCTTATGTATTTTGAGCTTTGTTTTGTGTTTATTTTAAGAATTAATATGTTATGTAATTTTAGTACATCAAAGAATGATTGTAAACTATATACATCTTGTAGTTACAATTAATATGAACGATTGTACTTGTGGTATTTTAAATACTTTTGTTTAATTAAAACGTATGAACTTATTACCATTTTCTAGAATCATAGTGATAAGTACAACACCTATAATATTGATTTAAAAGTTTTCTTTAAGAAGATTAAAGGATTAGTAAGTTAAATAATTTTTTTATAAGTACATATTCAGAAGGAGCATTCTTTTAAACTTTTTTGTGAAGGAAAATTGTTCATTAATCATATAGTTATTTGTCATCATCAAAATGGAGAAAATTGTTAATGCAAAAAATGTTTTAGTTGCAATCCTCTAATTGATATTTTGATGATAATAAAACAAACAGATAAGAAAAAATATCTAAAATGAAAGAATATGAAAGGGGATTGAAAAGAAAAAATAGAGGGGATTGAAAAGTGAAGACGGGATGCAATTTGTGACTTAGGTGAACAAAAAAAACTTTTGTAAATACTGGCAGTTGAAACAGCCATAACCTATCGAAGCTCAAATCCCAACGGTACAAACTTTACGTAATATCGCAATAAAAGAATAATAATATAGCATCAAAATGAAAAGTAGGGGAATCTAATAACAAGATCTCTTGGGAAACATAAAGCAACTACTATATACATGGTAACCCTAGAATTTGTATTACATTAATATTCAATAAATCTTTTGTAATCTATTGATATCATAAACTATATTTTGTAATAACAAATAAAAATATAATTATTACAAGAAGCTTATCAAGTATTCTTATTTTATTTGGATACATTCATTCAAACTATATACTTATGTAAATGATTATCCAAAAAAATACTTAATTTGCATGATTAAAAAATACATAAACTTATTTGGCTTTCAGTTACATGATATATAGTTATGTTCAGGAATCTTTTCTTTATCTTTTAAATAAATCACTAGTTATAAGAAAGATTTGGATTTTATTCACACGTTAGCTAGTCTAGGGCAATATCTTTAAAAGGTTGGTCCTCTTTGGTGAAGGCTTTATTAGAAGAGTTATAGAAGAGTGACTAATTTGGCTGATATAATTGATGATCTAATCATTAGAAGCATCTAGATCTACATTTTTGTGATTATAATATTGTGAACTAAATAAATTTGGTGTTTTTTTTATATGTAATAATAAAAGTAATAAATCCAGACCCAAAAAAAAAGTGATCAATTATGTATTTAATAGTGAATATATTAAATTAATTATAAAGTATTACCAATACTGTGATTGAATAATTTTGATTAAATAAAAGTATGATACGTAAGAAATATTTAAAAGACAATATTTTTATCAAATACATTTTTTTAAACTCTTTAATGGTAATTAAGTTTGAAATTCTTGTAGGTAAATCTTTATATATAAAAATTCATTAGTGCACAAAAGCAATGAATATTCCCTCTTAATTTTGAGCTAATTAATTCTTGAATAATTTTTTCTTCTAGTCAGGCTAATTGGTATTGCTTCTCCAAGTTGGGTCATAGTATCCTCAACCATGTGATTTTCTTGATTAATCATGTATCAAAATCTTAATGGTGTCTGTTGGTATAAATGGTCTCTATCCTTAGAAAGTTATACACAAGATTATTAATCAAATTATCCGATTTCTTTC
The DNA here is from genome assembly GCA_037974775.1 of Cicer pinnatifidum. Classification (NCBI taxonomy): domain Eukaryota; kingdom Viridiplantae; phylum Streptophyta; class Magnoliopsida; order Fabales; family Fabaceae; genus Cicer; species Cicer pinnatifidum. The sequence goes on from JBBPBR010000006.1 coordinate 11,613,225, forward strand.
TAAGTGATGAACTTAATATTAAAACCAACTTGTTTAATATTAATTCCAAGTTAACAGTGATAGATTCAAAAGATTATTCAAAACAAAGATTCAAACATTCAAGAACATAATAGTGATATATTCAGAACTTATTCAAAACAAACATTCAAGAACAAACATACAAGAAAACATGCATTATCAATATAAAGAGTTTAGAGATAGAAAAGTGTGCACCAAGGATTTTTATACTTGTTCGACTATCGATTCGATAGTCTACATCCAGTCCTGAAATCACTCAAAGATTTCAGCCTTCACTAGTAATGACTTGAGTATTTTTACAGACTTTCCAACAATATCTCTGTCTATACATCTAACTCAAAATCACACTACTACAAATACAAACAATCCTTAAGAGCTACTCGCCAAGCTCTAGCCAGATATGTTGAGGTTTCTTTTAGATGATCACACACCCTAAAAGATAACCATCAGTTTAACAATACTGGATTTTCCAAACTTTCTTTTACAAAGTTTGTTTGTTACAAAAAGAACTAAGAACTAAGAACTCTTTATTCAATCACACACATCTCACACTCTAAGTATTTTGCCAATGGATATTTGTGAGTTATAACAGTTTCTCTCAAGGTGTAATTTTCGAGTAGCCAATGAAAATTTTTTGTTCTTTCAAAAATGTATTAACTGTTATGAAAATGGTGATTGATAAAGTTTATATAATTTCAGAAAAACTTCAGTAAAATCGATTTCCCAATCGATTTTATTTATATGTATTACCAGCTTAATCGATTTCCTAATCGATTATCGCGTTTCTTGTTTTTCTTTAATCTTGAAAATAGATGAACTAATCGATTTGCTAATCGATTCTTTTAATGCATATATTAGAAACTGATACTCAGTTCATATCCGAATCGATTGAATAATCGATTATAAATGTTTTGTTCAAACAACGAAATCAAAACAATCGATTACTCAGTCGACTCTTTTATTAACCTAATCGATTTGGCAATGGGCTAAATTCTCCCTATAACTCAGACATTTATTTCAATCGATTCGTCAATCGACTTGACATGTCCTAGTAACTTGGATATTTATTCAAAATCGATGTGTCAATCGATTATGCAATTTGTTTCTGATAAATGATTAACTAGTTCATTTATGCAATCGATTTCCTAATCGATTAGTAGAAAACTTGTATCTTAAGAAAAATGTATCAATCGATTTCTTTAATCACATAACACATACCTGATTAAAAACATTTTAGTCATCGGTTTGCCAATCGATTAACTCAGTACAAGCTTTGTTCTGTGAATCAGAAAATCGATCTACCAATCGATTTACCAATTGATTATCCAATCGATTTTATTAATCACAGAACACAGACCTGATTAAAAACATTTTAGTAATCGATTTGCCAATTGATTGACTCAGTACAAGCTTTGTTATGTAGGTTTGAAAATCGATTATCCAATTGATTTGCAAATCGATTGTCCAATTGATTTCTTTACTCACAAAACACATACCTGATTAAAAACATTTAAGTAATCGATTAACTCAGTGAAAATTTGTTATGTGAATTAGACAATTGATTACCTAGTTGATTTATCAATCGATTTACCAATTGATTGATTTACTTACTTATTTTATGATTTCATTTTTAATTTGGCAAATACTTAGATATGAAACCATAATGATGAATCTACCTATTAAATACTATGACCACTAGACAAAACTGCATATAATCTTCAAGCTTTGTATACTATCATCAATCTTTGCTTGATTGTTTGAGATCCAAGATTTGTCCAAGTGTTTGATTCTTTTTCACATAATCTTCAAGCCTTTTGATATGATTAAACTTTGCTTGATTGATTTCCTGAAATGTATCTCAACTTACACTATTAGATTTATCAAATAATGCATATACATTGTATGTTTGAAAGTTATATCAAAATCAATATCAAGGAGACATATTTCTTACAATCTCCCCCTTTTTGATTAAATGACAAACATACAATTTAACTTTGAGCTTACATTTCATAACTTAACTTTATAATAACTATTATTTAAAAACTCCCCCTGAATTATAGACTTCATAATTCATTCTAATTTCAAATTTCATTTCAACATTAAAACTCCCCCTGAATTATAGACTTCATAATTCATTCTAATTTCAAATTTCATTTCAACATTAAACTCCCCCTGAATTATAGACTTCATAATTCATTTCAAGTTTGATATCAAAGTATATAGTATCAGAGTATATGTTCAAGTTTGGTATCAGAGTAATCAGAACACAGTATCAGAGCATCCAATTTAAAATCATTTAAGTTTGGTAACAGAGCACATAAGAGTACACTTTATTCAAATTCACTTAAATTTGGTATATCAGAGTATTCATCCAAATTATGTATCAGAGCATTCATCAGATCACAGCATCAGATCACATAAGCACAATTTAAAGCACAATTTAAATTTGATTGATGTCAGAGCACAACATTAGCACAATCACATATCAGATCACATATGCACAATTCCATATCAAATTTTAGTATCAGAGCACAAGAGTTCAGAGCACAAAACAAGAGATCAGAGCACAAAAGCACAAGTTAAATTATGATTCAAAAGCTATTGCAAGATATACACTGAAAACACAGAAACATTACAAAACACCAAAGAAAACAAAAGCCTAAATAACTAATCTAGGGATGTTCCTCATTATCACCAATGAGAGAGGTAGAGACTGTTGTATTAGCCTCAGCAAGTGTCTCCTCACCATGAGGTTCAGTACTATCAAGGTTAATAGGGTTTGTTTCTTCAGTTGCTTGATTGTCAATGTCAACTATGTCTTCAAAAGACATCTTAAGACCCAAATGGGGTTTTATCACTTGTTTGCTTCACTCTTGCCATTTGAGAGATTTAGGAAGTTTTAGAGGTTTGGGAAGTTTTAGAAGTATAAAAGCATAAAGAAAACACAGAGAAGTTTGAGAAGTTTGGGAAAAGTGTATTGAGAAATCGATTTAGGTTTTTAAGTAGTACTGTTCAGAATCAATTTCTAAATCGATGTTATTAAGCATTTGCACACGACACGTCGATTGCAAAATCGAATTTTGTTACCGTTATTGGAGGGAAATGAAAGGTTCCAGTTATAGTTGCCTCCAACGGCTAGAAATTTTCTGCAACAGTCATTTTTCAAATCGATTCCCAAATCGATTTCCTTAAGTGAGTGTACAATGGCTAAATCGATGTCCAAATCGATTTCCATATCAGTTCAGACAAGCTTCTCATAACAACATCGACTTCCAAATCGACTTAGTTTGCTTGCAGGTTTGATAAATTGATAAAATCGATTACCAAATCGATGCTTAGGTTTGTGTTTGGAAAATTTTTCAAATCTTTGGATTTTTGGGAAAAATAATCGATTCTGAAATCGATTCTTTAAACGATTTTCCAAATCTGTAATCGATTCATCAATCGATTGGATTGATGTATACTTCAACATCTATTGCTACTACACATCACTAAATCGATTATGAAATCGATTATCGTGTTTTATATTTTGATAGTAGAGAAACTTTGTAGCATAAATCGATTTTTTAATGTTGATTTGCAATTTTGACACAGGATAATCAATGTAAAAATCGATTTATCTATTGCCAGTTAGTCAGTTTAGAGGAAACATCGATGTCTTAGTCGATTTTTCACAGAGATCAGATTTCATTTTGATCTAAGTGTCTAAGAGATTTTCTAGTAGCAAGTCCTTTAGAAATTTCTCCTATGATGTTGTCTATAGGATGGTTTTTGTTAAACTTCCATTCCTTAGGTATGTTATCTTCCCTTATAGGTTCTATACAATCAATATCAGTTGAAGGTAATATTTCATTTGGTTCTTTTGGATCTGGTTCTACAATTTCATCAAGGGAATCACCAACTATAAGAGGGGTATTGTTCAAGTTTTTAGTAAATATTTCATCAAATTTTACATGAACAAATTCCTCTATAGTTTTAGTTCTTTTATTGTAGATCCTATAGGCCTTACTAGTTTGTGAATATCCTAGAAAGATTCCCTCATCTGCCTTAGAGACAAATTTCCCTAGATGCTCTTTTCCATTATTCAATACAAAACACTTGCATCCAAAGACTCTAAAATATGCAACGTTTGGTTTTCTACCTTTGTATATTTCATAGGGTGTTTTTCTAAGTATAGGCCTAATTAGAACTCTATTTATCACATGTGTAGCTGTGTTTATTGCATCAGCCCAAAAGTATTTTGGAAGATTAGAGTCATTAATCATTGTTCTAGCAAGTTCTTCTAGAGATCTATTTTTCCTTTCTACAACTCCATTCTGTTGTGGAGTTCTTGGGGTTGAGTAAATGTGGTGAATTCCATTTTGTTCACAATAATTTTCAAAAGATTCATTTTGAAATTCTCTACCATGATCACTCCTAATAGAAATTATTTTCCGATTGTTCTCATTTTGAACTTGATTTGCAAATTTTTTGAAAATTGAGAAGGCATCACTTTTGTGAGTCAGAAAATAAGTCCATGTATATCTAGAGTAATCATCAACTAAAACATAGCCATACAGATTTCCTCCAAAACTTTTTACTTGAGATGGACCAAATAGATTCATGTGAATTAATTGTAGAACTCTATCAGTTTGTACTAAGTTTATTGGTGGGAAAGATGACTTGACCAATTTACTTTTCTCACAAGAGTCACATAGTTTATCCTTAGTAAATTTTCTGTTTGGGCGTCATAGCACTAATTGTTTGCTAACTAGTTTGTTAAGATAATCTATATGTATGTGAGCTATTCTCTTGTGCCACAACCAATCTTCATCGGATTTAGATAACAAACAACAAACATTCTTTACAGGCAAAGAGTCAAGATTAATCATGTAAATATTATTTACCCTTTCACCTACCAATTTTATGCTATTGTCTTCCTTGTGCTCAAGTATACAAGTATGTGATGTAAAATATACTTGGAATCCTTTATCGCAAAGATGACTAATGCTAAGTAAATTGTGTTTCAAACCTTTTACATAGAGAACATCCTTGATTACCGTTGTTGATTCACTCCCTATGTCTCCAGCTCCAAGTATTTTACCTTTGTTGTTGTCACCATACTTTACATATCCTCCATCTTTTAAATTCAGAGACAAAATTTTGATTTGTCTCCTGTCATATGCTTGGAACATCCACTATCTAGGTACCATGAGTGATTTTTGGATGTCAAGCATACCTGCAAAACAGAATTTAAATTTTGGTTCTAGGTACCCAATTCAGATTGGGTCCTTGTGGGTTAGTTTCAATTACAGGCTTCTATATTCTCCAAATTTGTTTCCATCCCTTGTTAGCAAGCTTTTTCAGTTTACAATTAAAAGCTATATGTCATTTTTTACAACAAAAATTATATGAAAAAGCGGAGGATGTACTTTGAGTTTGTTTAATGAAAACATCATGCATTTGCCTTGATCTAACAAATTTATTATTCTTTTGAGCATTCCTATTTGGTCTATAGCCAATTCCAAATTTATTATTATGATTCCTTTGATTTCCAAGAAGAACATATAGGTTGTTATTACCACTAGTAAATTTTGCTAAGTCAAATTTTAGTGATTCAACCTTTCTTTCAAGTTCATTAACACTACTGAGTTTATCATGTGCTTCCTTTTTCAAGAGTGTATTTGTGTCTTCAAGCAACTTATGTTCCTGCTTAATTTCTTCATACATCATGCATTGTTTTTCTAACATTTTTTTGGTGCTAATCAATTGTTTGACTACCTTAACATGTTTATCATGCAATTCATTAAAAGCATCATGCAATTCTTCATAAGAGGGATTAGAGGTAGTACTTACTTCACTATCTGAATCTGAATCTGAGTGGGTTTTAGCCATTAGACACAAGTTTGCTTCTTCTTCTTCTGAAGAGGTAGAAGATTCTTCATCATTGTCATTCCAAGCTATGTAGGCTCTTTTAGTTTTTGAAGGTTGTTGATCCTTGCCTTTAGCTTTCACAAACTTGTTTCTATTTTGCAGTTGAAAACATTCAGATTTTATGTGGCCTGTTTTTCCACATTCATAGCAGGTTATTACTTTGCTATCATTTGTCTCATTCTTGTTGAAGCTTTTTGTTCTTGAACTGGATGGTTTCTTTGATTGGTTTCCTTTCTTTTTAAGAAACTTCTTAAACTTTCTGACCAACATTCCGATTTCAGGTTCTTCATCAGTTTCACTATCAGAATCATCAGTACATGTTTCTGTTTCAGATTTTGTTTTATGAGCTTCAACCTTCAGAGATAGTCCTTTTCTTTTCTGACCAGTTTGCTCAGCCTCATTCAACCTGTGCAGCTCTATTTCATGTTCTCTTAGTTTTCCAAAAAGGGTGGCAATGGTCATGCTTCCAAGATCCTTTGATTCAGCTATTGCAGTGACCTTAGGTTGCCATTCTCTTGTCAAGCATCTCATCACTTTGTTTATCTGTTGCTCATTGTTAATTACTTTACCTAGAGCATTTAGATTGTTAATGACATGTGTGAATCTTGTCTGCAAGTCATTAATTGACTCATCCTTCTTCATATTGAAGAGTTCATATTCATGCATCAGAGTGTTGGTTATGGCCATCTTGACATCAGTTGTGCCTTCATGAGTTTCTTGGAGTGTATCCCACATTTCTTTGGCAGTTTTGCAATTTGATACCCTGAAAAACTCATCAGCACTTAAAGCAGAAGTTATTATATTTTTGGCTTTTGCATTATAGCCAACTTTTTTCTTATCATCATCAGACCAATCAGATCTGGGTTTCAAAATTAATGATTCACCAGTACCAGCAATTCTAGGCACATAAGGACCATTTTCTACTGCATCTAATATGTCAAGACAACTAGCCTCTAGAAAAATTAGCATTCTTTCTTTCCAGTACATATAAAGCAGGGGTCTAGCTAATGAGGCACCTTCGCCCAGGAATTCAATAGAGGTCATTTTCTTTTTTGAGATTTAGTCTAAAAGATTAGGCTCTTGATGCCAATTGTTGGTATAAATGGCCTCTATCCTTAGAAAGCTATACACAAGATTATTAACCAAATTATCCAATTTCTTTCTAAGTGATAAACTTAATATTAAAACCAACTTGTTTAATATTAATTCCAAGTTAACAATGATAGATTCAAAAGATTATTCAAAACAGAGATTCAAACATTCAAGAACATAATAGTGATATATTCAGAACTTATTCAAAACAAACATTTAAGAACAAATGATATGGATTTGAGTGTTTCCATATGATTTGAAGGATCTATCCAAGTGATAATTTCAAATAAAGTATCAAACAACAATGGAGAACACAAAAGAAGAAAATATGAAGAAGTAATGAAATGATAGAAATCGCCACACTCCACAACAAGGAATGATAAGATCAAGGAAGAATCGCCACAAGAGTAGGAGGCTCTTGATAAGATCCAAATTTGGTTCAAAGAAGAACCCTAGAGAGCATTTCTCTAATCTCACACTAAGTGTTTCTTTTTCTTTCAAAAATAATCCCTTATGTCTTACAATAAAAAGGCATATATAGCCTAACACAAAATAACATGGTGCCTAAGCTACCAAATATTTAGGCACACACAAGTCAACATAATTCCTAATTATAAGGTATGATTATTACATCCCAAAATTAAAATTAAGTCTTAAGATATTTCTATGACCATAAAATTAATATAATGTGGATTAATCTTTTCATATGTCTTAAGACTAAGGAAATTAACAATTTGTTTCTCTAATTGTTCCTTAAGCTTCCTAGTCTTCCCTCTAGTCAATGGTCCCGCTCCTAGTTCTCGAAGCTCATTAACCTTCATGTAGGGTTGGTCCACATCATTCCCTCCCTCTTGAAGAGAATTTGTCCTCAAATTCAGCTCCTCATCAATTGTTTCACCTACATCACAAGGAGACAAGTCACTAACATTAAATGTAGCACTAACTTGATACTCACCTGGAAGGTCTATCTTGTATGCATTATCATGTATCCGCTCCAAAACCTTGAAAGGGCCATCACCCCTTGGTTGAAGCTTGGATTTCCTTAAAGAGGGAAACCTCTCCTTCCTCAAGTGAACCCAAACCCAATCACCGGGTTCAAAGACCATTCTCTTTCGAGTTTTGTTGGCATTCTTTGCATAGTGTTCCATTTTTGTCTCAATGTTGGTCTTTACTTTAGCATGTAGGTCCTTGACATACTTGACTTTTTCTTCAGCATCCCTATGCAAAACATCATCACTAAGAGGTAAAGGCAACAAATCAAGTGGAGTTAGTGGGTTAAAACCATATGCAACCTCAAATGGAGAAAATGATGTGGTTCCATGTGGAACTCTATTATATGAAAATTCGATAAATGGCAAACACTCTTCCCAAGCCTTTGGATTTGCATGCAAAAATGTTATAAGCATGGTGCCAAGAGTTATATTGACCACTTCGGTTTGTCCATCCGTTTGAGGATGACAAGTAGTGGAAAATAACAAATTTGTACCTAGTTTAGCCCACAAAGTTTTCCAAAAGTGACTCAAGAATTTAGTATCCCTATCCGAAACAATGGATTTAGGTATACCATGCAATTTTACAACCTCTTTGAAAAACAAGTTTGCAATATGACTTGCATCATCAACTTTATGACAAGGAATGAAATGTGCCATCTTAGAAAAGTGATCTACAAAAAAAAAAATGCTATCACGACCACTTTTGTTCTTGGGTAGCTCTAACACAAAATCCATGGACAAATCAACCCAAGGAGATGAAGGAATAGGAAGCGGGGTATACAAACCATGAGGCATGCTTTTAGATTTAGCCTTCTTACAAACTATGCACCTAAATTAAATGCACATCATGCTTCATTTTAGGCCAATAAGAATGTTCATGCAACATGTCAAGAGTCTTATGTTCCCCAAAATGACCCATTAAACCACCCTCATGCACCTCTCTCACGAGCAATTCTCTCAATGAACACTTAGGAATGCATAGTCTAGTGCCCTTGAACAAATAACCATCATGTCTATAATAAGAGTCATGTGTCATAAGTTCACAATCATGAAAAAGAGAAGCAAAATCAACATCTAAAGCATACAAATTTCTAATATCATCAAAACCAAGAAGCCTAGTTTGAAGAGTCGAGATTAGTGAGTACCGCCTTGAAAGTGCATCGGCTACCACATTAGCTTTCCCTTTCTTGTGTTTGATGACATATGGAAATTGTTCTAAGAATTCAACCTACTTTGCGTGTCTCTTATTTAGCTTACCTTGCCCTTTTAGATACTTTAAGGATTCATGATCACTATGTATCACAAATTCCTTAGGAAACAAATAATGTTGCCAAGTATGCAATGCTCTAACTAAAGCGTATAGTTCCTTATCATAAGTGGAATAGTTCAAGTGTGCTCCACTCAATTTCTCACTAAAATATGCAATTGGATGACCTTCTTGTAGCAAAACAGCCCCTATTCCAATATTAGATGCATCACATTCAATTTCAAAAGTTTTTTGCAAAGTTAGGCAAGGCCAAGATAGGTGCATGCATCAATTTTTCCTTTAAATTAGTAAATGCAACTTCTTGATCTTGTCCCCACTTAAATGCAACATTTTTCTTAACAATCTCATTCAAAGGAGCGGCCAAAGTACTAAAATTAGGCACAAAACGCCTATAGAAGCTAGCAAGACCATGAAAACTCCTAACCTCATTCATGCTTTTAGGTGTTGGCCAATCCCTTATAGCCTTGATATTTTCTTCATCTACTTTAACACCTTGTGCACTTACTACAAATCCTAAGAAAGTAACCTCACTTTGGCAAAAAATGCACTTTTCTAGGTTAGCAAACAACTTCTCTTCTCTTAGGACTTGTAAAACACTCTTGAGATGCTCAATATGATCATGCATGTTCAAGCTATACACAAGAATACCATAAAACTAAACAACCACATATTTTCCAATGAAGTGTCTTAAAACATGGTTCATCAATCTCATGAAAGTACTAGGGGCATTAGTTAGGCCAAATGGCATAACTAACCATTCATAAAGGCCAAACTTGGTTTTAAAAGCCGTTTTCCATTCATCCCCCTCTCTAATCCGAATTTGATGATAACCACTTTTTAAGTCAATTTTGGAAAATACACATGCACCATGCAATTCATCTAACATATCATCAAGTCTAGGTATAGGATGTCTATATTTGATGGTAATGTTATTAATAGCACGACAATCGGTGCACATGCGCCATGTGCCATCTTTCTTTGGTACTAAGATTACCGGCATGGTACAAGGACTAAGACTCTCTTGAACCCAACCATTTTCCAAAAGTTTGTGGACTTGTCTTTCAATTTCTTTAGTTTGTTCCGGACTACTTCTATAAGAAGGCCTATTAGGCAAAGAAGCACTAGGAATCAAATCAATGTGGTGCTCTATGCCTCTAAGAGGAGGTAGGCCATGAGGAAGTTCTTTAGGGAACACATCATCAAACTCTTTTAAAAGACAATTTAATGAAGGAGGAGTATCATCATGTGACGTAGACAAACATAAATCATTGCAATATAAAAAATATATAGATTGTCTAGTCAACAAAGCTTTCCTAACCACATGCTCTCTAGCAAATAAGTTTTCGACCCTAGGTAAAGAATTTTGGTTACTTGAGTCATGAGCATTCATAATATATTTTCCTTTTTGTTCTTTGATCTCTTTGTCCCTCTTTAGATTCCATTGAGTTTGATCAAGATAAACTTCTTTAAGACTAAGAGGTAAAAGAGACACTTTATGCTTTTTATGCACAAAAGAGTAAATGTTAGTGTGACCATCATGATGAACTTTTCTATCAAATTGCCATGGCCGCCCTAACAAAATATGGCCAACCTCCATAGGCGCAACATCACACAAAATTTCATCATGATATTTGCCAATGCTAAAATTTACCAAAACTTGTTTATCCACCAAAATATCAACATCGTCCTTTAGCCATTGAAGCTTATATGGCCTCGGATGTTTAATAGTTTTCAAGCCAAGTTTTGTGACTAATCTAGTGCTAGCCACATTGGTACAACTACCACTATCAACTATCAAAGAGCAAACTTTTCCATCAACAAGACATCTAGTATGAAAAATATTTTCTTTTTGAGAATCATCATCCTTAACTTGGACTCCTAAGAGTCTTCTAACCATGAGAAGATCTCCTTCAACGGGAGCCAATTCATAGTCACTCTCTAGTTCACTTGGAGATGATTGTGAAGAGTAAGAATAAAAGGAAGAATCACTTTCATATACCTCTTTGGCTTTTGCAATCATAGACTTTTTATTTGGACAATTAGATGCTATATGACCTCTTCCTAAGCATTTAAAACATTTAATTGAAGAATGAGAAGAAGAACTAGGAAGTTGAGCTTTAGGTTTAGAAGACTTACCTTCTTTGACCGAAGCCAATGGAGAATCACCATCTCTTTTATGTTTGTTCCAATGTGAGGAGTTTTTGTTAGATGAATACTTTTTATAAGTACTTTTTCTCTTCAATTGTTGTTCAATGGTAGATGACTTATGAACAAGCTCCTCAATATCCATAAAGTGTTGCAACTCAACCACATCTCTAATCTCATAGCTTAGGCCATCCAAGAACCTAGCTATTATGGCATCGTCATCTTCTCTAATGTTGGAGCGAATGATCAAAGTCTCAAAGTCCTTATAATAATCATCCACACTCTTGGAGCCTTGTTTCAACCTTTGTAGTTTTTGATGTAGCTCCCTTTGATAATGTGATGGTACATACCTCTTCCTCAAAAGTGTTTTTAATTCATCCCAATCATCTAGTTGCCTAGCACCACATCTCCTCCTTTCCTTGACATTTTGGTCCCACCAAAGTAAAGCATGATCCTTAAACTTTAATGTAGCCAATTTAACTCTCATATCTTCTCTAATATCATGAGCTTCAAACAATTGATCTATCTTAAGCTCCCAATCAAGATATGCTTCCGGATCACTTTTTCCATGAAATGAAGGGAACTTAATTTTGCCACCGACATATGTATCATCATGTCTTTGGTTCCTCCTCTCATTTCCATGACAATCTCTATGGTTTCTCTCATGATTCCTATGATTCCCTCTCTCATAATAGTCTCTATGGTTCCTCACATGTTCTCTTTGTCTTCTACCTCCCTCGATTTCAAACCCATCTTCATTTTGAGAAGATCTTCCATGATGAGATCTCCTATCTCTTTGATTTACAAACTCTTCTCTTAAAGCATTCATTTGAGTATTCAACATTTTTGTAAAGTGATCCATAAGAAAAACGGTTCTAGGAGAAAGGGGGTTTGGTTCACTTCCACTCATGATTTAAACAACAACAACAAACAAATACCACAATAATCAACAAATGACACAAAAAAACAAAAAAAAAAAAAACAAGTGAACAAAATAAAATAAGGCCCTCATCACTCACTAAGTGTTTACACTCAAGAAATGTATCACTCGTGTATATCACTCAATAATGGCTTTTTTTATAATTTTCACTCTTGCCTTTTTCCACTCCCTAATGCACTCTTTAAGTTCTTCAAGCAACCAAACAAATCTCAATCAAGTTTGTGGTAAACCTCTAAACAAATGTGACAAATCACACATGAAAGTTATCATTCAAGAGGCCAAGAAGAGAAAAAAAAATGACAAGAGAACTTGAAATACAAAACCAAAGAATTGAAAAGACAAACAAAGAAAATATAACCAAAGGAAGACACACTCAAGTAGATTATCAAAGAAATAAAGAAAACTAGAATTAAATGACTAAGTGATCAAAATATGTGGGAGAACTTAAAATCAAAATTGCAATGTCTAAAGGAGGTAACAAGAATACAAAAGATGTTTGGTATTTCATTAAGAACAATTTTGGATTTATTTTTTTTTTTTCAAAATGCCTTTTTTTCAAAAGTGCTTTTGTGTATAATCACTTTTTTTGCAGCACTTATATTTCCAGATTTTTCTTTGCATATTCGAATTCCTCTCATTTTTCTAATCAACTTAGGCTTTTGAATTTCCAGAATCGGACTTGTATGGAAGAAATAACATCAAAAACAAATTTGCAAGTGAAATTTAGGATCAAACAATTGCAAGTGAAGAAGATGATGCAGCTGAAACCCAGAATTTTTTTTTTCTGCGTTTTTTTTTTCCAGCTCAGTTTTCAAATTTCACCCAAATAAAATAAATAATCATAAAACTAAACCTTCCCACACATATTATAACACTTATAAACAACCAACAACTCAAGATTGAACAAGATTTGGAACAAAAATAAAACTAAAATTGCAAATATCTCAAGAACACAAAACACTAAAATAGAAATGAAAAACAAAAATTACCACTTAATTGGAGGCTCTGAATACCACATGATGTGAATTTGAGTGTTTCCATATGATTTGAAGGATCTATCCAAGTGATAATTTCAAATAAAGTGTCAAACAACAATGGAGAACACAAAAGAAGAAAATATGAAGAAGTAATGAAATGATAGAAATCGCCACACTCCACAACAAGGAATGATAAGATCAAGGAAGAATCGCCACAAGAGTAGGAGGCTCTTGATAAGATCCAAATTTGGTTCAAAGAAGAACCCTAGAGAGCATTTCTCTAATCTCACACTAAGTGTTTCTTTTTCTTTCAAAAATAATCCCTTATGTCTTACAATAAAAAGGCATATATAGCCTAACACAAAATAACATGGTGCCTAAGCTACCAAATATTTAGGCACACACAAGTCAACATAATTCCTAATTATAAGGTATGATTATTACATCCCAAAATTAAAATTAAGTCTTAAGATATTTCTATGACCATAAGATTAATATAATGTGGATTAATCTTTTCATATGTCTTAAGACTACGGAAATTAACAATTTGTTTCTCTAATTGTTCCTTAACCTTCCTAGTCTTCCTCCTAGTTCTCGAAGCTCATTAACCTTCATGTAGGGTTGGTCCACATCAACAAACATACAAGAAAACATGCATTATCAATATAAAGAGTTTAGAGATAAAAAAGTATGCACCAGAGATTTTTATACTGGTTCGACTATCGATTCGATAGTCTACATCCAGTCCTGAAATCACTCAAAGATTTCAGCCTTCACTAGTAATGACTTGAGTATTTTTACAGACTTTCCAGCAATCTCTCTGCCTATACATCTAGCTCAAACTCACACTACTACAAATACCAACAATCCTTAAGAGCTACTCGCCAAGCTCTAGCCAGATCTGTTGAGGTTTCTTTTAGATGATCACACACCCTAAAAGATAACCACCAGTTTAACAATACTGGATTTTCCACACTTTCTTTTACAAAGTTTGTTTGTTACAAAAAGAACTAAGAACTAAGAACTCTTTATTCAATCACACAAATCTCACACTCTAAGTATTTTTCCAATGGATATTTGTGAGTTATAACAGTTTCTCTCAAGGTGTAATTTTCGAGTAGCCAATGAAAACTTTTTGTTCTTTCAAAATGTATTAACTGTTATGAAAATGGTGATTGATAAAGTTTATATAGTTTAAGAAAAATTTCAGTAAAATCGATTTCATTTATATGTATTACCAGCTTAATCGATTTCCTAATCGATTATCGCGTTTCTTGTTTTTCTTTAATCTTAAAAATAGATGAACTAATTGATTTGCTAATCGATTCTTTTAATGCATATATCAGAAACTGATACTCAGTTCATATTCGAATCGATTGAATAATCGATTATAAATGTTTTGTTCAAACAACGAGATCAAAACAATCGATTACTCAGTCGACTCTTTTATTAACATAATCGATTTGGCAATAGGCTAAATTCTCCCTGTAACTTAGACATTTACTTCAATCGATTCGTCAATCGACTTGACATGTCCCAGTAACTTGGATATTTATTCAAAATCGATGTGCCAATCGATTATGCAATTTTTTTCTGATAAATGATTAATTAGTTCATTTATACAATCGATTTCCTAATCGATTAGTAGAAAACTTGTATCTTAAGAAAAATGTATCAATCGATTATACAATCGATTTCTTTAATCACAGAACACATACCTGATTAAAAACATTTTAGTCATCGGTTTGCCAATCGATTAACTCAGTACAAGCTTTGTTCTGTGAATCAGAAAATCGATTTACCAATCGATTTACCAATTGATTGTCCAATCGATTTTATTAATCACAGAACACAGACCTGATTAAAAACATTTTAGTAATCGGTTTGCCAATCGATTGACTAAGTACAAGCTTTGTTCTGTGGGTTAGAAAATCGATTACCCAATTGATTTGCAAATCGATTGTCCAATTGATTTCTTTAATCACAGAACACATACCTGATTAAAAACATTTAAGTAATCGATTTCCAAATCGATTAACTCAGTGAAAATTTGTTCTGTGAATTAGACAATCGATTACCTAGTTGATTTATCAATCGATTTACCAATTGATTGATTTACTTACTTATTTTATGATTTCATTTTTAATTTGGCAAATACTTAGATATGAAACCATAATGATGAATCTACCTATTAAATACTATGACCACTAGACAAAATTGCATATAATCTTCAAGCTTTGTATACTATCATCAATCTTTGCTTGATTGTTTGAGATCCAAGATTTGTCCAAGTGTTTGATTCTTTTTCACACAATCTTCAAGCTTTTTGATATGATTAATCTTTGCTTGATTGATTTCCTGAAATGTATCTCAACTTACACTATTAGATTTATCAAATAATGCATATACATTGTATGTTTGAAAGTTATATCAAAATCAATATCAAGGAGGCATATTTCTTACACTGTCATGACTTGAATTATGTAAATTATCTATTTCTTGAGATATTGATTTTTTATAATTATAGAGTTTGAATGAATGTATGCAAGTAAATTTAGAATAGTTGATAAGATTTTTGTAATAATTATATTTTTAATTGTTATTACAAAATATAATTTATTGTATGATAGATTGCAAAAGATTTATTGAATATTAATGTAATACAAAATCTTGTGGTTACCATGTGCATATAGT
>JBBPBR010000006.1:11635274-11713516 GCA_037974775.1 Cicer pinnatifidum
TATATATATATATAATTTAAATATGTATTTTATCCTTGTAAATGTAAAAAAAAATTATTTAACTAACATTTTTGTAAATATAATTTCATTTTAAAATAATTATTTCGTTCAATTTCTATTACAAAAACGGTAACACCGCTAAAATATTACTATTTTTTAACAAAAAACAAAAACTCAAATATAATTAAATTATAATATTTTTAACCTAAAATTAACCTTAAATATTTTAGTCATTTTCCTTAAAAAACTTAAATCGCGAGTTCTTTTTCATCGTTTCAATCTCCTTCCTATTGTAGAATTTATTAAGTTGTGTCGCAATTCATAAATAAATAAAAAAACTGGAAAAATATAATGAATTTGATTAAAGGTTCAACTCTGTTACTATGACGAATTCATTCATCACCCCTTACCATTACTAGGTCTAGGACTAGAAACTTGGACTTTCTTATTTTTCATATATTCTCCTAAAATCCTTTAATCTCCACGCTAAGATGAAATTTTTTGATTAAGAATCAATTTTAAAATCCACCATTATCAAACAAGTACCATCAAACGAAGAAAAAGATTTAGGTAGCAATGATTTTGAATAGGTGAAGATGTTGGTGACGGTGATGAGAATTATGATGAAGAAGGGAACTAAAATGATGAGGAAGAGAACTGAAATGATGAGAATTATGATGTTAAAAAATATTATAATTTGATTATATTTAGATTATTTTTTTGTTAAAAAATAGTTATGTATTAACGGTGTTACAAGTAGAAATTGGATAAAATGACTATTTTAAAGTGAAACTATATTTGCACGGATGTTAATCAAACATTAAAACCAAAATTAAAAAAGTTTTAATTTTAAGGACGAAAGACATATATATATCAAATAGACATTTTAATTTAATGAATTAAACTTTTTTATTTTGATTTTTTATTGAATAATTAAGTGTTGAATGAGATACGTTTTGACAAGTGAAACTGATTAATTGTATTGACCATAGTTTATATAATTTAATATAATAGATATATTTGAAGCATTGATACACACCATGCATTAAATTTATGGAAAAAATTGTAGAGTATTATTAATTAAAGTTCTAGCTAATGACTATTTTACAATCATCTTAAAGGACATTTGGATTTCATCCACTGAACTAACATCTAATAGATATTGAATAATCTAAAATATAATATATGATGATACGTTAATGTAATGGATATTCAAGTCTACACAATGACAACACAATTTATTCAACATCTAACATAATACATAAGTTCAGATGTAACAAAACATAATTGAACATAAACTCCGCAATGGCATGTCTAATACAACATTCACGAATCTTCTACATAATCCTTCTATGTTGTTTTTCATTTCCCATTATCATTGGTTACCTGTTTGATTGAAAGGATGAGACTATGTCTTTGTGAGTTCGAGCATAACTAACCTACGTTGACTCTTGAGACCTAAATGCATAATCTTTAATAACTTTTTTCTATAAGATGTGAATTATAAAAACAATTACATAACTCTGTTAACTTACTCACTTCAATTGTGGCTATGTTACATACTTGGACTTAGACAAACTAGAATAAATTAATAAGAATACATAACAATTTTTATATTATAATTGTAAAGGTTGCATAAGGCATTCCTCATATGTGAGTCAGGCCAAAAAAGTCTATCCCACTGTAATCAATTTTCGAATGACAATAATTGGCATATCAATCATCACAATTATATTACAAGGTTAGATTAATAATGATATTACTTATATTTATGCGTGTGTGCATACATATATGCAAAATATATCTCTTTTCTTAATTTAATATTATACTCTCTATAATATATTATAAAATTCATTTTCACTTCTTATACATAACACTAAGGTATTCACCCAAATTTGACACTAAATGATAGAGCAAGAAGATAAATATTGATCCCATGCAATAATGAAAGATGAAGTGAATATCTCTGTGAGTTCGAGTAGAACTAACATATGTTGACTCTTAGACCTAAACGCATAATCTTCAATAACTTACTTCTGTAAGATGAGAATTACAAAAGAAATTATATAACTCTATTAACTTATTCACCTCAATTGCGAATACGTTACATACTTGGACATAGGCAAACTAGAATAAATTAATAAGAATATACATAACAATTTTTATATTATAATTGTGAATATATAATTGTAAAGGTTGCATAGGGCATTCCTTATATGTGAGTCAGTCCGAGAAAGTCTATCCCACCATAACCAATTGGCTAATGATGATAATCAACATTTCAATCATCACAGTTAGATTACAAGATTAGATTTATAATGATATTACTTATATTTGTGTGCACATGCATACATATATGTGTAATATGTCTCTTTTATTGATTTAAGATTATACTCTCTATAATGTTTTATATAATTTCTTTTAACTTCTTATATATAGGTATAAGGTATTCACCCCAATTTGACACTAAATAATAAAGCAAGAAGATAAGTATTGATCCCATGCATTGATGAAAGATAAAATGAATGAGAGAAAATGAAGGTTATTTCTCTCATCCTTCTGTCCTTCACGATAATAGGAGATGTGAATTGGTTTTCTTTTACCAATTTGGTTGACTCAACCTTTATATAACAAGGCTTATGAATGTGTTTGACTAGAATATCATTTTACTAATAATTTCATTTCATTCTTATCCTCTACATATTATATAATATTAATACATAATTACTACACATTACATATTAATACTAGTAGTCACTAAGACTTATGGGGTTATTACATTCTGCCCATTTAAGAAATTTCGTCGTCTAAATCTGGTGACACGCACCTTTGATATTACAGGCTTCGGTTGACTTTAGAAAAGCAAGCAAGCTTTAGCCGACTCTAGTGATGAGAGCGACGTTGTGTCTCAGTTTCCTTTGGAAACATAAGAAATGTTGTGGTTCAGTTACCTGTGATGAATGCAAATATGTCTTGGATCGTCTACCTCCACTGACTACAATCTGCATTTGATGAATCAACAAATGTTTGTTCTTGTGCCTCTAATGACTGTGACAATCAAGTGATTGTCTCTTCCTATGATAATCACACCAAGCCTTTGATCTTCTAACTTCGAGGTATTATGTATCCTCTGATGAAATTCAAAATTATGAGGAAGTCAACACTTTGAAGAAGTCAAAACTCTGATGAAAGTCAATAATCTGATATGCATCCTCTAATGAAAATCATGAATCTGCTACTTTTATGAAAGTCTTTAAGGTATGATTTGATCATAGTATCCTCTACTTCCCTTTCCTTAATATCAAGATACACAAAATCATTCACAAATATATATATATATATGGATACGTATTAATGACTAATATGCCTTAAATGGTGGTTGAAGATTTCCATTAGTAATATTCTCAATGAACACTTCATCTATGTATTGAAGAAGAACCTACTCAATCCATTAAAAAATATGAAAGAGAAAATGAAAAAGACTGTGTGTTAAGAAGAAAATTTGAAAAGGTGAAGAACACATAAAAAAATGAATGAAATATCCTCTCAATCGAGAGTTATTAGAGATGATGTAAATCAGTAAAAGTGTTTTTACACACTTGTACTGATATATGACTTACTTTGTAACATCTTTTCAATAAGAGGTAGAATTCTATAAACAAATTTTTGTGTCAAATCAGACACAAAAGAACTTATGTAAATCAGCTTGATAGTGACAACAACCCTCTCGCCTCTAAGAGGTATCTAAAAAGGTACAACAAATATCATGAACCTCAATGATTGGATGCTTGAAAGTTGAAGAAGGTTCTGAGGACAACATTCTGGAGAGGCTAGAGAAAAATACTCAAAATCTAAAGAGGTAGAGTAAAGAATACTTGTATGTTATTTATGGAAATAATGGATTAAGTCATTGATTGTACTAAGGCAAAATCTTTATATAAGGGGAAGACTAGATGTAGCAACAATTTGTTGTAAACTAGTATAAAATATATGGGTCTCCTTTATCCTCTTTTATTTTGTAGTTCTTTATGATTCAACCTTACTCTGTCTAAACCTATTTTAAAAGTAAGTTGAATGTTTTGTTAAAGAACAATTTTTGTTAGGATATTGAAGTAGCTTTCAGAAATGGCAAAAAAATTCAAACCTCCATTTCTTGTGTTTTTCACCACCTTTAGATGTCACAATCTATGATTTGCACTACTTCTGGTTAAAAAGGGAAGCCTGACCTCAATTCAATATTGAGTTCCAAAGCTATTGGTTGAAATGGATCTTAAATGTATTTCTTGAATTGTGACATATAGAATACATCATGTAAGTCAGATAATGAATGTGGTAATGCTAGTTGATATGCCCTTAAACTTACACATTTGAGAAATTGGAAGGGTCCTATAAATCATGGATTAAGTTTCTTAGTCTTGAAAGCTCTTCTGATTCCTAACTTTGGAGTCACTCTCAAGAAATCATGGTTGCTTTCTTCAAATTACAACAATTGTCTTCTATTATATGAGTAGCTCTTTTGTATACTTTGTGTAGTTTTCGTCTTTTCTTATATTATCTTTAACTTATCACTGACTTACTTATGGTCCAAGAATCACTTTATCTCCTACCTTTGACCAACATAGTGGTGTTCTATATTTTCTTCCACAAAGTGCTCTGTGTGTTGCCATGCCTATGCTGAAGTGTAACCGTAATTATAGGCACATTCTATTAAAGGTAGGCGATCACTCGAATTGCCTTCATCTTCAAGACTACAAGCTCTCAGCATGTCTTCAAAGGTTTGATTAGTTATCACATTCAAACAATCCATTTGTGGATGAAATGTTGTGCTAAGGTTCAACTTAGTTCCTAGAGCCTAGTGAAATGTTTTCCGAAGTCTAGAAGTAAACTTCAGGTCTCTAACAAACACTATGCTAACTGGTACTCCATGCAATCTGATTGTGTCCAATCTTCACTTAATGACAAACCAAACAACATTGTGCTACAACTTCTGCAATATTAGTCATCATCCTAGGCCACCCTATATTCTTACATTAACAAACATCCTAATCCCTTCAGAAAGGCATCACGATACACTTCATATCCTTGTGTTGGGTCTAGAATGATCAAAATTGGTGCAATAGTCAGCTTAATCTTCAATATAGGAATAAACTATCTTTTGTTAAATACTTATGTTTTTTATGAATACAAAGACTAAGGAAATGGATCAAGTTGCAAGCTCAAAAGAAGTCAACAATCAAGTCAAATATGGTCAATATGTTAGAAGTCTTATAATGTAAGGTACATGATGCAATCTAATATTATTATATTTCAAATGCACATGAGAACCTTCTATTTTAGCATATGCATCAAAATAATTTTCAAAGTGTCAAAATGCATGAACAATGTTTGAAAATCAAGTTTTGACAAAAAATCAAAGTTGTATTCGACTACAGCATGTTGTAGCCAAATACAGACTCAAGTCAGTAGCAAAAACTGAACATATGTATTCGACTATGAGATGATATAGCCGAATACAAATACTAAGTTAGTAGCAAAAGCTACAGTTTGGTATGCGACTAGTCAAATACAAAACCAGTCAGTGGCAAAATTCAATCATTTGTACTCGACTACAAGGTGTTGTATTCAAATACAAGGTTAAAATTTTCAAATAAAATTGAATGTTACATAGGTGTATTCGACTACACTCATGTTGTAGCCAAATACAACTAGGAAGCAATGCAATTTTTCAATTCAGATTAAACTTGGATCATTGCATATGTTCATCAAACCTCTAAGAACAATTGTCACTAATCTGAAGTGATATCTAAGGAGTATAAATACTTCATAGATTCATATTTAACTTAACAATCTTTACATCAATCTTAGAACATCTTTGAATAAACTTTGTGAAATATTTTGAATTATTCAAAGTCTTACTTTCATATTTCAAGTACATATTTACATTGTCATATCATTGAGAAAAGATATCTATGGTACTTGAAATTATATTAGATTGTTATCATTGTACTCAATTGTTTTACATTATTGATTTCTGTCAAAGTCATTATTGTATAACCATTGAAATTATTGTGTAAATTGAGGAAAGTGATGTACTTTCTTCAAGTGTTGTAAACTAGGATAATAGTGTGCTATCTTAAGGTGATTGTTAGAAGCCTATCAAAGAACATAAAATTGAACTTGGAAGATTAGAAAGAATGCAATTCAAGAAAAGAAGCCAAAGAAAATTGCCTTAAAAGAAGAGTCAAAAGAGCAAATCAATGATGAAAATTCATATGGAAATGAGAACATCACCTTTCTAGTAAAGAAACTTGGTAAGTTCCTTCAAAACAATAAAACCTTTAAGAAAATGAAAACTTTCAGGAAGAATGATGTCTCTACTACAAATCAAAACTTCACTTGTTTTTAGTGTGGCAAGCAAGGACACATACAAGCGAAGTGTTCAAATATTGTCAATAAAAATGCTCTCAAGAAAAAAAAAAGTAAAAAAGGCCTATATAGCATGGGAGGACAATGAAGTCAATTCATCCTCGTATTTGGAAAGTGACGAATGTGCAAATATTGATTTGATGACATTACACCAATTCAACGAAGAAGAAGAGGTTAGTAACGAAGATTCTTCTCATAATAATGATCTAATAGTGAATTAATCATTGAGTGTAATGATGCTCAAAATGCAATAAAAGAATGACTTATGGAATGCAAACTTTTGTACAAAACAGTGTCAACTCAAAAGAAACAAATTTCATCTCTTAAAGAAAAAATTGACACTATGGAAAAATATTCTGAAAAGTTAAAACATAATTTTACATGCAATAAGTGTGATTCTCTTTCCTTTAAAATTATCCAACTAAATAGAGTCATTGAAAGATATGAAAAGGGACAAGTTGGATTGGAAAATGTTCTTAGTATTCAAAGATATTCCAATGACAAGAGTGATATTGGTTACTCAAAATATGATAAACCAAGTATTAATAAAACCATCTTTGTTAAGGCAAGTGATCAATCCAACAAAGAGAAAGTTATAATTATGCAAAAAAGTTCATCATTACTATAAGAATAATTTTGTTCAAAATAAAATCCCATATACCTACATATAGAAGTAAATCTACTCCTACATGATTTTATTGTGGTCTAAATGGTCACACACCTAATACTTGTTATTTTAGGAATTTTGGTGTTCCAAATGAGCATTATGTGTGGGTGAAGAAAGGTCATAATCCTCAAGGACCCAAAACACTTTGGGTACCTAATAAATTGTGACCTTGTTTTGTAGGTATGCATACAAAGTACCTCTAATATGTGGTACTTGGATAGTGGATGTTCAAAACACATGACCGGTAACAAAACAAAATTTTCAGCTCTAACTAATGAATCAAAATGCTATGTGATCTATGGAGATAACAACAAGGGTAAAATTTTGGGCATTGGAAAAGTTGGTGCAACCCCATATCCTTCAATTGAAGATGTTCCATATGTTGAAGGATTAAAGCACAATTTTATTAGCATTAGCCAACTTTGAGACAAGGGTTACAAAATAGCTTTCAACAAAGATGAATGCATTATCCAAAATGAGGTATCAAATGAAGTCCAATTTGTTGGTAAGCGTTTTAAAAATATTTTTATAATTCATCTTGGTGATTTATCCTTGAAAATGAAATATCTTATGGTAAGTGACAACAATGAGCATGGATATGGCATAAAAGATTTGCACATATCCATATGGATCATTTAAACAAGTTAGTCAAACATGAACTTGTTGTAGACTTACCAAAGATGAAATTCATTAAGGACACACTATGTGATGCTTGTCAAAAGGGTAAGCAAACTAAGGTTTCATTCAAACCCAAGAATATTGTATCAACTTCAAGACCACTTCAATTGATACATATGGACTTGTTTGGTACATCAAGAACTAAAAGTCTTGGTGGAAATTCATATGGACTAGTAATTATTGATGATTTCTCAAGGTTCACTTGGACCTTATTTTTGGCAAATAAAAATGAAGCTTTTAAAGCATTTAAAAATTATGCCAAACTAGTCCAAAATTAACAAGCAACTAAAATTGTATCAATAAGAAGTGATTATGGAGGAGAATTTCAAAATACTTCTTTTGTAGAATATTATGAAGAAAATGGAATATTCCATAAATTTTCTGCACCAAGAACACCTCAACAAAATGAAGTTGTTGAAAGAAAGAATAAATCATTGGTAGAACTTGCAAGGATCATGCTAAGCAACTCAAGTTTACCAAAATACTTTTAGGCAAATGTTGAAAGTACAACTTGTTATGTATCCAACTGAGTAATAATTTGACCAATTCTAAAGAAGGCTCCATATGAACTCTATAAAGTCAAGTATCTTTCACTTTCACATATTTGAATGTAAATGTTTTGTGCTGAATAATGGTAAGAAAAATCTTGGAAAATTCGACGAGAAAGCCGATGAAGATATCTTTATTAGTTACTCATTATCTAGTAAATCTTTAAAAGTGATGATATAAGATATTCTTCTACTAACAATGTTCTTGTCTTCTACTAGAAGATATATTTATAAGTGATGATATAGGCAAAGACAACCAAGTTGATCAATGAATTCAAGAAAACAAAGTCAATATTGAGCAGCAAGATCAACATAATAATCTTCCTAAAGAATGGAGAACCCAACGAGATCACCCCATTGACAATATTATAGGTGATATCAACAAAGTAGTTACTACAAGGCTCAAACTCCAAGATGCTTGTTTCTCAAATATAACCTTCAAAGGTAGGGGAAACACTTAAGGACGATCAATGGATACTTGTCATGCAAGAAGAACTAAATCAGTTTGAAAGAAACAAAGTGTGGGAAATTATTTCTAATCCTAACAATAAACACATCATTGGTACCAAATGAGTGTTTAAGAATAAACCAGATGAAAATAGTATAGTTGTTCGAAACAATGCAAAGTTGGTTGCTCAAGGATACAATCAAGAAGAAGGGATCGACTTTTATGAAACATTTTCTCTAGTAGAAAGGTTAGAAGCAATTCGATTATTACTTGTTTATGCTTGCTCTATGGATTTTGAATTACTTCATATGGATGTCAAGAGTGCTTTTCTCAATGGTTATATTAGTGAAGGAGTATATGTCAAACAGTCACCCGACTTTGAAGACTTCAAGAATCCTTCACATGTTTTCAAATTAAAGAAAACCTTTTATGGTTTGAAACAAACTCCAAGAGCTTGGTAAGATAGGCTAAATAACTTTCTATGTGAGCGGGGATTTGAAAAGGGTAAAGTTGATAAGACATTATTCACTAAAAGAACTAATGGTCACACTTTAATTGTTCAAATCTACATTGACGATATCATATTTGGATCAAGCAATAATAAAATATGTGAAGAATTCTCATTAATGATGCAAGGAGAATTTGAAATGTCTATGATGGGTAAGCTAAATTATTTCCTTGGACTTCACATCAAGCAACTCAAAAATGACAGTTTCATCAATCAAGAAAAGTATTGTAAGGATCTGCTAAAGAGATTTGAGATGGACAACAACGAAGAAACTTCAACTCCTATGAGTTTCGGAACTTATGTCGATAAAGATGAAACTGGTAAATCTATAGATATATCAAAATATCGAGGTATGATTGGTTCTCTTTTATATCTAATAGTCAACCGACCAAATATTATGTTTAGTGTTTGTTTATGTGCAAGGTTTCAATCAGATCCTAAGGAATCACATTTTGTAGCTGCAAAGAGAATAATTAAATATTTAAATAGAACAACCAATGTTGGCATATGGTATCCAAAAGGCAGTATATGCAATCTAGTTGGTTATTCTGCTTCTAACTATGCATGATGTAAAATAGATCGAAAAAGCACAAGTGACACTTGTCATATCTTAGTTAATGCATTAGTTTCATGGTCCTGTAAAAAGCAAGAATGTGTGGCTCTAAGCACGACTGAAGTAGAATACATAGCAACAGGTAGTTGATGTGCACAAACTCTATGGCTCAAGCAACAATTATGTAACTATGGAATTGATCTCAGATGCATCCCCTTAAGATGTGACAATACCAGTGCTATCAATATCTCAAAGAACCTGTAGTACCTCAATTGTGTTCAACCAACTAAAAATAACTTTAATATATATATATATATATATATATATATATATATATATATATATATATATATATATATATATATATATATCACCGTCATTCCAACTTACATCGCACCACCACCGTCTTTGTCTTCACTGGTATCTGAATAGGCATGTATTTTCTCATTTTCTTCACGTTTGATGCTTTTCGAACTTTTTATTATTAGGTTGAAAGCTAAAATTTGAAACTAGAGTTGATTTATTTGAAATATGAAATTTTGTTTGTCTATATGGATGGTGTTTTGATTGAGATCATTTATGTGTTTGCAAAGCTTAAAATTTGTTTTGTTTTTCTATCATATTTGCTTTAAACGTTTTACTGTGTCGTGCTCTGCTTTTTACCTTTTGTTGCTTTAAAAGATTGTTTGCTTGTGCAAGCCAACCTCTTTGGACGTTGCTTCTGTCATCCTATTTGGATGTGTTGGCTTGTGCCAAACTGTTTATACGTGACGTGGATTTGCTATATTAACTAGTAATTATGACATGTTAATAACTATAATTCTATTTAATATAAATAATGATTGATGTAATTAAATATCAATAAACATCATTCATTTTATTTATGAATGATATTCATCAATTTTTCTTTTTACCTTTGGGTGGTGTTATTTAATATTAAAATGAGTTTTGTTTCCATCACTTGTTTAAATAAAAAAGTATTTTGAAAGAGCTCACATTTGTATATAGTATTTTTTATTTATTATTAATGTGTTTTTATTTATTTAATAGATCACAATACAAGTCTATATTTTTTTTTACCATTTATTTTGTTTTTATTTTTTTGTGTGTCTATAACTCATCTTATTTCATAGAATTATTTAAACTTATTTAATATTTAGCATCAATTTTTAATTCTTCAAAAAAAAAAAACAAAGATAAAATTATAATCGAATATTGAAGGGTTAGTTAGATGTGACATATTTTTTTATCTTTTAGAACGCAAATCATGACAATTTGATAGTTTTAACACTTATTTTTAAATTAACCCAAAATCAACATTTAAAATATTATTAATTTAGAAGTAACATCTATTTAATCATCGAATTTCTGAGACACAAGTTATACATCTTGATAGTCTTAGAACTCGTACTTTAAAATAATTAATTAAATCAAATAGACTATTTTTCTTTCAAAATAACTTTTTATTAATAACAAAACACATTTTCTTTAAAAAAAAAATCAACACATCTACCTTTTCTACCCAAGAACTACGTAGTTTTGATTTATCCATCACACCACGAGATACGTAGGAGCAATGTCTCGAACCAAAGAAGACCATGTTGTTAACCTTCAAAAGTTTTATGTGCGACTAAGGAAGTTCAGATTTCGTTTAAACCCTGCTAAATGCACCTTTGGTGTAAGATTAGGAAAGTTACGTGAGTTTATCGATAGTCAAAAAGGGATAGAAGTGAACCCAAATAAAGTAAGAGCAATACAAGAAATATCGGTTCCACGTACAAAAAAAGAAGTTTGTGGCTTTTTGGGTAGATTGAATTACATTTCCAAGTTCATATCGCATCTCACTGCTACATGCTATCTGTTTTAAGTTGTTGCGCAAAGACCAAAAGATTGAATGGAATGAGAATTGTCAAAAAGCTTTCGAAAAGATTAAACAGTACATGTCAAAACCTCTAGTCTTAATGCCTCATATCCCTAGAAAACCGCTTATTATGTACTTAACAGTACTTGACGAGTCAATGGATTGTATATTAGGGCTACATGACGAATCTGGTAGGAAAGAACATGTTATTTATTATTTGACCAAAAAGAGTTTGATGGAAGTCCATGGTTTTATGATATCAAATCTTATGTTAAGAATAAGGAATATCCTTTGGGTGTTTCAGAGAACGACAAAAGGGTTTTGAGGAGGTTGTCAATGAACTTCTTCTTAAATGGTGATGTGTTTTATAAGAGAAATCATGATATGATTCTCCTCAGATGTGTGGATGAAACAGAAGTAGAAAAAATCATTCAAGAGCTTCATGAAGGTTCTTTTGGAACTCATGCAAATGGACACGCAATGACAAGGAAAATAATAAGGGTTGGCTACTATTGGTTGACCATGGAGTCCTATTGCTTTAGTTACGTAAAGAAATGCCATAAATGTCAAATATATACTGATAAAGTACATGCACCACCCACCTTTAACATCACCATGGCCATTTTCAGTATGGGGGATGTATGTTATTGAACTTATCGAGCCTAAGGCTTCAAATGGGCACCGACTTATCCTAGTAGCTATTGATTATTTCACAAAATGGGTTAAAGCCGCTTCTTACGCCAATGTGACGAGCAACATAGTGGTTAGAATCATCAAAAGAGAATTTATTTGTCGATATGGCTTTCCAAATAATATTATCACTGATAACGTGAACCATTTGAATAACAAAATGATGAAAGAATTGTGTGATAATTTCGAAATTCAACACCATAATTCTTCTGGAGCTGTAGAAGCAACAAATAAGAATATCAAGAAAATCATACAAAATATGATAGAGACATATAAGGATTGGCATGAAATGCTTCTCTTTGCATTGCATGGCTATAGAACTTCTATTTGCACCTCAATAGGGGCAACCCCTTACTCATTTGTTTATGTAATGAAAGCGGTGTTTCCCATTGAAGTTGAAATATAAATTTTGGAATTTGAAATATGTGTAAATATAAATAAAATATTTTAATTATTTTGACATTTGAAAATATATACATGGAAACTTGATGGATTCTTAACTTATATAGGGGTGTAAAAAAAAAGAAAGAGAAAGGTAATCCTTTTAGACAATTCACTTTGTTTCGTCTCTAAAAAATAACTCGCACGAGATATACTAGAGTCATCATGCAAAAACAGTTATTATCTCCATTCATCATTGAATCTTGTGGGCATAGAAGATTACATTTGTATTAAAAAGTATTTTGAAATAGCTCACATTTGTATATAGCTTTTTTTTCTCTGTTATTAAAATGTATTTTTATTTATTTAATAGATCACAATACAAGTCCATATATTTTTTTTCCGTTTATTTTGTTTTTATTTTTGTGTGTATTTATTGTTGATCTTATTTCGTAGAATTATTTAAACTTATTTAATATTTAGCATCAATTTTTAATTCTTACAAAAAGAAAGCAAATATTAAATTATAATCAAATATTGAAGGGTTAATTAGATGTGACATATTTTTAATCTTTTAGAACGCAAGTTGTGATAACTTGATAGTTATAACACTCGTTTTTAAATTAACTCGAAATCAACATTTAAAATTTGATTAATTTAGATGTGACATATTTTTAATCTTTTAATTTCTGAGACACAAGTTATACAACGCGATAGTCTTGAAACTCGTACTTTAAAATAATTAATTAAATCAAATACCCTCTTTTTTTTGTCAAAATAACTTTTTATCAATAATAAAACACACTTTTTGTAAAAAAAAAACAATAAGCACATCCGCATTTTCTATCCAAGAACTATGTAGTTGATTTCTTCATCGCACCGGGAGATACGTAGGAGCAAGCTCGCACTCTTGTCAAACACATTAATAAAAACCTTTCTATTAAGCATACTTTTATTTCAAAATCACGTTCAAAAAACAAACAATTGAAATTCATATTTAACAACAAATAAAAATAAATATATTTAAATTAATCTTAATTTTGCACAATTAGTTATAGATAACCGTATTTTTAATGGATGTCGTAGAGTGCTAATACATTCCCTACGCATAATCGACTCCAAAACTCAAAATTTGTTTTAAAGGCCATTTTTATTTTTAAGAGTTTCCCAATATTTTTTCTATTTTAAAATAAATTTTGATGACAACTCCATTGAATTCGAGAAACACTTGAAATTTTAGGCCGCGACAGCTGGCGACTCCACTGGGGACCCTTAGAGAGTCAAGCCTAATATAATTAATTGTGCTTAATTTTTAACTTTTTCTATATTTGTTTGATTTTCATTTTCTTTTACTTATGTGTTTATTATTTCTTAATAAATATTAGTTTTCATTATAATATTCTTTTAAGCTAGTAGACTGTCTTTTATTTTATTTTTTATTATTAATTTTCTATTTTTTATTTTTTTATATGTATATATGTTTTATTAGCATTATGGAGCTATTGATTTATGTTTATTCCACACCCTACACTTTTACTAGGACACACACGTATGAGTGGAACCTTATACCCGAATTTGAACAAAACTTAAGTTTAGTTTCGAGATTGTGTAGTGGTAGCCTTCTGGATGTACATCATGTTTGGTTAGCATGAAAATCTCACCTAGAGACATACGATACCACTTTATGCGGGATCATGTTCTCAAGGGAAATATTGAAGTTACAGTTGTGGATACACATAATCAACTAGCAGATATCTTCGCAAATTCATTGCCTAAAGATTTATTCTATAAGATACGAAGAGAACTTGACATTTTAAATAAAAATGATATCTAATGCATGGTACTGATACTTTGTAAGACACTTCTCTTCAAAACTCTAGAATCTTCACTTAATAAGTTGATAAAATTGATGCTTTGATGTATATGTGCTTTCTAAATATGAATATGTGCTCTAAATATTGTCTTTTAGTGAAAATTCGACTTAAAAACAAATTTTTTGTTATCGTAGCCGAATACACATTGTTTTTATTCGAATACACGTTTTCAGAAAATTTTGTATTCAACTACAACCAGTGTAGCCTAATACAATTTCAAGTTTTTCCCTTTATATAATCATTTTCGTGTGTTAGGTCATTTGCTTACAATTTCAGTAGCTGAATAGAGATTTTCTCCACTTCCATTTCTCCAAAAATCTCATCCAATCTTACATGCAACTGTTACCCAATCTCTATACTATCATCCATTACATCTAAGATCACTCCAAACTAACAAGTGTCACTTCAAACTCAAATTTCCCAAACCCAAATCCCCATTTTTTCCCAAATCCGAAAAACTTCACCTTCTTTAATTTTCACCATGGGTGCACGGAAAAGAGGTTCCATAACAAAGCATACTGCAATGGGTCCTTCAAAAAGGAGGGCTAGAAATGATAATGTGGCAGACTTATCCCAATTACTTCACTCACCCGTAGAAATCAACTGGTTCAAAACCTACTACTTAGACAAAAAGTTGATCACTCCTAAGTATGGTACTTTTGATTATTTCTCAGCTTTTAAATTTTTTGAGTTACTTAAGGCCTAACATTTGGAAGCTTTCATTGGTTATAACGACTCCATATATCCTAATTTAGTTAGGGTATTTTACTGCAATCTTAAGAAGGAATGGTTTAAGTTGGTGTCTCAGGTAAAGGGAAAACACATTGAGTTAGAAACTCAAACAATTGGAAAATATTGAAGCTACCATTTGAAGGTCAGAAACTTATGCCTGAAAATTTATGTGAATGAGAACATATTACCAAATATGATGTTTATGTTTCATTGTGCTAGTTTGACAAAAACACCATGGAACAAAAATGGGCACATACTGGTTCTATAGGCAACGATACAGAGTTTGAAATCTCATCGTTAACAACAGGTTGTTGCATTATTTTCTAAGCTACATTCTAGTTCCTAAGGTAGGCAATTATTCTCAAATATCTGAATTTGAGTTTCAGATCATGTTCTTCATGCTAGAAGGATCTGATCTCAACTAGTCTTATTTGGTTTGCTCTGTTATGTTTGCTTCCAAGGATGTTATTGGTTTACCTTATGCTAAAGAAATTACTAGAATCTTGGATCATTTTAAAGTGGACTTTTTTGGTGAAGTAATGTATACACCAACAAAGGACAATGTGTTGGATTTGATGTGCTCCCAAGTATGAAGATTGTGTGGAACGAGCAACTTCAGGCCTATGTCCATAAAGGCGATCTTGGCCAAACAACTATGGCTGCCCAGGATGACGAAGACGCAGAAGAAATGACATCAGATGATTATCACATTTCAAATCGCATGGTCATGGACAAGATCAACTCTCTGCAGACCTTCATCGTTGCACAGTTTCAGACTATGGACACCTTCATCAACAAACGATTTCACTCCATGGAGACCACCATTGTCCAAAACCATGAACCGCTATTGCATGAACTAAATGGCATGTCCGTCAAAATTGATCACCTTCACCTCCCACTAGATGATGATATGTAATCGACTACTGTAATTTATGTTGTTTTCTTTCAATGCTTTGTCAAACATTTTGTTTAAATTTGTAACATTACTGATGTATGCCTTAAAAAATGTTTATCTTTGAATTATGATATTTGATGCTATCTTTCCTATCTTGTGTGATATATATATTTTGTATTCTTGGAAAATTTTGTTTGTTGTTTTTTTTTTCTTCTTTTTTAATCATGTCAAAATAGGGAGAAAATTATATGTTGTTGTTGTTAAAGAATTGGTAGGTTTTCAAAACTTTCTAAAAACATGATAGCATGAACTCAAGATCAAAGGGGGAGTAAACATATATTAAGGGGGAGAAAAATCAAAACGATCAACGCGTTGAAGTTTTCAACAACAATAAGGTTTTGTCATCATCAAAAAGGGGATGATGTAAAATGCTTATGTTTGTTATGAAGACAAATACCAAGGAAAGTGATCAAGTTGCAAGCTAAAAAAGAAGTCAACAATCAAGTCAACTATGGCCAATATGCTAGAAGTCTTATAATGTAAGGTACATGATGCAATCTAATATTATTATATTTCAAATGCACATAAGAACATTCCATATTAGCATATGCATCAAAAGAATTTTTAAAGTGTCAAAATGCATGAACAATGTTTGAAAACCAAGTTTTTGACAAAAATCAAAGTTGTATTTGACTACAGCATGTTGTAGCCGAATACAGACTAGTCAGTAGAAAAAACTGAATATATGTATTCGACTACGAGATGGTGTAGCCGAATACAAATACTAAGTCAATAGCTAAAACTGCATTCTTGTATTCGACTACAACATGGTGTAACCGAATACAAAACCAAGTCAATGGCAAAATCCAATCATCTATATTCGACTATAGGGTGTTGTATTCGAATACAAGGTTAAAATTTTCAAATAAAACTGAACGTTATAGAGGTGTATTTGACTACACTCATGTTGTACCCAAATACAATTGCGAAACAATGCAATTTTTCAGTTCAGATTCAACTTGGATCATTGCATATATTCATCAAACCTCTAATAACGATTGCCACTAATCTAAAGTGATATCTAAGGAGTATAAATACTTCATAGATTCATATTTAACTTAACAATCTTTACATCAATCTTAGAACAATTTTGAACCAACTTTTTGAAATATTTTGAATTATTCAAAGTCTTACTTTCATATTTCAAGTACATATTTACATTGTTATATTATTGAGAAAGATATTCTATTGTACTTGAAATTATATTAGATTATTATCATTGTACTCATTTGTTACACTTTTGATTTCAGTCAAAGTCATTATTGTAAAACAATTCAAGTTAGTGTGTAAATTGATAAAAGTGTGTACTTTCTTCAAGTGTTGTAAATTAGGATACTGGTGTGCTATCTTAGGGTGATTGTTAGCAGTTTGTAACTTAAGCCTTAGAGTTAGACTTGTACTTATTCTAACAAATAGTGAAAAATCTATTGTGATGTGCAAGAGGACTGGATGTACCCTTAGTTGTAATGGGAACCGGGATAAATTGACGTGTTCTTTATTTTTCTGCCATTTACATATTTCCATACACTAATCCTAAACAGAAAAATAAGCCACGAAGTCTCTAAAAATCAGAAAATTTCTTAACACCTAATTCACCCCCTCTTAGGTGTGCCTCTATACTAACATCTTTTCGGGTTAAGCAAGTCAAACAAAGTACCATTTGAGAGAAACTCTTGATGAATATTTTATAATAACCTACAAGTCCTAAAAAACTCTTAACCTCGATAATGTTCTTAGGTTTTTCCTAATTGATTACCATCTCAACTTTAGAGGGATCAACTAACACACTTCCCTATGAAATCATATGTCCTACGAACCTCACTTTTGTCATCCAAATTCACACTTACTGAATTTGGCAAACAATTTCTTATTCTAGAGAGTTTGAAGTACAGTCTATAGATGCTCCCCATAATCTTGAGGACTCACTAGGACAATTTTCAACCACTTGCAATATAAACTACCAAAAGAGAAGGTAGTGGTTACATTTCTAAATTAAGTCTCTAGACGCATTTGGAATATATGAATAA
The DNA here is from genome assembly GCA_037974775.1 of Cicer pinnatifidum. Lineage (NCBI taxonomy): Eukaryota > Viridiplantae > Streptophyta > Magnoliopsida > Fabales > Fabaceae > Cicer > Cicer pinnatifidum. The sequence continues at coordinate 11,653,623 of JBBPBR010000006.1, forward strand.
GTAGGTAGCGTCATAATAAAAAACTGTAAGAATTTCTTTATATAGATAACACGTACTAGCAATCTGATCATTGCTTCCCTTATCCATCTTGGATTCAAGAACATAAACTCTCCTAGTATATATTAATATATATACTATGTATTAGCAAAAAAAAACTTTCAAAAAAAGAGTGTTATATTTAAACTTTCAAACACAATTAGTTTTATTCGAAACTGGTCTATATAACTCAAGTTATTGTATTCTAAAGTCAACAACATTACATAATAATCTTATATCGCAATTGTGTTTACAATACTACCGAACCATTTCTATATTTAGCCAAAATCATAAATTTAACATGATAAAACTATTATATCTCTTCTTTCAGACCCAACTAGTTTCACTCAAAAAAAAGTTTCCTAACTTAAGATATAGATATTTTAAGATAACTAATGTTGAGCAACTTATAAAACAGAACAATCAATTTCATAAAATCACAAAAACTTGTAAAATTAATACAAACTTATTAAAATTTACATTAACAAAGTACTAGAAATAAGCTTTCAAGTCCAATTAATTTCACTCAAAACTGATTGTTATTGCTTATGCTATACACATTTTAACTCAATTACGTCATAATCTTTTTCCACACAAAACATTAAAACTTTGCTAATTTAATTAAAATACCATAAGATGTCTGATTTGAATAAATGACAATATTTTGGAAAGCTTAGATGTATAGTTTATTAATAATTTTTTATTTTTAATAACAAACATTCAATTATATAAGTACAAAAACAACAACAAAAAATTTCCGACTTGTAACTCAATTTTCTCTATCAATTCTCAATGAAAATTGGTGAAACCAGTTCCTAATTCGAATGTATTTAAGTCTAGTTTCTAACGTAGCAGAAATATGCTCCAAACACTATATATGGAGAAAGTTATGAACAAAATATCAAAAATATACCAATATGGGTTCAAAGACAACATTATACTATTTTCATTTTAAGTTTTATATTCTCAAATTCATCTTCTCGACTTAGTAAAATGCATTCAAAATTCTGCATAAAATCAACTAATTACCAATACTAAACAACTATCATATCATCACTAACCCAATCACAACACTCAACCATCATAATAAAACAACTATTTATAATAATTAATTCAAACACCTAACATGCATTCTTAATAATCAATAATACTAAGTAAAATAGGATTATCATAATACCCAAACATTTAAATCATGAACAATTATTAGCAGTATGCAAATCAAGATCTCTAAGCACACTTAAGAGATATGTTGAGAGAATTTTTTGTATTACCTCAAAAAATAGAAATCAAACCAGATGAAATCTACCATAGTTGAACTTTTATGTTTTCTTTTCAAACATGCAAGAATCCTAACCTCAAAATTGACTCATTCTTTTTCTATTATCCTTCCATAGTTAAACCCTTAATTCTCCTATCTTTTCTTATTTTCTTGATGGATTTGAACTAAATCAATGTTTGGTTAACCCTCGGCAGCACGCTGTGGATATTGCAAAAATGTGTATAATTATTAATTTTCGTGCTTTGTTGTTGACTATAAATCTTAACTGGTTGATGATGTAATTTGTGTTTTTCACTTTGTTGACATGTCTAATACTAACCCAACTTTTTAATATATATCCTTTTATACTTTAAAAAAAAAAAAAAAAATCAACAACTAACTTTACATGGACTCACTCTACACATACACGCGCCAAAAATTGGTGAATATTCATGCTCGCTGCAAAACCCTGACACTCACTCTACACTCTTCCAAGTAACAAACCCTACTCTACCTCCCTTTCTCCGGCGAAATGTCCACCCGCATCGACATGTCACTCGACGACATTATCAACAAGTCCGCCTGTCGCCGCGGAAATCACGGCGATCACGGTCCGAACCGCCACTTCGGTTTCCGTTTTCCGGTCAGGAAAACACCGTACTCCATTTCTCAGTCTCAGGTCATTTCGGAATTCGTTCATTTTATCATGAATAACAGAAAAATGAAATGAAACAGTTTTTTTTTTTTGCTTTTGATTGTTTGAGACGGAATAAATGAATGAAGTTATAATGATAAGAATGCAGCTCGCGAGAGAAGCGTCGCGAAGAAGTAGCTTCGATGTTCCAGAAATGGTTTTCGATCTTGGTGATGTTCAGCCTCAGCTTAAGCCTCTCACCAAACTCTATATTTCTAATTTGGATTGTAGGGTTTCCAACGATGACATTCTGGTATTATCGTTATTATTGTATACTTTTTTTAAAATGTATTATTACTATTATTTCGTTGTAATATTATTTTTTGTTTTTCTCTTGCTATTGCAATATTATTGTCATTGTTGTTGTTGCATTATCATTATAATTTCTATTGTATTACTCCTTCAGTTTCAAAAATGAGTTTTGTTTAAGTTTTTTCCACTTATATTGAGAAATGCAATAGATAAAAAGAATTGCAATAAACAAAAGAAAGAGAAAAGTCATTTTGCCGAATTATTTTTATGAACTATTGGTGTTTCACTATCATAAATGCAAAGTAGAGTTAATGTTTTGGTAGTGTACGAAGTAATAATTGAATGGTACAAATGAAAAAAATAATTAAATTTGCATTGAAACAATTTTTTTTTGCTAAAGTGACACTCATTTTGAAACGGAGGGAGTACTTTATACTGTTATTATTACAAGTTAAATGGATGTTTTACACTGACATCTGATATAAGCCATCCATTTTTCCATGTCACCAACTAATTTTACAATGCTGTCTGATACACAAGATGGGTGGTAGTGGCAGAATACATGATTCTCATTAGATGTCAGTGTAAAACTAAAATACACTTATTAATCCATTTTATGGTATTTCAATTGAGCCTTTGGTTCAAGTTTCTCATATCAAGCTTTGTTTTTATGGTGTTACTAGCTCTGGCTTATACAGGGACAATTCAAATTTGAGGATTAAGTACTATTACATCATGGCAGGAATATTTTCTGCGTAAATTTTAACTGTCCATTTAATATGCTACTTGATGATCATCTTTTATTATGATGATGCACATACTCTAGTATAATTTGTGTCAATTTGGATTTTGCATGGCGTGTAGTTTGCGTGTTTGCATATCATATTTTCCTTGTTGGTGCAACAATTTGCTTGTGTTACCAAGCTTTTGTGGGCACATACTATGTAACACCAACGCTTCAGATTGAAAGGGTGTCCTGGGTCACTGATATATATATATATATATATATATATATATATATATATATATATATATATATATATATATATATATATATATATATATATATATATATATATATATTCAATTTTCTCAAATCATTACTGGTGTGGATGTGTTGGTATCAATGTTGTGTTTGGCATTTGTGTATGTATCAATGCGTCATACGAGCCCACTAGCTTTACTTTTTAGTTTATCTGCATCATTGGAAGTTCATATCTCTGTCTAGAACATATAGTTTACTTTGGAGTTCTTGGTTCTGAGAATGTTGCTGCTTGCTACTGTTTGCTGTGTATATTCAATTAATTCAGTTAGTAAATATTATTTGTAATGATGGATAACCCTTATCAATCTGGTTTCTGAATCTGAAATTGGATCACAAAGTATTTTTTCTTTTATGCCCTCTGAGGTAAATCAAAGAGTCATCATTATTGCAATTTGAAGGTATGACATGTACCCAAACACCGGACTCACCCCTGCCACCAATGCTACACCCAAATGATTTTCATCAAAGATTTTGTTCCCTCACCAGTCACCAGTCACCCCCTTCTTTTTAAAACCTTTTTGTAAAAGAAAAAAAGTGTTTTTGTCAGTCAGATAATATGAAAAATTGAAAACTCTTATCTGCCTTTTACAGCTGTTGTTTTCAGAAGAGGGTGAGTTGGAAAGACATTCCATTCATTATGATCCGTTTGGGAGATCAAAAGGAACAGCAGAGGTTGTTTTTACAAAACAGTCTGATGCTTTAGCAGCTATCAAGAAATACAACAATATGAACCTTGATGGAAAGCCATTGCAAATTGAGCTTGTTGGAACAAGTTTGGTTACTCCTGCTGCTGCTATGCCTCTTGCTCAAAGTAGCTTACTGGGAAGACCAAATGATTTATTTCTAAGGTGGGAGATCCCGATTTCTGGTCTTATGAGCTCTTAGCTCTCTAAGCATGTATTATGTCGGAGTTGTGAATATCTAGTATCTTGTGGAAAATATATAATAAACTCCAGTTAAATGTTTCACTTGTTCCATGATATCAAAGGTTATGTTTATTGATGTGTAATATTGAAGAATTTTAACAGTTTTTGGTTGAGGTTTAGGGTTTAGGGATAAGGTGTTAGATATATGTATATGTGGTTGTTGAGACCCTTGCCCTGATCTGCAAACATGATAGTGCCATGGAAATTGTTCGTGTACTCATTGTCAGGTTTTCTCCTGCATGTCCCATATATATCTCCTCTCTAATTACTACTAGTTTCATACTGTTTTTTCACAGGGAAGAAAGGCGGTTCGGAGGTAGTAGGTACCATAATTACTTTACTCACCTCCATTCTCCAAGGAACGGTCGAGAACAGAAGAATCATATACGAAAGGTATCTTCTAGAGATATTGGCCATGGCTTTGAGAGTTATCACCAACGCCGCCGGGTAGAAGCAAAGTGCCATTTTAAGAAATTGTCTGTGAAAGATCTTGATGAAGACTTGGAGAAGTATCGATCAGAGGCTATGCAGATAAAGAGAAAATGGAAAGAGAAATCATGAATGATAGCTAGAATGATTCCTATTATGAGGTAAATAGGTCAGAAAAACATTGGGTACAGGATATTGGTCATAGGTTTGGGATTTTGATTTTCATGACTTTAAGTATTAGTTTGTCCTTTGTACATGTCAGTTTGAAACTTTCAGCAGATTTATTTTCCAAATATCTCCCCTGATTATTTCTTTGGTCCAAAAAAACCGTTAACTTTTATCATATAAGCATATTATAAATGTGAAATCTGAGCTGAAAAATCGGTCCGCCGAACTAAGTTTTCTTCATTAATTTTTTATCCAAAAATCATGTTACTAATAATTATATGAGAAGACTAAAAAGATCGACAATGTCCCGATAGATTAAATGAATTAACTTTCTTTCAAGATAAATTAACTTCCTTAAACTCTTATCATTCAAAAATCTAAAAATACTTATTTTAAATTTAAATCTAAAAATTGAAAATTTAAATTTATTTTAAATATTATTATAAACTATATAATAAATTATTAAAAAAAATCTAGAGAATAATAAGTTTGATAAATATATGATATATGGCACAATATTATGACATTGTTTGATTTATGTACTTGACTATAAGAAGTGAAATAGAATTTGGTTGTAATAATTTATTTTAATTAATTAAAAATGACCTCATCAACAAAGTTTGAATACCTCAACTGATTTGAACTACGTGTTGAAGAAATGGAAAATATTCAAATTCAAACCCTGATGAAGAAGAAATAACATAAGTGGATTATAACTGACACCTTGAATGGAAACTGTTTCATGTAAGTTATTTTTTTTTCTTTCAAATTTAAATTGTGTCTAATGTCTACACAATCTCTTTCCCTTTTTTTCCTTTATTGATAGATAAGAGATAATGGGTAATATTATAAGTAGGAACATAAAAGCTGAAAAAACTGTACCAAACTAAAAAAAGCAAACCGAATTTAGCCAAAAAAGAACTAAACCGTTTCATAGAGTTCACAAACTGAATTATTTTAAACACAATTCAATAACCAAACCGCATCCAAACCAAACCGAAAATATAAGAATCAAACCAGTTGCAACAACAAAATCTGTCATCTCAGCAAATTCTCAACACATTCTATTAACTCAAAAAGCAAAGTCTACATTCACTCTCTAATATAAGAAATCCCTTCATTTTAAAGAATCTTTAATATCAATAATCACACAGGTGGAGTTATTCCATAGATGATTTCCTCAGAATTCTTAGGTTAAAACTGGTGCACAATTCAGGTCATATATTTTCCCTGTAATTATATACCACAAATCATTCATCATAATAATAACTCATGCAACATTATATTTGGCCAAGGAGTCTTAAGGTGGTATAATAATTTGGGTGAGTTGGAATGACAAAAAAGTCACAGATACAATTATTATTCTAATAAAATTAGTAACTAATGACTAACATTAGCTATTAAAAAAAAACATTATGCTCAAATGTTTAAGATCATGTTGGAGACTTTGGCAAAAGTTGATTGACTTTTCATATTCGAAATGCATGTCTGGTGTAACAAGATTACACGGCCAAAATGCCTCAGGTAAGAATATATTAAGTACAAAGGTGCGGTAGTTATTGTTTTCCTTATTAGAATAATCAACTCTCACTTTTAATCTTTTGTTTGCTTACTTACATTATTCAAAATATAAATGGCAGAACAAAGTCACTTTGATAATATCTTAAACAATTGGTACACGGCAAATAAAAACACGTTGGTTAGAAAACTGAAACCAAGGTGCCCTGGACCAAATAAACAGTTCAGTTTGGTTCGAAATGAAGCAAAACCGGTGCGGTTTTTCTGAACTATGTTCCTAGTTTGGTTAGGTTTTTGTAATGAACCAAATTGTGAACAGGCCTAATTATAAGTGTGCTAGAACTGTTCAGCATTAGCCATCAACTTTTGCTAAAGATCAGTTACGTACTAAGATCTACATTGTTTTTATATCTTAATACAAGGAATAATAAATACGGGGCTGTTATCAAGAAAATTGTTACACAACCATTCCCGTAATAAAGTCATGTATAAATAATGTACATATCAATCTCTCACTACACATTACAATTTTCGCAAAAGGAAATGGATCAAAAATGAAAAGAAAAACAATCACATATTTACAGAAAACAAGGAGAGCAGAGCTAGGGATGCATCTAAAAGTAGACATCCCATGATACTCCAATCAAAGGATCTCCTTGTGACCTGTGATATATATATATATATATTAACAACTTACAAAACTGAGTTCTAACTTTTCCCATGAAAGGTCCTGTATGCCAAGTGAAAAATGGAAGCATAGAGGCAGCCTTCATAAATGAAAAAAATTGAAGGCCTGGTGGGAATCTAATCCTGTACAAAAGAAAGAATCTTATGGAGTTCTGCATATATTTTTCCTTGGAATATAATGCACACCAGCCAGCAACTGCATACACAAAATGATCACATTAAAGATGTCATAAGCAGCTATTCCTATGAAATCAAATTAAATAAAATTGACTTATTTGAACTTATCTAGTGGCATAAGCATTTGCAGAACATATGAAAACAGTTTATGACATGTCCATAAACTATTTTCAACTTAATTCCATAAGCTTTCCATGATAGCTTATGAAAATAATTATGTGCATGTTTGGTTTCACGTCAGCATTTTCAAAATCACGATGAGCCACTCTGTTTTTGCAAAATCACAACCGTGATTATGTCAATCCCACTGTGAAACTAAACCAAACATGCACTTATAGTTTATATGAAAACAGTTTGATTTTATTTTATATTTTGTTATCGAAATAACTTATATGCAAGCACTTATATAATAAACTCTCATTCTATAAGCAATTAAGCTTTCTTTTATTTTTCTTAAAGACATGAGTTGGTTCGACACAGAAAGGCCTTGAATATCACACAAAATTTAGCTTGTCTATTGACAGCTACGAAGGCCTGTACTAATAATCATCTTAACTCTGACTCAAGACTGGGTTTTCAAGAAAATGCATATTGTTTTTAGTTCTAAATGCAACTATTTATGAATAGACATGCTTGCAAGAGCCCATTTGGATTACAAATGGGTTCCCAAAAAAGCAAGAGAGGAAGAGAGAGACGTACCTGAAGGCAGGCTTAGCTCAGCAACAATCAGTAGTTGGGTGGACGAAATCAGGTACATTAAAAAATTATTCATCAACAGAACTCTGCCTTCTCTCAGTTGTTGACATACACAGGGAAGATGAAGGCATGATATGATGGCAGATACAACATGGCTCTCCAAAAGAGTAATAATATCATTGAAGAGAGAGATCAACAGGAATTGAGGGCATGCAGAACTTTTTCTAGTTCTGGTAATTATTTCTCGGAATAATCAATCAATATTTTATGAGTATCCCAATTCCACTGGCTCTCATTCTCTGGCCACACTAATACCCCCCTCGGCCATGTTGAAAAATAAATCACAATTTTGTTTATGAAGGAGACGTGTCCTGGATATATGTGTTTCAAATTTAAGTCAATTGAATGATGAAAGATTTTTCTTGAGAATCAATGGCGACAATTTGTTGAACCAACACGTATATCCAAACTCCAAACAATATCTTCCTCCAGAAAGACATGCCATGATGATCACAAGTCAATTCCAAGATCATTTGCCAGTTGAATTATGCCACGCATTTGAAGGTATGGATTTTCCAATAGTTTTTCATTGTTACTCTGCATTGCAAATGCAAAGCATAATTTAACAACAGACAAGTTAATATTAAATCACCAATATTAAGAAAATTGCAGAGAAAACAAACATCTAAAGATATTACTTATATTTCACCTAGCGTTTAGACTTCTCGATAAAAATAATAGAAGTTAGAAAATTTAGACGATTACTTTCAAAAATCAAATCAGTTATTTGATTGATAAGGATTAAATTATAAATAAAATAGTTTAAATGAAAAGTGAAATTGGCAGAAAAAAATAGTTACACCAAATTGAATGAAGGGTAATAATAACTATACTCATCAATTAGAAAATCAATGGCTGAGATTGTGATCATGTCATGCACTGACAATCTAAAAAATTGTTAAATCCCAACCGTTGTGATTACCTAGTTAATGACTTGAACTCCTTATTCAGACACTTACATTGGAGAAGTCAAATCCCCTTCTATATATACTTTTGTTTTGCATGATGTTTTAAGGGGCTAAATCAGAGTAGCAGTAGTAGTATGCAATAACTTGTTAAAACTCTGGATTGATTTCAACCAAAAGCGTTACAGATCTACAAGTGAATATCAGCAACCTTTTGTTATTCAAATAAATGTTTTAAAATAAGATTTTTTATTAACTATGTCGACATCCGGTTGCCTTGCCACTTGAGGATCACACCACCAATTAAATCCAACTTCCAACAAGTATCGTCTCTAGATAAGTCGTGAATCTTTCTCTCTAGGCAGCATAGTATTTCACATTGTGGAAATTAAAGGGTTAGATAGAAAAGCGGGTTCTAATAATATAATAATGTATAAGATATGTGCTACAAAACACTAAACTAACAAGACTCCTTAACATGAATACGTGATAACCCTAATGTTCCAACATAATTCAATACTTGCATGAATGATCTTGAAAATTTATCATTTTATGTTATTTAATACATATCCACTGCTATAGGAAATCTTCTCCAGAAGCTAAATTGTACCATTTTTGTCCTTCATCAATGATGGTCATTGATCATGAAAGTAATGAAAAAGGCAGAATTTGAATATGACCTTTAAATGCAAGATTAAAATGTTAATTTGGGGTTTACTTTAGTAGAAGAGGAGCTTCACCAAATCATTAAAAAACAACAGTACCTGTTGAGCTTTAACAACAAGATTCTGAAGCATGTGTTGATATTTCTCTGGCTTCTCAGTCATCATTCGCTGTAGCAACAACAAATTATTATAACATTACACATGATTATATTTATTTCCCTAATTCATCTATTTTCAACACCAAAAATCAATTAAAATCCATGCCTTCAGAAGAAAAGCAGAAGAATAATATGCCACTCTTGAATCTGTGTCATCCAAAAGTTCCCTGCCAGATGCAAGAAGACTCTGTGGTTTACATTTCAATGTATAACAGTAACAAATAAGAAGTGCAACAAATTTACAAAGAATACATAAATTTTGGATCACCTGAAAAATTGTTCCTGACCTACTTCCTGGAAAGCAACAGGATCTGCTGAGCATTTACCAATAAGAAGTAGAATAAGAATGGCCCGAATATCCGATGTGGCACCAGGCAGGTTTCCTCTTCCTTTACTTCCAACAGCAACACCTAAAGCAATATCATCTGTTGCTGCTCCGGCCAATTGAATGAGTGGCCAATATAGTAAGGCAGCAGGAACACGTGCAATTAATTGCATGGGGACAATTGCTCGTCCTTGGAGAAGAGCTGTCATTGATGAGGTATCGTGATCTGGATGGTAGTTATTGGGGTAGTCAGGTCTTCTATTAGTTTCTTGCTTGTGTTCATCCCAGTGAAAAGTATCTTGTCGGAGGACATGATTATCAATGTCAGATTTTTTGCTTACACTAGTGAGATTTATATTTCTGTCATGTTGCACATCATCACCATAGGGTAGCGTTGTAGCAGGAGGAACTCTTAGACACAATTGAGAGAATAGTAGGTCACACATCTGTTTAGAAGCAGAGAAAGTGTTCAGCAAAACAAGTTACAAATATGACAAACAACATGTAAACCGACATCCTAAATGTTAACCCAAATAAGAACATTCTCCAAACATTCCTCTAAGGATTTGCGTTTACATTGATAACTCTGAAATAAGATTTCATCTATATATACCTGTAATAAATACAATACTCATATTTGGTGTGTAGCCTTTAAAAATACAATAATACCCTCTACAGTTATTTTTATTCACGCATGCAAAGGAAAGAATAAGAGCAGTTTGCTTATTCTTATATACGGTTGCCACCAAACATTTAGTTATTGAATATTGAACACTTATGGAAACCAACTCACAAGATGGGAGTGGGTGGTTGGTTAACTATCACTTTGAAAAAACATATATTCTATTTCTACACATGAAAATACTACATAAGAACACCAACCGCACTAATGTGTATATTCAATTTTTATAATTATATTTAACCAATTTCTCTCATTTTATTTAAAATTAACATTAAAATTATACAAAAATTATTGTTCAAGATTAACATACGTTAGTGTAATAGAAAAAGTGGACGGCACAGGAGTGCTCATCTGCTCACTAGTATATAACCAAAGAAACATTGTAGCTACTTAAAGGTCTATGTGATTAGAGTTTATAGAAAGTAGTATCATTTATGATAACGTACTTCTGGACTTGACAAATAATCTCATTTTATTACAGACCATGGTCTATTGTGACGACCAAAAGTTTATAACAGTTCTCCGAACAAAACTCAATAGCAAACTATGTTGTTTTTCTGTGGCCATGACAAGATAAAGAACATGTATATTTAATTGCTGCCCTTTGTCAGAACTACTGTTGTTTGCCATTCTTTTATACGCATTTAATGTTATGATATGAGGATATTTAGCAAAACAGCTTTTTGGATTCAGAAACAATTACCTTCAGGATATTGATGCGGTCTGTTTCATTTATCTGAAACACCAAAGACAAAGCACTGCTCATTATGTCGATCACTGCATTGGCTTTCTCAAGATGCCAATCTTTCTTCCCATGCACCAGATCTTTGCTGTTTGATAGCTGCATTTCATGCTCATCTAGCAAAAATTTGCATCTCATAAGAAGTCTTTCCAGAACAAACATAAATCCCCATCTAATGTAGTTATATTTGGACTTTAAAAGGCCACACATAAGTAAAATGGACAAAGGAATATTTGATGTATCCAAAGAATCTTGAGTTCCAGCTTGAACGATTTTATGCTGAAAATATTTGATGCTTGACCATATATTTCCATCTCTTTCCTCACTAATTTCAGCAATAAGCAGATCACCTAACCAGATGTACCCATTTTGGCGGTACGAAATTCTTTCAGAATGAAGAAGGGAATGTAAAGTGACCCATGAGTGCTTTGCTTGCAAACCAATGCCATTTTGCAGAGCTGCGCCTTCCATATTTTCAAGAAACTTGTGATATTTGGTTATCTGAATCATAAGAGAGAATTCTTTGTCCAAATGAGTGAATGAACTTATTACAGTGTCAAACTTCTCTGCTACAATTTCCAGTAACTGCAAAGATTTACAAGAAACACTCAAGATACAAATGAATGTAAAATTCAAAAAGACTGAGTTTCTGCTACATCCGTAAGAAAATATATTTCAAATTGAAAGTAACAACAACTTCCCGATAGCCTGGCGTCACTTCTTATTTCTAATCAGTTAACTACCCTTGCAGCCAATTGAAGAAAGACCCAAATACACTATGTTGATGAGAGAAAAAAAATACATTTTCAATTTTGGTTACAACAAAAAATACTCTTGACTTCAAATATGAAGATTTAGTTAAAGATGCCATCCATTATACAACAATTTACAATTTTCTCAAAAACGCATCAATTATATGAAACACTGATAATTATGAAAGACATCCTTATTATCAATAATATACTGGCATATCGCTGAAGAGTTCCGATAGTTGTATCATACATCATGCGTAATCATACAACTTCAAAAATATTGCTGATGGCATTTGAAGCATGTACAGATTTTATTGTACAAATTTTGTTTTCGTAAAGTGTTGCCGTAGCACAGCCTTTCCAGTTTGCTTAGGGTATTACATAAGGCTATACACATAAATACAAAAAAATACTAGACGAACTCTTTTGCATACCTTCTCCCGTTATAAAACCACCTTTACAAACCAAATCCAAGTAGAAAATTCTCAATATTTTACAAACAAAATAGGTTTTTGATAATTAAGAAACCATTTGAAGGGCCTATTATGTCCATTAACTAATGTAATAAACATTCATCAAAGAAAATTAGATGAAGGGGTTGGGGGTGAAGAGGAGCTTGCTGGAATCCATGAAAAAGTATAACCCTAAAACTATTAAATAGGTAGACAAGAAAAAAATAAGATAGACATACTGCATTTAGCCGTTCACTGTTGGGATATCTGGACAAGGCAGGCGCAATTGATCTTCTCAAAATCTCTCCAATGCTTTCTACCCCAAGTTTGACAGAAATATAAAATGCCTCGGGCGCATTTGCTTGAGCAAGTAAAGAAGCAAGAGGTTGGATCTCATCATCACTGTATTCATTGACTCCTGTAGCTATACATGTTTCATTTATTTGATGCAGAATGTAATCAAAAAGCACCGAATACAAATTTTTCCTTTCTTCTCTTGAGTTTGCAAGGGAATACTGCATTAACATATAGATAAAACCAGGGAAATCATTTAATTTGAAAAAGTCTCAAGAATTAGGGAAATATATTTTATTGAATTGAAATATGCTAACAATATATCACACACACACACATATATATACACACACAAGATTACTATACAACCAAATCCCTATTATTACTCCTATACAACCAAATCCCTATAACTAAGGGATATATTTAATAATACAACAGAAATAGATTTTGACACTCCCCTTAAGTTGGTGAATAGGTGTTCTCCATTCCCAACTTGGATATAATTCTTTCAAAGTAGTTATTGTTTATCCCTTTAGTTAGAAGATATGCAAAGTTGCCTTGGGAGGAGACGTATGGAGTGCAAATTAGGCCACTGTCGAGTTTCTCTTTGTTGAAATGTCTATCAACTTTAATATGCTTGGTTCATGTCAACTTTAATATGCTTGGTTCTATCATGCTGCACTGAATTATGTGCTATGCTAATAACAAATTTCTTATCACAATAGAGTTTCATTGGTTCATCCCACTTTATCTTCAGGTCCTTCAAAATGATCTTCAACCATAGTAACTTGCATATCTATTGTGAATTGCCCAAAATTCTGCATTGGATCTAGATATCACACTATGTTTCTTACTCTTCCAAGTCACAAGATTCTCACATAGGAAAGTACAATATCATGTGGTTGACCTATCTACAATTGACCCTGTATAGTCAGCATCATTATATGCTTCAAGACCCACATTTCCATTTTGTCTGAACAAAATTCCTCTTCCCGGAGTTCCTTGCAAGTGTACCTCCTTTAGTTGGTGCATGAATTGGCTGACTAGGCTTATAACGAAGGCAACATTAGGTCTAGTATGTGATATATATGAGTCTTCCAACTAACCTTTGGTACATTTCCTTGTCAACTACAATGTCTTCTTCTACATTTCACAACTTTAAATTTGGATCTATTGGTATGCTTGCAGGCTTGCATGCTATCTTGCCTATTTCTTGCAGAAGATCTATGATGTATTTTTGTTGGGATATGAAAAGTCCTTTCTTAGAGTGAGCCACTTCAATTCCCAAGAAATACTTCAATTTTCCCAAGGTTTTAATAATAGTTGCTCCTTTTCATCATCACAGGTCACTATAATGCCATCCACATATATCAATAACAATGTTACTCCCCCTAACTCAAAGTGTTTGATAAAGAGGGTATGATCTCTTTGGCTTTGTTTGAAGCCTAGATCTACCATGACTCTAGCAAATCTCTCAAACCACACTCGTGGCGATTGTTTAATCTCATATAGACCCTTCTTTAGCTTACAAACCGTGTTGGAAACAATATGCTCACTGTATCCAAGGCTTAAGTCCATATAAATCTTTTCTTCTAGATCTCCATGGAGAAATGCATTTTTTACATCAAATTGGTGCAAGTTCCAACTGTAATTAGTTGCTAGAGATAATATCACCCTGACAGTATTCATTTTTGCAACCGGAGCAAATGTTTTCAAATAATCCACTCCATACGTTTGGGTAAATCCTTTAGCTACCAACCTTGCCTTGTACCAATCAATAGACCCATCATTTCCAAGTCCATGGCTTGTTTCCATTCCCTATCAAACAATGCTTCAGATAGAGAGGTAGGTATAGTGGTAGTGTTCAGGCTTGTGAGGAAGGCTTTATGGGTAGGTGAGAATTGTTCAAAGCATAGGTAGTTGGATAAAGGGTGAGTGACTTGTTGGTACAAGTCCTAGTATTCTTCCTAAGGACAATTGAGATATGGAGGTCATCATAAGTTGGAGGTATGTTGGATTCTAATTCTAGTGCATGGGAAGATTCATAGATTGGATCACTAGAGTTTGAAGCGTCAAGGGAAGTTACCTCATGTAAATTCAGATTGACCTCTTGGATGTGAATAAATTCAAAGATGGCTTTTGTTCTTGTGTATACTAGATTATTCCCATATCTTACATTAGTGTCATCATTTCCATCTTTCTCAGAATTAATTTCAGTTTTAACATTGTTATTTCCTTTTTCAGTCTCAATTTCTAGTTCAAGAGTCAACTCATGAAATAGAAGAGACTCATCTTTCTTACTTGTATTCTCCCCCTGTAGATGAGTTTGACTAAAGTAACTTTCTTGTTCATGGAAGGTGACATTGCGAGAGACACATAATTATGGAACGATGGATGATAGCATTTATAATCTTTTTGAGTGGAAGGGTACCCGATAAAGGCACATTTTAAGACTCTAAAATCAAGTTTTCATCTACCATCACTATGGATATGGACGAACGACACCCAAATATTCTAGGGGGTAAGGTTACTGGAAGTGGACGCATCAAGATAAAATGAGGGTAGAGCCTCCATAGGAGTTTCGGAGGCAAGGACAGTAGAAGGTAAACAATTTATGAGATACAACACAATCAAAATAGCTTCTCCCCAAAATTTCTTGGGAACTTTATTTTGAAATAACGTTGCTTGAGTTTGCTTGAGTAATAAAAAAAAACATTAGATTATAGGCCTTGTGTTAGTTTTTGTATGGAAATTAAACTAGTAGACAATTTAGGAATATGAAGGACATTTCTTAGAATTATGGATGAGCTTATTTGGACATCTCCTTGACCTGTTGCAGTTATAAGGATACCATCTGTTGTTGATATTTTCTTGTTGCTAGGGCAAGGTGAATATGTGAAGAAGTGTGTAGGTAAGGATGTCATGTGGTCAGTGGCTCCAGTATCCAATACTGTTATATAATGTATTTGAAGCATTAAGTCCAAAAGAAAATTGAAACTTACCAAGAGGAAGTGTACTTGTATATACCAGAGAACTAGTACCTATTGGTTTCTCCAACTTACTAAGAAAGGATATCATCTTCTCTACTTCATCTTCATTGAGTCGGGGCAATCCACTTATGTTTTCTTTAGTTGTCATATCCGTAAAACCAACATACAAACGATATTAGAAACGAAAGATTGATCTATCAAACAAAACAAACTTCAAACATCCAAAAAATATCCACAAACTGTAATTGTGCTATAATGTCGCAATAACAATAGTGGCCAAAGTCTGCAATAGAAAAGTCCGAGCAAAAACCATGTGAGCTTCAAATGACTCACAGACAAAAGTGCTTCGATCGGAAAGTGAACACCCAAAACAGAATGAGAAACAGCGGATCTACAATATAATTGAAAACGGCAGTGAATGGAGGTCTATAAGGCGGTCAACGGTGGACAAACGGACGTGAACAGTAACGATGTGAATAGCAAACACACTATGCCAGCGAACAGGCCAGAAAGAAATCTCAAATTGCTGCAACAAAGGCAGCAAAAGGGGACACCATGAAGGTGGCTAAGGTTTCAAGAAAAATGATACCGCAATGGAGACTATAGGTTTATGCGGAAGTGAAACTCCCAAAGACAGAGAGCTCTGATACCATCTCTAAGAATTAGAGAAATATATTTTATAGAATTGAAATATACTAACAATACATTAGATATGTATACACAAGATTACTATACAACTAAATCCCTATTAATACTCCTATACAACCAAATCTCTATAATTGCGGGATATTTTAATAATAAAATAGAAAGAGATTTTGGCACTAAGCAATACCAAGTGTAGGACGCTAGTTCACGGCTTTATCTACAATCATACTATTCTGAAGGAAAAAAGCTAGAATCTTATCAATTAGATGATATGGAAAATCTATGTTGGGTAAATCAAGGAATCGCAACAGTCACGAGAAATTTATGGAGAGGTTCAAAATCTCCAGATTAAGGAACATAACGAAGTCTAAACAAATCTATATGATTAGCCTCAAGTCCAAAAATTTCAGTCCTATATAATACAAAGCAATACTATCAGTATTCACTACTAAAAGGACAACAGTGATTACATTGTAAATTTGTAATAATAATCACTATTGAAATTTGAAAGCATATTAATAGATCAAATATAGGCATACCTCAATAAAAATAAATGGAACTCCGCCAACCAGATCAAGTTGATCCACAAGAAACTTTGGTTTTCTAGATACAGGCTCTGCAACTTCATCAGGAACTTCGTAAAACATGTTGGTTAAAATGGAAACCAGCTTGCAATGAACTAATTCTGCCCAGGAATTCTCCCTACTGGCTCTTATAAGTCCCTTCAGAACCTAAAGGAAAATTAGGAGTAACTAAATTAAACACAGATATCATAATTAATGTCAGAAGGCACACTGATAATCGATAAAAGAAAACAGTGAACAAATTACTGAATAAAAACCCATGATAAAGAAGAGCAAGATTCATAAACTCCATTAGTAAGAATTATTTCATGGCCGAAATGCATAAACTACACAACTTAGTTACTTATAGATAAATTAAAACACAGTTGAAAACTAAAAACATCTATAGTCTGGATCTACAGTATTAGAATCTTTGTACGAGTGTTATTTATTTTTCTGAAAAATTCTAAAACATAAATAATCCAATAACAGTGCTAAGTAAAATAAACACACAAGTTAAGTAGTTTAATTTTAAAACAGGATTTATAAGCAAGAAAATAACACAAATATTCCCTAGTGAAAAAAAACACAAATCAACACCTCCTTTATCACTCTTTCTTAATAAGTGCAAGATAGTCAATAAGTACAATCAAATATAATGAATACTAGTGAAGTGTGTGCTTCTATAAACTGAAAGAATTTGTGAACCAATCAACAAGAGAGAAAATGGTTGATGAGATTCGCAAAGATAGAGAAGCGAACTAGCGTCAGTACTTAGTCTGTTACATAGAAGGTTTACCGGTACGTATAGAGTTAATTGTAATTGAACTGATAACTATCAGTGCAGTACCCTAATAGCTACACGTGTATTAACTGGAAGCCTTTAGAGGGGTTTAAAAAAACGTCGTCACTCGTCAGTACTTGCATAAGCAAGGAGAAGATTTTGTCGGAGGATTAATTCAAAGTATCAACAGTTAGTAAAAAGTTACAGTGGAGTATCAATACTTAGTTGGAACAATTGGTTAGTTAAGAGATGATTAAAGTTAAAAAGAAAGGTGAATTATAGAGAAAATAAAAGAAAATGGAAAAATTATACAGATCAAAAGGAATGAACGAAATGAGATGTGACAATTTGAAAGTAATAGGGACTTGATAGAAAAAAGTTCAGGACTCAAAACTGCCATCCATAACGAGATCGACAGTAATGAAATGCTCTACTTGCAATACTGCCACTGTGAAAACACTGTTGACAAAAACATTTTACACTTTCTCTAGTTTTTTTTCAACTTTTGAAAGAGCCACACGGTCTCTTAGTTTTAAGGTTTAATTACGCTTTTGGTTCTCTAAGTTAACAATTGTACAATTTCAGCCCCTCGGGTTACAATTGCATGAATGAAGTCCCTACAATCAAGTCCTTCTGTCCGTTAATACTCTAAATTTTTAATGCCACGAGTCTACGTGGTCAATCTGGGTATGTTTTGGGGCTAACTTATAGACCATCCTAGCAAGTTGACGTGGCCAAAGAAGGTCCCTTAGGCATGGTACTAGTTGCTCTAGAAGCTTCCCAAAGAGCCTCTTCAACAAGTCACAATGATACGTTTCTGGCCACATCAACTTGACAAATTGGCTTAAGTTAATACCAACTTAGGCCCATGTTGGCCAGTGGCCGCGTAGGCTTCCGAGACCTGATTGTAACGGCATACCTAGAGATCCAATTTTCACAATTGAAACAAGGGGAGCCAAAATTGCACACATGTAATACCTGAGGGAGCAAAAGTACAACTATCCAATTGAAAAAGTTTGACTTTGTTTTGTATCGAAAACAAAATAAACAGGTTCTTCCTTTTTCTTCCTTCCTTCCATATTTTTTTCTAGTAGTAAGCGGAACAATGTTTATTCTGATTCTTTTAGTTATTTTGTTCAACAAATTATCTCACAACCCCATGCTTTCATTTTCTTAAATGGAAGTTTTGCATTGCTTTCAAGCAAAGACCAAACAAGGAAACTCCCCAGTCCCCATATCCACTAATTAGTAAGCATCCTTTCTTTCCCGACTCCCTGTCCAATTTTACAAAAAGTGAAGCAAAACACTTACCCTGCAGAATGCAGTATGAGACAAATAATAAGATTTTCATGAACACTGGTAGATTGAAAAATAGAACGGGGATATTATTTCTCACCCTTATGTCGAGTCCTTGTAAACGATTTCTCCTGATCTTTCCCCTATTGCAGACAAAATAAAGCAAACAGCTGAGTGCAGATGCCCAAACGGATTCCTCCCTTTCTTCAGTCTGTACAAAGTAATTGATCGCCATAAAAGTGTAAGAAGTTAAGAGAACAGTGTGAATGAACCATTATCTAAGAAAGAGTTGACAGAAAGACAACATAATTGTCATGAAAAACTTCATATGAAGCAGATAATGAAAGCTTTTTCTTAATTCAATTAAGCAGAGTTCATCTAGAGATTTTGAACATGGTACAAATTATGAGATTTGCAATCTTGTCTAGTATCCTTATTCTCAATCAATTGTCATTCAAAAACCATAAAGGCATACCTGCCTCATTTCAAAAGACAAAGCATCTATATATCATGTATAACAGATATCAATATATTGTGAAATTGAAAACAAAAATATTGACACCTGCAAATCAGATGATCCCACCCAAGAAAATAATTACAAAACACAAGCAATAATCTTGTTCAACAATTACTTTTTTGCTCAGTGATACCTGAACAAGTAGAAGCAGTATCTCATACAGAATATTTACTATCCAAGCCTCAAAATTATCAATTGCAGAGACTGTGTCTGGTTTGTTCTCAGAATTTCCTTTCCTGCTTCCTTGCATCATAACTTGAGTGTTGCTGTCATAGTAGGATTCTTGAGAATATTCTTCTTCAATTGTGGAAGCATCGTCAGCAATCATTGGTTCTAGGAGATGACAATGAACCCCTAGATTTAAAATCAAATCAAAAACGCGAATCCGGCAAGCTGTTTCAGAAGAACTAAGAATCTCCTGAAAGAAACATTTGAAATATAAATTAGTAAAAATAAAACAAATACAATTAGTTATAACAGGAAAGTGTTTTCAATGCATCACCTCAAGCATAGAAAGAATGAGAGGAGCAGCTGTCCGAGAATCTAAAACGTACCTACAGAACAATAGTTTTATGACCATCATACACAATAACCTCATAGAACAGCACAGCAACCACAGAAATGCGAAATAATCAGAAAAGTTCAATCAAGAAGATAGGCAGAAAGTTAATCTGTGGTGGAGGGATCCAGCACTTTACCTGATATATCCCTAAAGTTAAAAAAGCTCAACATGATGTTTGACGTTTTGAAGTACCGTGTAATGTTATCTAGCCATTGCTTTCATATAACATTATATTAACAATAAATACTCTGGTGGCCCAAAATACAATTACATAGAGTACACACTTTATTAATGTAAAATAATTAAGTTCATTCAAAAGCAGCAGATGCAGGGGGTGGAGGGTCCACAAGAAATTTATCAAGAAGTTGATCAATAGATGTATAGTTATATTCAGGATATAGTTGTGAAGCTTCAAGGTCATCTTCCCTTAGATCAAAGTTCACAAGATCCCCTTTAACAAATATGCTATGGACTATAGAAATTGGTATATCTTGTGGAGGAGGTAAAGCTGCATAATGTATGTATTCATCTAATATGATGTGACCAATGTAAGGATTTGGGCGTATTGGGAAGAGGGAATGAATGTTGAATGGTTACTTCATGAAATATTCATATAACACATTGAATTTTATATGTTGAGCCAATGAATCTATAGCTCACTATTGAACTACATGACTATTTTTCTTCTCCCCATTTGTGGTTCACATGCCTCATTGCACAGCTTATAAGCTCACCTTCCTCAAATTGGTACCAGATGCCAATAACTTTTGGCTGACTATTGGAATATATTTTTATATTTGTTTGGAACAGGAGCGCCAACTTCAATAAAAATATTTTACTAATCTGAAATTTTAGCTCAACTATTTCTGTTTGAAATAAGCAACGGTCCCTCCTCTTTCCTTTATTAAAAATTAATTTTGCTCATCCTATTTTTGAAGTTGTCTGTAAACTCAAATTTAAAATTTTAATCATGGAAATCAGGATATACTGTAAACTAAGAGAGACATAAATTAGGATTATCACAAAATAAACAAGAAACAAATAAAACAAGGAAGACAACAACTAATGGGAACATACATGTCAATAACTAGTTTAATAAGGACGCTAACAGCCACATCTGTCGATGGTTTTCTATTGTTATTGCTTAGTCTAGATGACACTGTCATGACATTGGTGCTTGGAGATGAAGCCTCAGAGCAAACTGCAGCAATAACTTCCTGTACCTCAGCAGGGTTTAATCGAAGAGGTTGTTGCTCACTGGTCAGCAAAATAAATTATTTTGTGAGGTGTAAAATGTGAAACACAAATATATCAATAATTAAAAACTACAGTATGATATAAAAAGATGTAATTTCCCCTCTGAAAACACAAGCAATATTTATAAAACTACAAAAAATAAGAGATTAAAAGTATAGATCATCAACAAAGGCTGCAAAAAAACCACAACATCATAATCAAATATGTTGAAAGGTTTTTTTTCTAGGGAGTCACTTAAGGAAACTTATAAGCTGTAGGAATAATGAGATCATTGCATTAAAAGCAATGTGCATCATTACATTATTGTAGTAGGAATAATGAGATCATTGCATTAAAAGCAATGTGCATCATTACATTATTGTATTCTTATTGCATTTTCTCTAATTGAAGGATGAAAACAATTTGGAATCTAAATAGCAAAGCAATTATGGCAACTGATATTCTGCAATGTAAGATCGACGTTGAAACTTGTGTTAAGGTACGGATTTTCAGATTCATTAAAGACATGCAAACATTTCTTATCAAATTCCTTTGAAGTATCTCAAGTGAACATGAGAAATACCTGTAATGACGATACTGGAAAAGCTGCCGAGCTCGGGGACGAAATGTAGTCACGGGAGAATCTTCCCTGGAGAAATAGCAATGTTCGGAACAGCAAATCAAGTTATGAAAAGCCTTCAACAAGCCAAAGTAGTAAAAAGAAATATGCAGACTTTTTAGTCAACCTTGTGGGTAAAAAGAATATCAAATATATATCACAAAAAAGGAGAAAAAGAGAGAATATCAAACTATAGAGGAGCAATTTAATATTAATCACACAATTCTGCCCATACAAAGAGCATGATAGTTCACAGAACATTTCAGTAATAACTAATAAGTGGTTACCTAAGTCATCACCAATCAGAATTAAAAAAAATTATAATAATGCATATGCAATACTTATCCTTCGATCATAATAAGAAGAAATTATAAAGGAGGAAAAAACAAGATTACAAGAATGAGAATGAATTCAGAAAAATGTGAAGAGAGAAAAGATTGATTTATAAAATCAATAAAAAAAACTGTGCCAGTCAATTAATCAACAATAAAATTTCCATACAGGGAATCGAAGATTCTCCAAAAAAAAAAGTATCATTTAAGTCACACATGTCAATCCAATGGCAAAGTACAAATATAATTCTTATGCACGATTTATTTTCATTGAAAACTACAGGACAAAGACATTGTAACACATTACCATTTTGAAAACTATGTGAAAATTCTAAGAGGTTAGGTACAATCCTTTAAATTCTTACATATTTAATTTTCACGATCTATCTACATTCTGATACAATATTTGGGGCAAAATAATTATGTTAGTAATATTTGTCATTGCATGGATGAAATATATTAATGTGGAAAAAAAAATTGAAAGAAAAAAATATCTGTTATAATAGAACATGCCAGAGGAAAATAATAAACTTAGCAAGGTTTATCATGGTATGACCTTGTATTAAAAACATTAGTGAAAATAAAATTTTGGAAGAAAATAAGAGCTGTGCAAGTTATAGAAGAACATGCCATATCTGACGAGCTGCTTTTTTGCGTTTAGATGCTGTTATTGCTCTCAGGTGGGAACGAGCAGAGACAGAATTAGTAATTGGTGTTACAGGAGAAGACTGCAACAGCTGATCCAAGTAAGGCATATCATCAGTTCCAAAAAATTTCCATGGTTTACCCTTCATCTTAGACTCAATGTCTCCAACAAGTAAAGCTGCTGCACCTACTTCTAAGAAACTGTGTGCTGTCATATATTGACCACGTTCGCTGTATAAATCATGTTAAATAATAAAGTCAAATTTTTAAGCACTATGAAAGAAAAACCAAAGAGACCAAAACCAAAACCAGGTATCAAAATGCATGCTTGGATGAGCTCATGTTGGGACCATCATAGCTGCTTTTTCTGGTAGCTTACTTAGTCAATTTTAAAATTGAAAAAAAAAAAAAAAGCAATTATTTTCTCGAAATAAGTTGTAAAAAGCATGCTGAAAGATTATTTACTTTTCAGTCCCAATTGATGACAATTGTGCTTGCTCGAGCCAGCGCCATTTCAGAACATCATCGGCAATGAACCCTAGTTCATCCTTTTCATCAAACTTTTCAAGTTTCGATGACTTTGAAACAGATAGCCCAATTGAATCCTTCTGTAATGTTTCTGGAACACTTGCAGGACTAGGCATTTCTGAAACAGTAGCAGGACTAAGTTGGGAATTGAAAGATTTACTCAGCAAAGATGACAATGTTGGCAGTGCTTTTCCCAACGAAGGTGGTCCAGCAAATGAAGCTGGTTGAAAAAGCCGTTTGGGAATGTGCCGAGCCACTAGGGAACGTACATAACTCAGCGATTTCACATGTGCCTCAGAAGCAACACTAGATACAAGTAAAGGAGATGAAATTGTAGATGTTGTTGATGCACCCGATTGTCGATTCAGAGATTGTGACCATGGCTGATTTGGGTTAATAACACAATCAGCAATTACGGCTGAACAAAAACGATCTATCTGAAGTAATGTCTCCTCGCTTGGTTTGTATCTGTATTAGTCAACAAGCTCTGAACACTTAATGGCTAAATAGCAACAAAAACAAGATGTACAATGTGAAGTCATACAAGGAAAGATACCAGGTGAATGTTTCAGATATTTTATTAATCTAAGTAAAACCCAATCGATTAATAAAGTCATGAATAAATAAATAGAAGAACCTTCAACAGAAGACAAATTAGCACAATACTACAAGAATTCACCGACCTATTCCCCTTTCCCGGAGAATAAAGAAATTTTGTCACTACAAGGCAAACCCATCAGCCAAGAAAGTTAATATATTAAAATCTGCCTTTGGAAACATGATCTGACTGTCTTCTTTTTTTCTCAGTTTGCATTTTTTTTTTATCTGGCCATTTTATGGTCCACGTTTGTAGTTCTTTCTATTCAATATTTTATCCCCAAAAAAAGTAAAGTGATTCTACTGTATAATTTTCAAATAGTTACCACACATCTTGAGGAATAAGAATCGTATCGTAGGTACTGGTTCAGAGTACAGAACAAAATAGTGTTTATTGCAAGAAAATCTACCATTTTCAAGGTGTTTGAGATATCTGGCTCTGGCCTACTGGAAATTCATTTCAAAAACCAAAGATAACCCTCTCCAATCTCTCCTTTTGATGGACCTCTTAAACATGTGTATAAGAGGGAGAATAACTAACTTTACAGGTGGCAGCCTAGGAGTGGTGGTTGGGATTGAGGGAATCAGTGGAGAGTGAAGAATATGCATATAGGAAAATTCATGGAAGAGGCAAAGCAGATTGGTTTTGGGTGGATTTTGGAACTGAGTAGTGAGAGACGTTCTATCTCAGTAGGAGTATTCCTAGAGTAGGAATATCATTTCTGTTACCCTTTCATTTTCCATTAGTGCAAGGAGAGTTTATTCTCCATCTATTGCCATTTACTATTTCCTTCATCTTGTAAAAATTTTAATCCTAATAGTTCATTGCAATACAAATCAGTCTTGTACAGTATTTCCTATTATTTATAGCCTAACTAACTATTCCAACTGAGAGTTTATCTAATAGAGAGAGAGACCATGATCTAGAAACATATATTTAAATTTCAAGTTTTCAACATTATACTAATATGCAAATCTATGAAACAAGGAAGGCAAAGAGATATCTAATGCTCAAAGATAAAAATTGTGAAAATATTAAACATCCACGTATTCAAGTAACCAGAACATACCTTAGAAGATACCGCTTTAAAAGTGCCACACACCTTGCGACTACTGCAGGACTGGTGAAAATAGTGTCAATGTCAGAATCAGATGATTTTGAAATAGATCACATAATGCTAACAAGCTAAAGCAATAAAGAAAGGAAACAACAATTGAGGTATCAAACAGTACTGAGAAGTGGCCAAAATAACTCAGGTGGGCTGAGTTCTGGTAGTGGTACAACACTAATTACAATACTTCAACTAAACCATCTACACTTATAGCCTTATATGGCAAACATCCAGCAGTCCTACTCAAAGGTACCAAAGCTCCTTACAGTATGGACTATGGAGGGAGGGACCAAGGCTTTTAGAAAGTCCTTGGTTATCTATATTTCATTTTCATATAGAGTTTGTCTTCTCTGTACTTTTCTGTTACCGGTACTGATATCAGTAACACAGGTGATAATATACACTATACATGAACATCTTGTTATCATTTATAGCTACCTTCTATCAATGTCTAAAAACCACAATTGCACCACAATTTTCACAAATTGACAGCATCCAATTCCACATGCACAAATAGATGCACTAGCTTCTAGTACTAAACAAGTAAAAAGTTCTCCGTGCTTGATTAGTACACTACAGATCTAAATTATAAGAATGCACTCTACTCTGCATGCTTCATCCAACATAATTAGTTCACTAAGTGCATGGCATTGCCTGAAGTATACTGTAAAATGCTATTAAAGCAATCTAGACGGTATCACCAACTACACTGTATCCAGAAAAAAATTTGACAATTACCTGCGCTCCCTCTCCGCAATAGTATGTTCCAGAATTGCACTATAAGCCATATCTGTGGTTGTAGGACCTTTCAGATAGTCCTGCAACAACATATTTAAGACATAAAATAAAATTGGTAAAGCTAGGACTTTGGTCACTGAGAATCAAATTCAAATATAATGGGCACCATAATTTGCAGTCAATAAGAAGTTTGGTTATGGTATGGTATACCATGAAGAATTATAAGTTTTCATGATACTAAAATGTAGCTATGTTATAAGATACAATAGTTATGTTGCAGATACTCAGATAGTAAGGAATCCCAAAAAAATGAAGCCAGTGCTTGCATATTCAGCCCATATGTAAAAATACTTGACTTATTACTGACAACACATGTATCCCCTACAAGACATGCTAGCTAGAAACCTCTAGAAGTCTCTAGATCGTAGAATCATTGTGAGAAAATAAGTAACAGCTACATTTGCTCTACAAGTTATGCCTTGAACACTGATATCAAATCTTCCCCTGAAAGTATTGATACACAGTGCAGAATGCAGATACACAGTCTGCACCAAGAGTTATAAACAAAAACAAGAAATACTCATTTATTCTGACAGCACATTTAAAACTTCTTGCACCAGGATGCATCATTGTTCCATTAAATATTGGCAACTTCGTACTTTATAAACAAAAACAAACCAAAGGAAAAACTTTTTATCACGTGAATAAAGAAGCAACTAGTACATTAATTAAGAAACCACATAGTGAATCACACTCACACTAAACAAAAAAAATTCAAGGATGAGACTAGCAGCAAATTAAGTTCCAGAACTTCCAACAAGAAGTTGCTATGGTGTACCCTCGCACATGGTTCTAAAAAAAGGTCAGTGTGGGTAAACCATCATTTAGGTCTCTAAAAGTGTAGAATGTTGTCATTATGATCCTTGACTCAGCCAAAAACTCAAATTAGTCATTGGATCACCAAAATGGTCTCTAAAAGTATAGAATATTGTCATTATGATCCTTGACTTAGCCAAAAACTCAAATTAGTCATTGGATCACCAAAATGGTCTCTAAAAGATACAATTTACTATCATAACAGTCCTTGAAAGATCAATTTACTGTCAAAATAGTCTCTGACAATTATAAAATCATGGACTAAACTGACTGACTTTTTGATGACTAATTTAGACTTTTGGATTAGAAGTCAGGGAGCAAAGTAAGAACACCCTACAATGTCTTGCACTAAAATGGTTGTTTACCCTTCATGATGCCTTTGCATCCAGGATTAAGGGCACTAAAATGGTTGTTTACCCTTCATGATGCCTTTGCATCCAGGATTAAGGCCACATCAACAACATTTGACAGGTTTGTTTTTTTTTACGCAATATAAAAAATCGCTGCAACAGTTACTACAACTTAAAAGCTATCCCTCACTAATACGGAACATTAAGCCAATATGAGTTGTGAAGCATTAATTGAATATAGTAATTTTATAGTAAATGTTTAAAAACTCAATGAAATATAACAACTAGAATCCTTAAATGCCTGATAGCTACATTACAGTAGTGAGTATATATATTGAGTAACGCCTCTTCCCAAAAATTAAGTTAAACAAACCATATTACACTACATTGACAAAACTACCCCGTCCCCTTTCAGTACTAAATTTCCAAATTTCTTTCTCAGTCATAAACGTATTTCAGGTAATGGAAAAGAATAACTTCACAATTTTCTACCAAACAAGCTAGGTCACATTGTAATAAAAATCAAATTAAAAAATCAAAACTATAATAAAACTAGATTATTCTTCAACGATGTGATGCGAATTTCAAATTCCATACCACTACTTGACACAAATCGAAAGCGAAAAAAAAAAACAAATACTGAAAGAGGAGAAAAAGTTAACTACCCGAAGAGTTCTGGAAGGTTCGTTAACAGAAGCGAGAGGCGACGAGAGACAATCGGCGATGGCACGGCGTAAGGGTTCCGGCAACTTTTTAGCGGAAGAGGATCTCAACCTAGAGACGCCGATTAACTGCGGAGTGAAACTCGAAGACATTGGATTCGATTCCATTCGGGTCGGGTTAACCGATATCAACGACGGTTATAATTATAAACGAATCTAGAATCGCATAAAAGCAAAGTTTCGAATGTGTTTTTTCTGTTCTTCTACATTTGAAACGATATACAATAATCGCATAGAAGAGTATATAGTTTTTGCGAAATTATAATAATTGTGTTAATTTTGGGTTTGAGATTTGAGAGAGAAAGGGGAAAATTAAGTTAAAAAGTTTATGATGTTAAT
The DNA here is from genome assembly GCA_037974775.1 of Cicer pinnatifidum. Classification (NCBI taxonomy): domain Eukaryota; kingdom Viridiplantae; phylum Streptophyta; class Magnoliopsida; order Fabales; family Fabaceae; genus Cicer; species Cicer pinnatifidum. The sequence goes on from JBBPBR010000006.1 coordinate 11,681,995, forward strand.
TTTGGTTTCGGGGGAGAGTGTTGTGTTTTGTGTTGTGTACTTGTGTTTGGGTTGTAATAGCTGTACGTAACGTAACGCCGTAGTTTTTATATGAACACTTGTGTGATTCACTTAGCTGGCATGCGCTAAACACTATAAATAATAATCATCATACTACATCATCATGTATTAAATTAAATTAATTGTACATTTGAATAAGGGTATTTTAGGTATTAAATTTTATCTTTATTTTCAGGCTCAGACACGATTATTTCCATGTTTAGAAATTGTCAATAACTCAATGGCAAAGTGGATGTTTGAGTTTTTTAAGTTTGATTGCAAGTATTTTTCTTGAATTATTATTTTAAAATTTGTTCAAATAGTTATTCACTGGTTAAAAAAACTAGGTCGAAATTGTGTTCGGGAGGTAAATTCCTCTTTATTACTTGTGATACTCTTAATATTGGTCTAAATTATTAGTTTTGATTTGGATTATTGGAATTTTTTTTAAGCTATCATTCATAGTTATTTTTCTTATTAGGTATTTATAACATAAAATTGTCAACAATTGTATTTTAGCTATTTTTAAATATCAGATTTTATAATAGTAGTTTTTTTATAAAAAGTGATTTATTTATTAATTTTTAATAATTTATGAATCAACTCGTCTAACTATAGACCAATACGAAGTGTGTCTGAATCAAGGTATCATAACTCTTTTACTGAAAACTAAATTGATCTGAAAACATGATACTTTAACTATTTTGAAGATAATGAAGTACATTAGAGAATAATTTATTATTTAATGTATGTTTTAGTGTGAAGATGATAATTTATAAGACAACAAATATAGTACATACAAGATATTTTGATATCATCATCTAGTGAACTGACACAATTAAATCAATGTATGTCATAATAAACTAGCACATCTTTTAGTTATGTGTGTGATACATAGAGATTGGTTCATTAGGTGTAATATTGTGTCTCTTGTAAAAGAGCGTATTAAATATTACCAAAATGAACAATGCCAACATATTAAAGAAGATTTAACAAACGAGGTTCTTTTGACGCCAAAATTGTTCCTCAATAGATCAATTTGGAATTTCTCAATTTCATATATATCAATTTGAAAATGCCACTTTCATCTAATGTCACTATAGGAATAGTGAAATATAGCAAAATATCAAAATTGACCTCCTTTGTTTCGATAAGGACATGAAAACGAGGGTCATCGCCGTAAAATACACAAAAGCGACTGCATACTTTGCAAGCACTACAAACATACTTCCAAAAGCAAATTTAGAGCCACAAAAATCAATTTTTCCCCCTAAAATACAATATTCCTCTACTACTCTCACCTACCAACTCCAACTTGACATATTTTTCCCTCACAAGCCTTCCAACCATAGCACATCGACTATTTTTTTATTTTTTAAGAAATTATGCATCTATTATATGTAGAACGGAAAACACAAGAAATATGGAGTTTGAATTATGTTTATTTTTTATAAAAAAAAAAAAAAATTAACATGACTAAGTTATAGTAAAGAAAGTGGGATAAATGAACAAGAACATAATAGAACACCATAAATGATTTATCTTGGTTCACCACCAACACGATAGTTATGTCCAATTTCTTCAACTTAAAGGATTTAATCCACTAGTTCACCACATAATTACACTTTCCCTGAACACCTACTACTCAAACCAAATATTTTCAAGTTTTCTCAACCTTCTAGCTTAATACAGTCAAATTGTGGAGGTAGGTTGTAAAGCTCATCACCATGTATCTAGAAAATGGCCATAAATTCATACATCATAATAAAGCAGAGACAATCATTATGAGCCATTAATTAACATCATCAACATAACTTGTAACTGCATAAAAAAATATAGTGTACAACTCTTGTTTCATGATTCGATAAAATGATTTACAAGTCTAGTCAATTGACTTCATAACAATATTCTCTTGATACAATAAACAACAGCAAAACCAAATAAATTGGAGTTGATTCAAGTCTGGTATTGTGCTGGAATTTAAACTTCAACCACTTATATTAATTTGCTATAATATAAGAAAATAAGATATGAGATGATAATTTCAGTGAGTTCTATATAAAAAAAAGGGAGAGTAGTTAAAAATAATTTTCCTTATATGTAATGAAAAACATGACATGGATATGAAATGTTATTTTTTAAAACAATCTTTAATCTTAAGGATGTCATATTCTATTTTAAAAAAAAAAATATGAAGAAAAAAAATTATTTTCCTTAAAGTATGGAAAATATACATGTCCTCTTTCTTTTCCTTAGAGTACATAAAAGTTTTCCCAATTATCTTGATGTGGGTCACCAAGATAATTGAGAATTTCTTAATAAATTTGGTCTGACCATGACCCCCAAACCGACGTCCCGATTCGTTCTCTCTTTATCCATTGTTTCATGTCTAAAACAATTATCAAATATTTCACCTTGTACTTGGACCATGTATGTCATAACTATGTTGAATGCAATGCATATGTAATATCATGTATGCAATGCATATTTCATCAACACATCTAATGTAACCATTTTACAACTCAACATGTTAATACATTACTAGAAGATAAATTAACTTAAGTCGTCCATCAAAGAAAATCTTAATTTCTCGTTTAGTTGGAAGCAGACACTTAATTATGCATCCTAATTAGAGAGTTTTAGCCAGAGGTAGACTCTAATCAGAGGCAACGTGATCAGGGGAACTTGGATTAGAGGCAACATGATTAGAACCAGATTCTGACCAGAGATAGCATGATAAGAGGATGCTTGGATCAGAGGCAGAGTCAGAGTTAACATGATTAGAGGTAGAGACAGGGTCAACATGATCAAAGGAAAAGTCATAGACAATATGATTAGAGGCAGAATCAAAAATAACATGATTAGACTCAAATACAACATGATCAGAAGGAGAATCATAAATAACATGATTAGACTTAAAGACAATATGATTAGAGGAAAAATTAGAAACACCATGATTAGACTCAAAGAAAATATGATTCAAGGCAGAATTAGAAACAACATGATCATACTCAAAGACAACATGATCATAGGGAGAGTCATAAACAACATGATCAGATGTAGAGACAGAAGAAGGAAATCAGAGACGATGGAGGAGGAAATCAGTCAAAATAATAAAGAGAATTAGATGTAGAACAACATGTGTAAGAATTATGTGAATGTATTAATTATGTATTCCACCTATCACGATTAATTATATTTCCCAGGGTTCGTGACACATTTGAATCATCACACCAATATATGCATACAAGATGGTTTTTGAAAGAGTTAAATGCATATTTTAAACATTTCTTATATGTTGAAAACACATAGTGTGGGAACCAAACTCATTTTTTACTTAGAGTTTTTACGATAACAAAAAGTATTTTATGAGAACAATATATTTGACTTCAAAAAGTATGAAAGAAAATATGGTCAATGTTTGTAGAAGATTTGATCAAGATTTATATACAACAAAATATGAACATAATCAATCTAAAGAATTTACAAATGCAATCTAAACGAAATACAAACAAAATCAATTTGAAGAATTTACAATCTCAATCTAAACAAAAAAGGAACAAAATCAATTTGAAGAATTTACAAACGCAATCTGAACAAAATACAATTCATAATTAAACAAGGATTAAATTGAAGTTCAAATTTTAACTATAAATAGACACTCAAGGCTGAAAAAGAAAACCATCAAAAAGTAGAAAATAGTAGTCTTAGAGTACAAAGATAGAAACACTTGTTCGAGTTATAAATATTTTCTGAGTGATATTTTCTTAAAGTGTGAGAGATATTAATATCATCAGTTTTTTAGAAGCAATGACTCAAGTTCCAATATTTTGTATCCAACCCGAAAGTGGTTTGGTTCCTTCTTCAATCTAGGGTTGTCAGGTTATTAGGAGAAGACTTGGCTTGTAGGGTCAAAGTGGTTAGTTCCTAAACAGTATGGGGTTGTCAAGTTGTTTGGAAAGACTGGCTTGAAGGGTCATGTGTTTTGTAATTCAAGGTATTTAAAATAATGGATTACATTCTTCTAAATGAAGGGACTGGATGTAGTCATGTTAGTGGTGAACCATGATTATTTATGCATGTCAAATTATTTATGCTTTCATTGTTTGCTGTCTCTAAATATGATTGCTTCTACTCCAAGTAAGTAACCAAAATCAAACTAGTATTTTATTTATTCATAAATTATAAAAAAAAATTGTCAATTTTGACAAACACAATTCAACCACCCTTCTCGTGTTTGCACCTTCAATTGACATCAGAGCTCGGTCTCAAAACTAAACCCTTTATAGTGTTTGAGAAAAGATCCAGTGGTTCAATATGTTTGGATTTAGTGATGAAGCTACTAGATGAAACATCAACATACCACTTATGTTTGATGGAGAACGTTTTGAGTATTGGAAAGACAAGCTGAGAAGTTTTTATATTTCACAAGATCCTAAACTTTGGGACTTGGTGGAAGATAGTTATATTGCTCCAAAGAATACTTATGGTATTGAAACTCCAAGGAATAGGATGAATATGGATCAGAAGAAGATGTACAAGATGCATCATAAGTCCATAAGATTTATGATAAATGCAATCACCTTCAAGAAGTTTGACAAGTGCACTAACAAAGAGACAACAAAAAATATTTAAGATAGTTTGATTCTAACCTATGAAGGAAGCAAGCATGTTCAAGAAGCAAAGGTCAACCTCCTCGTAAAAAAGTTTGAGTTGTTCAAGATGGCAGGAAATGAAGATATTGAAATAATGTTTTCTAGATTCCAGACACGGGTGTTTATTAGATCTTGTTAGAGATGAAAGTATGCGTTTATTTAAAGATTTAAGTTATGAATTTGATAAAATTTGCTTTATATTGAGGATGACAATTAATTTTATGGGTTTTATTTAAAAAAATTTATGAATTTTTTGAATTTTTGCAAAAAAAATGATAACATTGTTGACGTTTTAAAACATAAAAGATCAGATTGTCACTTAAAATTAAAATAAAGTACCAAATCGGGAAAAAAAAAAAGATAAAGGACTAAAACATTAAGTTAAGGGACCACAAGTGCTACTTAGCCTTATTATTATTATTAGGCTAAATTATATATGCGGTCCATTAACTTAATTTCAGGTAACGTTTTAGTCCTTTATCTTTTTTTTTTCCTGAGTTGGTCCTTTATTTTAATTTTAAGTGACAATTTGATATTTTATGTTTTAAAATTTCAACAATGTTATCCTTTTTTATACAAAAATTCAAAAAAAATCATCAAAATTTTCAACCAAAACCCATAAAATTAATAATCATTTCAATATAATGCAAATTTTATCAAATCTGAGCTTAAATCTTAAAATAAACTCATATTTTCATTCTTTATTTGATGTTGTTGGGGATGAAAATATGAGTGTGTTTGAATATTTGAGCTACAAGCACTTGTGTATGTAGAATTCCCATACACAGCTGAAACTTTTTCAAAGGTTTTGAAAGAGTGCATGATAGATTGGAATATTGATAGAAAATTGTCAACCATCACTTTGGAGAATTATAGCACTAATGACACTCTTGTTGGTATGTTGTTAAACAAACTTGATTGTTCTACTTTTATGCTTGATGGTCAATTATTTCATATGAGGTGTTGTGCCAACATTTTAAATTTAATTGCTCAAGATGATTTGAGTGTTACTGAAGATGTTATAGAGAAGGTTAGGGATAATGTTTTATTTTGGACATTCACACCTAAAAGAGACCAAAATTTTAGGGAAGCAGTACGTCAATTAAAAGTTCTCACTAACAAACTTATTCTTGATTGTAAAACTACGTGAAATTCTACTTATCGTATGCTTGTTGTTGCACTAGAATATAAAGATGTTTTTATTCGTTTGAAAACACAAGAGTGTTTGTATACATGTTTGCCTACAACAAAAGAGTGATAGCAAAACAAAATTGTAATAGGTTGCAAGTCTTTAATCGTGTACCTCATATATTTTCAGGTACAAAATATCCCACAACAAACATATTTTTTCTATTGATTTGTGAAATAAAACTCTCTTTGAAGCAATGACAGACTTGTTCAATTGAGGTTATTAGAAATATGGCTTCTATAGTGGTTGATAATTTTGAGAAATATTGGTATGTTATTCATGTTTTTATGGGGATTGTCATTATTTTGGATCCAATATTTAAATTCGAGTTGTTATAGTACTTTTATCATAAACTTTATGGAAGTTTGTCTTCAATTGAAATTAACAATATCAAAACATTATGTTACTTATTATTTGAAGATTATCAAGTTAAAACCAATGGGTTGGTGGACAGTTCAACGAAAAAGTTCAATGAGAATGAGTCAAATTTAGAAAATGGTAATTGTACCAATTTTCTTAGCGATTATGATTTGTATGTCAATGATATCAATTATGTGCAATCAAAGTCTGAGTTAGATCTATACTTGGAGGAAAGGGTATTGCCTAGGAGTTAGGAGTGCTACATTTGATATCTTGGATAGCGGAAAACAAATGGAATCAAGTATCCAATTTTGCAAAAAAAATTCCAATGATATTTTGGCTATCCCAATTTCCACTATTGCTTCAGAATCTGCTTTTAGTATTGGTGGTAGGTTGTTGAGTCCTCAACGGTATATACTTCATAAGGATACTTTGGAGGCACTTATGTGTTCACAAAATTGGATAAAACATGAAAAATAAGGTAATAATTGTTGAAATATACTATTTATTCAATTAAATTTATGTTTTAGCAACTATTGGGATCATCAAACCGCTACAATATTTAGAAACGAAAGATAAACGTTTGTAAACTTTTCAAGAATCAGATTATGATGAATAGGTAAATAATTGTGATTTTATATTTAAGAGTTTTTTTGTTATTAATAGTGACTTCATGATTATAAATAATCAATATAATACACATATCAATTTTTTTACAGATCTCGGAGAATACTGCCCAAGGACTTGTAACTTCATAAAATATTACTTCAGATGTTTTGATGTTTGTTGTAGTAACGTTGGACCATTTGATATGTTTTGGATGTTTTGAGTTAGAAAATAGTTTAGTTTGTAATACTTTATGATTTGGATTTAAGATATTTGGAAATTTTTTAAAGTTAATCACAACAATAACGGTTATTTATCGATATTTTTTTGTTAAAGTGTGGGTAATGGCTATGGGTACGAACATTTAAGTACCAAAAGGGTAAGGATATGTGTATTAAAGTTGATACCCACGAGGGTACAAACACATGTATGTGTATTTTTTTAAACTGCAGGTATGGAGACGAGTATTATAATACCCTACCCAAACCGTACTCATTGTCATTTCTAAACATATGAATCAAATGATAGTGATTCAAATGATCACAATATGAACTTAGAGGAAGAGGAAATTATTTTCATATCTAGAAAAATTCAAAAGATGTGGCACAACAGAAAGAAGAAATTTCTCCAAAGATATTCCAAGCAATTCAGTAAAGGGAATCATGATAAATATGACAAGAAAAGCATCATATGATATGGATTCAATGAACTTGGATATATCAAGTCAAAATGTTCAAATATGGAGAAAGAGAAACATCAAAGGAAATATTCCATTTCCAAGAAGAAGAGTCTAATGGCTACATCTGATGATTATGAGGAATCCTCTAACGATGAACATACAAATTTGGCTATGATGGCTCATACCAACTCTACCTCTAGATCCAACACATATTTTGACTCTGGAAGTGAATTAGCAGATGAAGAAATTGAGGAATTTTCTAACTTTACTCGATTTGATTTAACTAATGCTATAAATAATTTTTCAAATAATAATCACAAATTGTCTTTAAAACTGAAAACACTTTGGAAAGAAAATACAAATCTAATTGAAAAAGCTAATGCTTTAAAGAATTAAAGTGCTGAATTTAAAATAGAAAATGCAACTTTGAAAACTGATATTACTGAACTTAAAACAAAGAATGCAAAATTGAAAACTAATATCGTTGAACTCAAGACTAAAATTCTAACTCTAAAAAGCAATCATAGTTCAACATCAATTGAAAATACCATATGTAACTCTGATAAGCATGAACAAGTATTTCAAGATTTTTTTGCTAATGGTATGGAAAGAAGCAAATATGCTTCTATGATTTATGGAGTTATTAGAAATGGTTAAAAAGGTATAGGACTTGACGAAAATGTACCTGAACCTAAACATATTCCATCTGATATCTTGTGTATTGTTTGCTTTAAGAAATGTCACTCCAAATTATCTTGTCCTATTTTAAATACAAGGAAATACAAGAAACCTTTCAAGACTAACAAACCAAGACCCATCCAAATTTGGTTATTTAAGAACAAAATCATCTTTGTTGCATATGTCCTCAACAATAAAGTTAAAACACCAATCATGATACCTAGACAATGGAGGCTCGCGACATATGACGGAAAAAAGTCTATGTTCCAAGAACTAACTTTTTGAAAATAAGGCACATTGACTTTTGGAGGCAAACAAAAAGGCCAGGTCAGTGGTCAAGATACAGTTCGTAATGGTATTTCCCCTTCTATTAAAGATGTGTTGTTTGTTAAAGGTCTTACACATAATTTATTAAATATTAGTCATTTAAGACATAATAATTATGATATTATATTCAATCAAAAAACATGCAAGACAATTAGTCAGAAAGATGAAGATCTACTCTTTATAGGTCAGAGGCAAAACAACGTTTATAAGATAAATTTGTTTAGTCTAGAGAAACAAGAGGTTAAGTGTCTTATGTTAGTAAATGAAGATAAACTAATTTGGTACAAAAGATTAAGTCATGCAAACCTTAGATTAATTTCAAAACTGAATAAACTTCAACTAGTTAGAGGTCTACCTAAGTTTGTTGAGATAAAATCTCAATTTAATGTTTTGATGAAAACAAACAAAAAGTTAATTAAGAATTATAATTATGATTCTAAGTGTTTTGGTATTTAACATGTGCATTTGAGTGTGTTAAAACAAGATAGGTATCAGACATCACAAACCAAAAGATCAATCCTGGATCGATCTTTTGTTGCAGCAGATCAATCTTAAGCAGCAGATCAATCTTAAGTTATTCAGTCTCCACATATTTGGATCAATTCTGGAAGCCACATTCAGCTTATACTCTCATAATAGATCAGCAAAAGAACAATAAAAATCACACTCATTTCAGAATTTGAAGAATCAAGTTATGCTTCAATAAAGGCATAATACAAAGATCATTCTTCATATAAAGTAAGTGCAAGTACAAGGCTACAAGTAGTGAAGTACACTACTGATTTGAACTATTCTCAAGCCTACACACATGACAGAAAAGCATGTACTCAAGGCTGATATACTGACACGATGCATATGGAACAAGTTGTTTTCATCACAGACCAAAAGATCAATCCTGGATCAATCTTTTGATACAGTAGATCAATCTTTTGATGTAGCAGATCAATCTTAAGTTATGACAGATTTTCCAACAGCTCTTTCATGACAGCTGGTCCTTTTCCAACGACCATATTAATTGTCCTAAGCCTTCTTAGAGTCTATAAATGCAGTTTCAAACTGAAGAACAAAACAGAACAATCAACACCAAGCAAAAGATCAATCTTTTTTATCATACTCAAGTGTCTCAATCCCTTTTCTTATAGCTTGCTGTTTTGTTTTAATCTATGTGTTGTAATCATTCACAATAGATGTCCATCCACATAGTATATTTCTCAAACAAGAGTTGAGTAAATATCAAATTCTAAATAGCCTCAAAATCACCACTTTGTAACTCAAGGTTGCTTTGTCAAATCTTGAGTAAGTTGCAAAATCCTTTCACGTTTGAAAGACAGCTTGTTAAAGTCGTTACAAACAGTAAGGTAGAAATCCTTTCTAGGTAGAAGGGTAGGAATTGTGTAAAGATCAAGATTGATCCATGAAAACCAAGAAGGATCTTGGTTTGAACACTTATTGAAAAATTTCACGGTTGTGAGGACTGGACGTAACCTGGATTGGGTGAACCAGGATATATCCTTGTGTGATCTCTCTATCTCTATCTCTATTTATTTTATGCTTTACAATCAGTTTTCATTTTGGTAAAATTGATATTGCTGTTTTTTAAACTAAAGATTGATCTGCTACAAAGTTAAGATTAATCTTCTGAGTAAAGATTGATCTTCATCACTGCTAAGATCAATCTTAACCTGAGATCTAAATTTTTAAAACAAAATTTTCTTAAAAGAGACAATTATAATTCAAACCCCCTTCCTTATAATTGATATTTTTACTTCAAAGTTAAGTTACAAAACTGAAATTATGTGTGAAGCTTGTAAAAAGAGAAAACTAACATAAAACTCATTTACCCCTATGAACTCAGTCTCTACCTCAAAGCACTCTGAGCTCTTACATATAGATCTCTTTGGGCCAGTGAAAACAACTTATCTAAGTGGAAAGAAATGTGGCTTTGTTATAGTAGATGATTACACTAGATGGACATGGATAAAAATTTTAAGAAGTAAGGATGAATCCTATAAAGTGTTTATCGCATTTTGAAAACAAATAATGAGTAAAAAAGGTCTTAAGATTGTAACTGTAAGTACAGAAGTATGCCTAAGAGGGGGGGGGGTGAATTAGGTGTAGGTAGATTTTCCTGTTTTTTGTTATATGATAGTTGGATTTTGTGAATTTAAGAACAAGGCTTAATAATAACAGCAGTAAGTAAATGACACTTTAAGATTTATCCTGGTTCCCCTTATAACCAAGGGTACATCCAGTCCTCTTGCACACCACAAGAGATTAATTCAATACTTGTTAGAAAAGTACAACTCCCACCCTGGGATTCTTGCTACAAAACTTCTAACAATACTTCTAAGATAGAACACCACTATCTTAGATTAAACTAATTTATACAAATGATACAATCAGGTTTGAATGAGTCTAATATGTGGTATATTGATAAACAACTCAATAGCAATTCAAGTACTTGAGAACCTTTTGAAATGATATGAAAATCTAATGCAAGTACTTAGAAAATTCAGAATTTTGTTCAAAGTTATTCAATGAATTGATTCAAGGATCGTTTTTATTTGATCTGAAGTTATGGGGTATTTATACTCCATAAAACATCCCTTCAGATTCGTGGCCATTGATCCAAGAGGTTTGATGAAAAATTACAATGTTCTAGAGACATCCCAGATCTGAAAAATTGTAATGTTTCCAGGTGTATTAGAATACAGCATATGTGTATTCGAATACAAGTCTCTGTAACGTTTAAAAAATTCAAATTTTACATCTTGTATTCGAATACACATTGGTGTAGTCGAATACAGATTAGTGAATTTTAGCCTCTGACTTAGCTTGTATTCGACTACAGATATGTGTAGTCGAATACACATATAGCAATTTTGGCCACTGACTTGAAGTGTATTCGACTACACATTGTTGTAGTCGAATACAACATTTAAATTTTTGCCTCTAACTTAAGTTGTATTCGAATACAACATGGTGTATTCGAATACACTTATGTACTTAGTCAAAAATCTGATTTTCAAATGCTTTGTTAATGTGTTTTGGACTTTTGAAACTATTTTAAATGCATGCATAAATGTGACTTGTTCTCATGTACTTGAAGTATTGGTGAGTATCATATACCTTTACATTATCATCTATGGTTTTAATTTGAAGCTTATTATGAAGCTTATGGATCTTCTTTTTGATCTTGTTGCATTGTCCATAGTCGGTGGTTTTGTTGTCATCAAAAACATGTAGTTTACAGTAACAATTAAAAGTGATCATGGAGGAGAATTTCAAAACAAGTTCTTTGAAAGTTTTTGTGATGAGAATGAACTCTCTCAAACTTCTCTTATCCTAGAACACCCCTACAAAATTGAGTTGTAGAAAGAAAAAATAGATCAGTCTAAGAAATGGCTAGAACCATGTCAAATGATTTTAATATTGCAAAACACTTTTGAACTGAAGCAATTAATATTGCATGCTATATTCAAAATAGAGTCTACATTCGATCTATATTGAATAAAACACCATATGAATCGTGGAAAGGTAAAAAAACATAGCATCTATTATTTTAAACAATTTGGTTGTACTTGTTATATGTTAACCTTGGTATAACCTTGGTATATTTGAAAGATCCAACGCTTATAGAGTCATTAATAGGGAAATTCATTTTGTGGACATACATGTTAAATTTGATGACAAACAACTTGACCTTGAAAAGTCAAAGCAAGATGATGATAGTCAGGTTTATCGAAACCAAAGGAAGCAGATGCAGACAAACCTTAAGAACTTGAAAAATTAGAGGATACAAGCAAATCAAAAGAATATGACAAATATTCAAAGGATGAATATGATCAAGTCAGAAATAGTCAAGATAAGTCAAAAGAAAGATCTAGATGGAAGTATCAGTCATCTTATCCTGAAACTCAAATCATTGGAAGTGCAAGTGATCATTTGAGGACCAGATCATCACTTAAAGATACCAGTTTGTTTGACTCACTCTCATCAATTGAGTCTAACTCTATTGATGAAACATTGACATATGATGGATGGATTCTTGCAATGCAAGAATAGTTAAATGAGTTTGAGAGGAATGACGTTTGGGATCTAGTACCTAGACCAAATAAGAACATCATTGGAACCGAGTCAGTTTTCAGAAACAAGCTAAATGAAAAAGATGAAGTGGTCAGAAATAAGACAAGACTTGTCGCACAAGGCTATAATTAGCAAGATGACATTGATTACACTAAGACATTTGATTCAGTGGTCAGGTTAGAAGTTAGAAGTTATTCGTATCCTACTTTCTTTTGCTGTAAATAATAACATTGTATTATTTCAAATGGATGTTAAAAGTGTTTTTTCTAAATGGTTATATAAGTGAAGAAGTGTATGTGACACCCTAAACCCCAAATTAATATTAGCTTGTTATTTTAAATTTTATTTTTAAAATAATGAAATTCTTAAAAAAAAATATAAATAAATAAACTTTCAAACATTTTTTTAAGGTAAAGAGTGTCACAAAATCATGAACATGTCACATTTATCCAAAATTTCAATCAAACTTAACAACTCGAAATTATAACAGTAGTCAAAAAAATCCTTTTTGAAACACACGTACATAAGTTTAATGATAAATGTAAATGTAGTCTCAACCCGATGTTATATCAGAGTGGGAATTCTCAAATTAAAAGATGTTAACAAAAAAAAACATATAATAAAAGTCTTTAAGACAAGATGGCGATGACTTTCGCCACTCTAAAGGTACTAGTCATCATCTGCAGTTTGCAACTCGTCTACGTCCATCGCAAACGCCAAACACAAACAACTAGGGTTGAGTTTCGAAAATATATAACAGTATAAGATAAACGAGGAGAACACGCAAATAGTCTAAACAACACAAATACAAAGAAACATTCAAGAACATAAAATCAAAGGTTAATCTAATTCAATCACAATCAAACAGTTACAAGGATGAAATGTTATGCGTGTCTTATACTTTATACTTCTTCATCATTTGGTACCATTATACTCTGAAATATTTGGTTAGGAGGCCTGATACTATGCCACTACAAGAGCGGAAAAACAATTCATGAATGGCCAAGTCCACACAGATCCCCTCAACACAACCCGTGACACATATACGCAACGGTCGGGGTACTCTTGTGTTGCACGGTAGCTCCCGACCTTAGGGAATAACCCACTAATCCACTTAGGAATTCCCCACTAGAGGTACCCCCAAGATCTATCAATTTTACCTTACAGTTCGACTATAGCCCTCCACAATCAGGCTCATTCAGTTGTACTTCCCTGAATCACTAGGTTTGTCAAACTCTCCCTATATGATGACAAAATAGTCCTAACTCCAAAATCTAAAACACATATCTTAGACTTGCTCGATAATCACAAATCAGTTAGTTTCAGTTTGATTTCACAATATTCATCATTATATATCTATATCAATCAATCACAATAAACTCCCAATATTTGGTTTACATTACTCACAATACACAATCCAATTTCATCAATCACATTATAAGGAATCCAATAGGTGGCACATTCAAATAACGTCACAAATTCAATCAAGTAACGAAAACACTCAAGTACATATCATTCATACAATAACAATCAGCATAAGATTTCATAAAATCAGACAACATGCAATCTTGATATAAATAGATTCACGATAATTCTATAGGTTGTTAAATCATATTTTAGTCCTCACTATTATGATTCATATATTATTAATTAATTATTATTACTCAATATGGGTAAACTGTACGTAGTAAGCCCCATGTGAATCTCTGTAAATTTCGGCACTCCCGTTCATCCCACGTTATTTTATACTTATAAAGTCGAACATCCTCTCACCCCTTACCTCGATTGAAGATCTCACCGAAAATAAAATTTTGATCTACTAATGTGTCTTGTCTTCTGTACCACCCCGTTTTTCAAAGCGAGAGTGTATATTTTTTTTTTCAAAACAAATTCATAAAAAAAACAGAGAAATAAATAAGAAAATACCTTTGGATAAATATTTAAGTCATTTCAAATTATAAGCAGCGGAAAAGTTTTTCGAAATATGAATCCAAAGTATTTACACCTCAAAAAATGGTACATGGAACCCATAAAAAATAAACTGTCATGCTGACAATATTAGTAAAGATACAATTTTCCAATTTAAAATAAATGCAATTCAAAATAAAGACATTTATTCCCTCTATGTCAACCTAATCTGATCATTCCACAAAACTATACACCCTGAGTGATCTTCACGCGCCCCGTGAGATCCTCCTAACGTAGCTCCAAATCAAGCATTCCCATCTACATTCCCGTCTGGAGGATACGAACCGGTGGGATCATCCTGACTCTCATCTGAGGGCAAAGCCCAGATTTCCACCATAGTTGTAAAGGGTCACCAACCGAAATTAACAGTTAACACATAACATTTAAGTTTTTAAATGCACAAAATACCTTTTCAACTTAGCATGCACCTTAAAAGGATTTTTCCATATGCTAAAAGTTCATACAATGCTTGCCAAATGTAAATGAAATCAAATAGAGTTCTCAATCCATCAAGTAATACACAACTGAACAAAACATTGATAAATTAATTGAGCAATCGATTATTTAACTCAAAATAAGAATTTCTACTAAGCCAATCGATTTCCAAATCGATTTCTTGAAGGTTTTTAGTGAAATTTGAACTCTGGGCTTAATTCAATCGATTGGGAAATTGATTGACAGCATAGCTGAGCCACTGACTTAATGCCAATCGATTGGGCAATTGACTGGGCAATTGATTGACAACATAGCTGAGCCACTGACTTAATGCCAATCGATTGGGAAATCGATTTCCCTGCATATTCTTCCAAAAATACATAAACTAACTCAATCACATTCATACACAAATCCACATCTTAACACTTAGCATTTTCAACACAATCACCACGTCAACTTGAGTTTCGAAATCGTTTGACAATCTAACATACTATCACACAATTCCAAAACATAACTCTTAGTGCAATCAACACAATCACAATTTGAATCAAACACACTTACACATAGTTTCACAACAAAACACTTAGCAAAATCAACACCATCATGATTTGAATCAAACACGACTCGTGTGCCAAGCACCCTAATGCAATGCGTATATGCCAAAATGCATGGACTCGGAATTCCAAACCAAAACCCTCCTCGAAGGGTCGTAAATCATAATTATACCGCCTATCGCAGGTCAAAGTACCAATTACCGAGGTGCCACCTATCACGGGTCTGCACGATTTACTAAAAAGCGTAAACCATAAACGTACTGCCTATCACGGGCCCGTATCGTTTACCAAGGTGCCACCTATCACGGGTCTGCACGGCTTACTAAAAAGAACGTAAATTGTAAATGTACCGCCTATCACAGGCCAAAGTACTCTTTACCAAGGTGCCACCTATCACGGGTCTGCACAATTTACAAAAAAATCGTAAATCGTAAAAGTACCGCCTATCACGGGCCAAAGTACTATTTACCGAGGTGCCACCTATCACGGGTCTGCACGATTTACAAAAACGTAAATCATAAATGTACCGCCTATCACAGGCCAAAGTACTATTTATCAAGGTGCCACCTATCACGGGTCTGCACGATTTACAAAAAGCATGAAAATGCATGAGCGTATACTGACTCCATTCACAACGATCGTTAAGCAAATGCAGTTATTAAAAGGTTCCCCATTTTTAACACTCATTTGACTTAAACGATTTTCACAACAAAACATTCAGTAAACAAGTCATTAAGAGATTCCCCATTCTTAATACTCATTTAACTTAACGATTTTCCAAAACAAACATTAAGTGAACACACTTTACCAGGGTGTAGTCTCTCACGGACAAACACAATTTACCAAAAACGTAAGTCGTAAACGTACCACCTATCTCGGGTCTGTACTGTTTACCGAGGTGTCACCTATCACGGGTCTGCACAACTTACCAAAAACGTAAACCATAAACGTACTGCCTATCACGGGTTTGTACTGTTTACCGAGGTGCCACCTATCACGGGTCTGCACGGTTTACTAAAACAAAAGTTAAGTAAACAAGACATTAAGAGATTCCCCATTCTTAATTCTCATTTAACTTAAACGATTTTTCCCAAACACACATTAAGTAAACAAGACATTAAGAGATTCCCCATTCTTAATACTCGTTTAACTTAATGGTTTTCAAATTCCACACAAAACAAACTCAAACGTACTTTCACATTCAATCCATAACTCACACAAAATCATTTTTCCACACAAACCACACAGAACATATCTCAAACATGTTATCAAATTCAATCCAAATCCATCAACGATTCACACCAAATCACATCAATCAACAACCATCAAGTAAGAACACGCCAAGTACGACGACACAAATTAACACAATCCATCACTCAAACACAACAAGTTTCATATACTCAAAATCACACATAATGGGTTTAAAGTTCATTCTCCACAAAACATTACTTAAACCCTAACCAAATTCTTTTCCACACAACCACAAGTAAGTCCCTAAATGCAAACTAAAAGTTTGGAAGGAGCCCTTACCTTCACGTTAGCTCTAACGTGCGATTACGGCACCGTGAGTAAATCCGGTAAATTTTTCCGCTCGTTACGCCGCTTCCAAAGTTGGTTCCCTAGCACCGTAGCGTGGTAGTGAGCAACTTTCCCTTCTATCACTTCTTGAAAGGAGGCTTAGATCTAGATGAAACGGGGAGGTTTGTGTTTGAATCCCTAATACCGTTTTTCTTCGTTTTCGAATCAATGGTGAAGAGTGAAGTTGAGAAATCCTTGTACTAACACCCATTATCAATTTCGAACTCAAAGGAAAGAAAAGAAAGCAAAAACGAGCAACAATGGAGGAAAGGAAGAAAGTGAACACGCGAGGCAGCAGGGGAGGAAGAAGATGGAAAATTTGCTTTTCTCTTCTTTCTCTTTCTTTCCTTTGTCTTTCCTTTCTCCCTTTTTCTTTCCTTCCCATTTCTTTATATACAAACATATATATATATATATATATATATATATATATATATATATATATATTCATAATAATTAACAAATATCTCAAAATCTTTAGATATTTATTAAAATTACCATTTCACCCATAACCTCTCCAATCCACTTTTGTCAAAAATATCTACCCTCATCGCAACTCAATTGATAGATAAATTTTTCTGCAACCAGATATATTTATAACAAAATTGCCCGGTATTAAATCCTTCGTAACGGAAGTAAATTATTTCCCGAAAAATAATTTTAATCCAATTTCCAAAAATATATTTTCGGCCTTTAACTCACTAAATACCGAAAACTGGGTTAAAAGCCTAAGCAATTTAACACAAAATACCCTAAAATTGTATAACTTAGGATTTAAAATTACGGGTCTTACATTACTACCCCCCTAAAATTAGTTTCGTCCTCGAAACTTAAAGTACGAGTAGCAATCCTCACTAGGTTTGTACTCAAATTCCACATACTAGTCATAACTTGTTTCACCCGGCCTTCTCGAAAAATGTGTTGCCTACCCCTTTTCATAGGGTGCTTAATAACTCTGCATCCATTCACGGTCGATAAGGCTCGTCTGTTCCATTCAACATGGTTTTGTCTATTATCGACAAGAGATTAAGGATGATCAGTCCCTCAATTTGTCAACAAATAACCAACAACCATGATAGTGGCTTAGACTATCTTAACCGAACTGTAATAGCGCTCCTTGCAACTTACATCTGAGGTCATCTTAATGTACGAGCAGTCAACAATCTTCTCAAGGTCCATTGAGTTTCCCTTATTTTACTATAACTTTGATCCTATCGACGAAGTAAAATATCTCATACCTATGTCACGTAGTCTCATTTGCATCCACTTGATACGAAACATCCATTTGGTACCAAACCGAAACACTTAGAATGACCCCAACACACTGAGCACAGAACAATCACCACATCCGAGAACTCCTAAATTTCTCCCTTGTCCACAAATCCTCGATTTTTCTTAAGTCGCATAACTACGTCAAACTATAGTGCTCTTATCAGTATGTCATTCCAGTTGTAAATTTAATAATTCCATCCCCACATATGCTTGGTGATCAAAGCTTCCTCAAATATTTTCGAAATTATGTCCAAGACTATACCACTTGGGACACACAAACTTCCTTCCAGTTTAGTACTTCATTTCAAGAGTCACGTTTTTCATTAAAATCTAACTTGAATTTAATTCACAAATCAAAGTCTACATTTGTCTCATGCCTAACACCTCAAATTCACGCTTCACTAGAAAATTTCTTACATACTTTGCCATTATGCACAAACTCGAGAATAATCCTCCTACCTCTACTGCCAACATTCATTCTGATACTTCTTAATTTCGCTGTGTCCTTCATTTGCAACTTGATGATTATCCTTTCATTATGACAGGTTAACCGCATTGTATTCACTCCATCACTTTTCCATTTATACAAACCTGAAATTTCTACCTCGAACCTCGATACATCTTCATTATAGTGATTCCAATAATTCAAGGCTTACTAATTCCCACCCAACTTTTCCATTTCATGTTCAATTGTTTCCTATCCAGTAAACGTTTAACTCCTTTGATTGACAAACACAATAACAATCCCCATGACATGCACTCAAGTAATGTCTTTATATCTCGACATCCCTTTATAATAATAATGTTTGAATTATAGGTGAGATAATTCCTTTCCTGAATCTTTAATTGTCATAAGCTACATCTCTATGTGTTGCTCCAACAAATTTCTTGGCACATTTCCCAATATTTGTTTCACTTGCTGGATTCTTATTCCTTCATAACCTTCACCGAGATACAAACTGAAAGAATCCTAACAATCGAATGTTCTAAAGAATTATTTCTCCCACATTCTCCAAAGCATTTCCTAAGAAATAATTATCTATAACTTCCTCATCCCAAATTTTGCAGTAAAATATCTCAAAGACCCACATACCTTTCATTGTTCATCTAGTCACTACAACACTCATTTTAAACCTCAACGCTTGATTTCCCAAGACCAACAACTAAATCATAAATCATTCATTCCATATCTTCTTTTTCACTTTCTATCATTTAATAGGATTCTCAAATTTGATCTTCAAAATCTCCAAACACTTCCATCCTTAACATGAATCATTTATCACTTGCCTGTCTCAACTCCTTCGATTATGAATGTTTTAAGCATTACTTGGTCCTCCATCCAACTTTGCGAGATTTTAAATCATCAGCTAAAAATCAACCATCTTAGGGTCCCAAATCAAATCTCGAATAATCCTTCAGTCCTATCAAAATATTACTTAAACCCTAACCAAATTCTTTTCCACACAACCACAAGTAAGTCCCTAAATGCAAACTAAAAGTTTGGAAGGAGCCCTTACCTTCACGTTAGCTCTAACGTGCGATTACGGCACCGTGAGTAAATCCGGTAAATTTTTCCGCTCGCTACGCCGCTTCCAAAGTTGGTTTCCTAGCACCGTAGCGTGGTAGTGAGCAACTTTCCCTTCTATCACTTCTTGAAAGGAGGCTTAGATCTAGATGAAACGAGGAGGTTTGTGTTTGAATCCCTAATACCGTTTTTCTTCGTTTTCGAATCAATGGTGAAGAGTGAAGTTGAGAAATCCTTGTACTAACACCCACTATCAATTTCGAACTCAAAGGAAAGAAAAGAAAGCAAAAACGAGCAACAATGGAGGAAAGGAAGAAAGTGAACACGTGAGGCAGCAGGGGAGGAAGAAGATGGAAAATTTGCTTTTCTCTTCTTTCTCTTTCTTTCCTTTGTCTTTCCTTTCTCCCTTTTTCTTTCCTTCCCATTTCTTTATATATAAACATATATATATATATATATATTAATAATAATTAACAAATATCTCAAAATCTTTAAATATTTATTAAAATTACCATTTCACCCATAGCCTCTCCAATCCACTTCTGTCAAAAATATCTACCCTCATCGCAACTCAATTGATAGATAAATTTTTCTACAACCAGATATATTTATAACAAAATTGCCCGGTATTAAATCCTTCGTAACGGAAGTAAATTATTTCCCGACAAATAATTTTAATCCAATTTCCAAAAATATATTTTCGGCCTTTAACTCACTAAATACCGAAAACTGGGTTAAAAGCCTAAGCAATTTAACACAAAATACCCTAAAATTGTATAACTTATGATTTAAAATTACGGGTCTTACATCTTCGCCAACCGTCGTCTCTAATAGTCCGCGAAAGAAATAAAACAACACGACAACCAAATACAGATTAATTACTTGCTACAATAGGTAAATAAATTGTTTACTATTTGCAACGCCATCCAAATATATATTTAATACCATATATACTTATGGTTTTATCAATATAAACAATATTAAAAAAAAATAGAATTACATATTGAAAAATAGATATGGTGTATGTATAATTTTGATATTACAGTAGTGCATAATATATAATACGTATTTTAAATCAAATGATAAAGCTATTAGATGTACATTAAAAAGTAGACTCTTTATTAACAACATATAAATTGTAAATTGTAGGTGTATGTATATATACATATATATATCATATACAATCTTAACATAAAATAAGAAAAATGTACAAGATCGATTATGCTTTTATTTTATAAGATAGAAAATATATTTGCAATATTTATATAAAGGAGAATAACACTTAGAATTTCCTTAAAAAAATTATATTATATAAAATTTTAATATCAACAGATTTAGATATTCAATTGAATTTATCAAATTAATTTTATTATAATGTAACATTCTGTTACTTGTAAAACTATATGGAACAATTCTGTTATTTTAGAGACAAGGTTTACAGATTTCGTTCAGAACACATTACTCTTATGATTAGAATTTCGTGTTATAAACAATTGATATTCAAACAACATGTATTATAAATTATTATTTTAATTTTAATCATGATTGTAAAGAATCAACTAAAATATAAAAATGCAATAAATTAGAGAATCAGAAAACAAAACCGAATAACAATGACATAGACAGTAGATGTTCGCAATTAATTTAGGAATGGCAAGAAACTAATTGGAGAAAATGAAAAAGATAGATACTTTAATCTGATAAGAATAGTCGTGGTTCCTTTTTTTTTTTTCCTTAAGACTAAAACTTTTGAAATCTACAATAATAGAATTGGTGTATATTATAGTGCGGCTATATTGTTTTGATATTAGAAAGTATGAGTTCGTGAAATCAGGATATGCGGCAATTCTGTTTTGATACTAGTAAGCTTTTGAGATACCTATTAATCACTAATCGACCAAGCTTAGGTATCTATTAGTCTCACCGTGTGCAAAAATCAGCTTATGTTATATTATTATTATTATTATTATTATTATTATTATTATTATTATTATTATTATTATTATTATTATTATTATTATTATTATTATTATTATTATTATTATTATTATTATTATTATTATTATTATTATTATTATTATTATTATTATTATTATTATTATTATTATTATTATTATTATTATTATAACATTCCTAAATCAACTCAATTAGTGATAAAGTTAGCAGCAACACCTATTTACTTCTTGTTTTATTATATATATATATATATATTAAACAAATTTAATATTATCAATATTAATAATTTAAATAAATCACTAAAACAAACACATAAGACAACCACATAAAAGTTATTACACTACAACAAACACACTTATAGTAATAATTTATCATAATATTACTAAAATATTTTAATAAAAAATCTAGGACGTTATAATATTATTAAAAAAATTTAATATGAAATTTGGGGCATTACAGTGTATGTTAAACAACCCCTAGATTTTGAAAGTTCTTAATTTCCAAATCATGTTTTTAAATTTAGGAAATCTTTGTATGGTCTAAAACAAGCACTTAGGACATAGTTTGATAGACTTAGTAACTTCTTGCTTAAAAATAATTTTGAAAGAGGATAAGTAAATAATACACTTTTTAGAAAATTAAGAGGAGATAACATTTTATTATTTAAATTTATGTTGATAACATTGTTTTTGGATCTACTAATGGAACTATTTGTAAGAATTATTTAAATTGATGCAGCTTGAATTTCAAATGAGTATGATGGGAGAACTTAAATATACAAATTCAACAAAGTCAAGAGGTATATACATTCATCAACATAAATATACAAAAGAGCTTATTCGGAAGTTTAAGATGAGTGATTGCAAATCTATGTCTACGCCAATGCACCCTACTTGTTCACTTCAAAAAAATGATATAGGCAAAAAAGTTGACCAAAAAACCTATAGAAGAATGATAGGATCCCTACTTTAGCTTACTGTTTCCAGACCTAACATCATGTTTAGTGTATTTGTACATGCAATATTTCAAGAAAATCCTAGGGAATCACATTTAACTATTGTTTAGAGAATCCTTAGATATCTAAAAGGCACTACCAACCTTACCTTGTTGTACAAGAAATCTCCTAAGTACAAACTTAGTGGATACTGTTATTTTGATTATGTTGGAGATAAACTTGAGAGAAAGAGCACTAGTAACAACTGCACATTTTTAGATGACAACTTAATATCGTGGTCAAGTAAGAGACAAAACATCAATGCAATGTCGACAAGAGAAGTTAAGTACATTTCAGCAGCTAACTGCAATTCTCAACTACTTTGGATGAAACATCAACTTGAAGACTACAAAATCCTAGAATCCAACATTCTCATCTAGTGTGATAACATTTCTGCCATCTGTCTAACCAAAAACCTTATCTTACATTCTAGAGCTAAACACATAGAGATCTAACACCACTTTATTAAGGACTTTTTTCAAAAAGGGGTATTAAACATTCAATTTGTAGACATTGAACATCAATGAGCTGACATATTCACCAAATCACTCCCTAAAGAAAGGTTTGACTTCATAAATAAAAAAACCTAAACCTTTACCTTCATATCTAACTGATGTTGTGATAAATTTAAAGTAGTTTAGTTTCACATTAATTTTCATATTTTCTTGTACTATATTATATTCATGTTATTAAGTTTCCTTTTGCGAACTTATGTCTTTAATACATATTAATACTCTCTTAGAATATATCTCATCTTATGAATTAAACATGCATATTCTAAGGGGAACTTCGTTGTAACATGCTATTACTATTTTATCTCTTTGTTTTCTTTATCTTGAAAAAAACAATTGTTCACATATATAGATGTATGTCATCATCAAAAAGGGAAGATTGTTGGGACCAATTTAATTTGAATAAATATGTCGCTCACTTATTTTAATGATAACAAAATCGTTTGTGTGAACAATTTAATGCTCTAACAATGTGATTAAATATAAAGGTTCAAAATCAAATGTTTATCTAATTGGCTCTTAGTGTATCCTCTTAACGGTGAACGAAGACAAAGATACGCAAAACAACGTTGCGTACTAGTGGCTCTGAAAACGCAAAATATTGTTTAGTTTATATACCTCTGATAAGCGTGACAATAAATATTATGCCTCTAACAAGTGTGACAAGAAAGTAATTACCTCTTCCTATGATAACCACATAAAGCATTTGATCTTCTAACTCTAAAATTTTATTTATCATATGAAAAAAGTCAACATTTTGAAAAGTCAACATTTTGATAAAGTCAATATTTCAAATAAGACAAAAGCAGTTGCACATCCTCTGATACAAATCTTGAATCAGCTACTTGTATGAAGATCTTAAGACATGCTCTGATCTTCGTGCCCTCTGCTTCCCAATTATTTAAACAGATACGCCAAATCATTACAAGATCAATTGTTTGAAAGTTTCTCTGACAAATCTATTCCACAAAGATACGATACGAAAATCCATGATTTATATTGATTTCTTGCAATCAAGACAAGGACGAGAAATTATAATCGTACTCATTAAAAGACGTATCTTCCTCAACATAGACACACAAGATACACAACATACAAGCAACAAACGATAATAACATATGCGTTGTTGCCCAATATCATATTACTTCACATTAGTTCTAAGAGAACTTCTGAAGTAAAGCTTTGTAAATACTCTTTGCCAGAGCTAATTCAGAAAGAAAAAAAAACCCCAAATCTTTTTATTTTAACCTAGCCCAGTAGCGGCTGCTTTTCTCAACAACTTGATTGTACTAAGCTAGTAGGTTGAGATGATTGAACACACTTACTGTGGCTAGTAAGTGTTCAAGTGTATGTCTGATTCAATGATAAACTAGTGGATTCAATTCTTTATGTTGAAGGGATTGGACGTAGCTGATTGTTGATGGTGAACCAGGATAAATCATTGTATTTATATGCTCTGTTTTCTTTCACTCACTCTACCTCATTTACTTTAGTATAGCCACATAAAAAGTTTTTAAAACTACAATTCAAACCCCTATTTCTTGCATTCTTTTTGTTATACACACTTATGGTCCAAGGACAAGTAATGCCGACAAGATTCGACCTCTATAGAAACATCTAAATTGTCTAAAACTCGTTGACAAAGATTATCAAATAACAAACTCGAAAACAAAGTAATTACTCATTTATATGGAACAACGACTTGGGGGAAACTCTTCTAGATTAGGCCATGATCCAACTCTTCAAAAATAATATATGCAAACCTAAATATCATACACTTTAGCATAACTGGAGACATACCCTCATTGGTCGGCCCTAACCTAACAACAAAAGGAGACACGACAAGGAATTGTGCCGCAACATCTGACAAAGATGCAGACATTACTTTGATAGTAAGATCTGACACCACATTATATATAACATTATCCATGCACAACCAAGGTACACATAATCTATCCTAAACCACCAATCCCACTTAATCTTATATTGACTTTGGCGCTATAGTGCTTGTAGGTACCACCTTTGTTGGAACCAAGTTGGCTTTACATTTAGAGTTTTGATGTTAACAAAAGTATTTTATAACAACAATATATTTGACTTCAAATAGTATGAAAGAAGATTCATATTTTTGAAGAAAATTTAAAATAAGATTTGATTCAAATTTATAATTGAAGGAAATCTAAAATAAGATTTGATTCAAATTTATAAGTGAAGAAAATCTAAAATAAAATTTTATTCAAATTTATAATTGATGAAAATATAAAATAAGATTTGGTTCATATTTATAATATTTGACCAAGTTGAAAAGAAGATATAGTCAAGATTTGAAGAAGATTTGACCAAGATTTATCTACAATAAAATATGAACATAATCAATTTGAAAAATTTACAAACGCAATATGAACAAAAATAAAACAGAAACAATATGAAAAGTTTACAAATTCAATATAAACAAAATAGAAATAGAATCAGTTTGAAGAATTTACAAATTCAATCTGAACAAGATACAATTCAGAATTTAACAAGACTAAATTGAAGCCCAAATTTTCACTATAAATAGACACTCAAAATTGAAGGAGAAAAACATCGAAAAGAATAAGAGAGTAGAAGAACTCAAGCTCAAAGTTCTCAATTCATCTTAGAGTTCAAAGAGAGAAATACTTGTTCAGGTTAGAAATATTTTCTGAGTGTTCTTTTCTTAGAGTGTGAGAGTTATTATTATTATCAGTTTTGTTAGAAGCAACTACTCAAGTTCCAATCTTTTGTATCCAACCCGATATTGGTTTAGTTACTTATTCAAGCTAGGGTTGTCAGGTTGTTAGGAGAAGACTTGGCTTGCAGGATCAAGGTGGTTAGTTCGTCAAAAGTTTGGGGTTGTCAGATTGTTTGGGAAGACTGACTTGGAGAGTCAGATGTTTTGCAATTCAAGGTATTTGAATTCGTGGATTAAAGTCTTCTGAATGACGAGACTGGATGTAGCCAAGTTAATGGTGAACCAGGATAAAGTTATGTGTTAAATTATTTATGTTTTTACTATTTGTTGCCTTTGAATTGGTAGCTTATACTCCAAGTAATTCACAAAAACCAGTCAGTTTTCATCAAATTAGCAAAAAATTATCAACTTTGTCAAACACAATTCGACCATTTTCTCGTGTTTACACCTTCAACCTCCACCGTCACAGAGATGAAATGCTTTCTTATCAGTCTACCAATTCTCCCATCCTTTATAGTCCTCTCCGGGCCAGTTCCTCTATTCATGCAAAATATTAATTAAAGGAGTGGATATTATCAAATGTACATAAAAGAATATGATGAATGTAAAACTGATTTTAAAACAAAATATGTTTTATGAGTTATTAGTAATGTTATTTAGTTTCACTAGTTTTTCCAATACTTTTATGCACATAATGAATCGTGTTTTGAATGCATTTATAGGTAACTTCTTTGTTTTGTATTTAATCACATAATTATTTATAGTTTATTTTGATGAGCATGTAATGCATTTAAATTTTGCTTTGAGTGTACTCAGAAAAGAGAAATAGGCTGCCAACCTTAAGAAGTGTACCTTTTTTATAGAGAAAATTGTTTTTCATAGTTTTAATATCAGTGCAATAGATGATAAGAGCCATTTAAGAGTGGCCCAGAGCAATCAACATCAGAAAATACGAAATTTTCATGGACTTGTTAATTTCTATATGTAGTTTGTGAAACATTTTAATACTGTGTCTTTGAGATTTTGGGTGTCCTATGTGAATTATTAATTTGGGACCCTACACATTTTTTATAAATCATATATTCAAATATAGATAATTTAACATAAAACATGTGTAAAAAAACTAGTCATTAATTATTTTAATGCACCCTTAATTGAAATAAAATATTTTTGAAGAAAAGTGAAAAAAAAAATACGCATTGAAAATTTCAAAACAATATAAATCCACAATATCCATAAAAAAATCCAAAACCACAATTGAATTATAGGAAAATTATGAATGATTTACTTTGTGAAAACATTTCTTTAAATGTGCATTTATTTTATCTCAATGAAAGACACTATTATCATGAAAATAACATGAAATGTTAGTCAATAAAGATTCATTTATGGAAATAATGAAAATAAATTTTTGATATTTTTATTATTTCTAGAAATAAAGACCATTGTTCAAAAATCTTTTACGTTTTATGAACAAGTAAAATCAATATAAATTTTCACAAAATAAATATTTTCACAAAATAAATTATCCATAAATTATACATGGATCTAACAATGTGAATGATAACATCAAACACTATCCATTTGTTAAAGACGGTGAGTTGATACTTTTATTTTTTATTTTAGTTTCTTTTTTTTAGATCATCAAAAAGTTAAGTTTAAATTTATAGTTTACAAAAATGACTAAAAGCTCAATATAGACATGAACACAAGAAAATACAATAAGACAATTGAATAAATTTGACTTAAATATTCTTTTGGTAATTTCAAATATGAGTTATTTTAATTTTAATAGCTATAAAATTAATTTTTATTTTTACAACTGCAATTTCTAAAAGGGGTTGTTGATGTGCTTCCACCGGCAAAAAATCGTATGCCTGTAGGTGGTGGTTCTATTGGTTTCTTTCTAGAGTTATTAAGTTTGAAGAAAATGAACAAAGCAAACTTCATGAATTTACATTTATCGATTTTGTGGGATTTAGAAATAACCATTTGTTATTCTATTCTTTTTCTTTCTCTTTTTGAGATTTTTTTACTAGTTGTTGTAGTTCAAAGTTTCATTTATGAAGAATTTTATGTGGATATGGAAATATGAAGGGTTCATTTTTGTTTGGGTTGTTTATGGGTTGTAGATATGGGATAGGGATTTGAGTTTGAGAAAAAGAAATATTTATGAGTTTGACTTTTTTTTAGAGAAGATGAACTAGGTTTTGATTTGGGAGAGTGTTTTGGATATGTGGTTTTTCTTATGAAAATTATGATTTTTTTTATATTTATTATTTAAAATAATAATTTTCTATTTTAATTAAATGTTATTTTATTTTAATTATATAAAAATATATGGTCACATCAATGAGCTGTCAATATTTGTGACGTCAGTCAAAATTATTCACCTTAATATTTTTTATTATAAAAAACTCATGAACTATTTTAATGTTTTTTTGAAATTGTAAGGATATTAATAAAAAAAATATTTTCGTGACTGGAAACCAAAATGACTCATATGTGGACCGAAAATATATTTAAGCCAATAAATTTTCATTTAAAATTATTTTATATAATTTTCTATTAGATATATAAACCTAAAAAATGAATGTGTTAAAGTATATATATAATTAAAAGTTTATACTATATAAATCATATATGTAAATTTTATGAAAATCTAAAATTATTTAATATGTTATTGAAATATATAAAAATTAAGATCTTATGTATGATTTTATTAAATATCGTTAATCTTTGTGTCTCAATCATCAATAAAATAATTTTAGATTTAAGCAAAAAATTTATCAATTAAAATATTATTAAATAATATAATATTAGTGTAATTTAACCACTCTTTTATATATATATTAAAAATATTGTGGTGTCCCTAAAAATTTGATGCATTGTGTGACCACACCTCTCAAACATCCTTAATACCCTCTCTACTATAAACACCCCATTAACTCAGGGAATCAAGTGTAACATTAGTTGTAAATGAGATAAAGAATTAAGAAATAAGTAAATTAATGATCTATTATTGTCTTATCTAATTTTTTTAAAACTTTGAAAAATAAACGTGATGCAATTCAAAATTGATATAGATGTTGCTAAATGGTATTTCCCTTCGATATTAAGAAAAAAAATAATAGTTGAAAAATTAATCTATTAAATTAAAAATTAAGATTAAATACATAAATTTTTTAATTACCTTTTTTTTTAATTATGTTTCATTAGAGTAATACTAGAGTTGTCACCAAGAAAAAAATGAGTTAAGTATAGGCCAAATTAACTATCCAATTCAATAACAATACAAATGAGACTTCATTCATTCTCATTTTCACTTTTACATACTTTTTTTTTCCACAATTTTTTTCTTCACTAAATAGTTATTTTACATATAAATTACTAAAGCCTCTTTTAAGAAAAAAATTATATATCACTTTAATTATTGATTCGATCAAAATATTTAAATTAATTATTAAATTTTCAAAATAATCTTTTAAAAAATACAATTGTATGATATAACATTTTGATGAATTTATAATTAATTTAAATGATAACACTGTAAGCCTTTTAACAATTTAAAGTGTGATTTGATCCTTAAAGATTCTTATTCTCAGTAACACAAGCTCTAATTGACTAAAGTTTGGATTCAATGTTTCTCTCGGTATTTCTCTCAGTAGTATCTTCAACAGCCCGAATCACGTGACCCAAAAACTTCTTCCTATTCGCAGCGTACACGTGTCCATCCCAGCCACGCTTCACCAAATCAACGGCCAAACCAACAGCAGCCTTAACCGTCTCCTCGGCGCTATCATGCGCCGAGTCAATAATCCCCAACCGCAGCGCCTCCTTAGCAGTTATCTTATCCGCCTGCATCACGATCCGGCGGCGAGCCGCGGCGGAACCTACCTTAGCATCAACGATGGCGATAAACCAAGCCGGAATAACTCGATTGATGTCGATTTCGCTCATGTAGAGAAATCCTCTATCAGATCGCATCAAAACGAAGTCGTGAGCGAGTGCGAGGATGTAACCGGCAGCGGAAGCGTGACCAGTGACAGCGGCGATTGTAGGCATAGGGAGAGAGATGAGATCGGAGACAACGGAACGGAGTAAGTCGTCCATGAGGACCATGCGGTCGTAAAAGGATTGAGACCAGTCAACGTCGTAGCCGTTGGAGAAGAATTTGCCATGAGCGGTGGTTATGAGGGCGGAGGAAGTGGTGGCTTCTTGATGGACACGGTGGAGGGCGGATTTGATGGAATTGAGGAGTATGGGATTGAGACGGTGCTCGTTGTCGCCGGTTAGGGTTAGGATGAAGATGTCACCTCTTTTCTCTAAGCTGCACATTTTTTACTGATAATTGATTATCAAGAGTTTAAGCGATTCTTAGCTCAAACAGTTACAAACACGAAAGATCTTTACGGCAGATAAACACTGGGGACGTCTATTTAATAACCGTCAAGTGACAGATAAATTTTTATTTTTATCAAATTAATTATACTTAATTATAGTTTTAGTTTTCTATTTTATCCGAATCGCGAAAGTAATTCTCCATTTTATTTTTCTTTATTTTGTTTCTCTCTAGTTTTGACTCCAAATAAAATTTTGGTCCAAAATTTTATTAAATTTCATTTTTTAAAATCGTACTACACCATTTATTTATTATCATTAATTTAATGTACAATTACTGAAAATGAGATCTTGAAGTATGGTGTGATTTGAATAAATGCAAACAAAATGAAATTTCATCAAATTTTGGATCAAAATTATCTTTGAATGACCAAAACTGGAGATAAACAAAATGAGGAAACTACTTTCGCGATTAAACTAAAATACGAGACTAAAACTGCAATTAAGTCAATTAATTAGTATAAGTCGGATAAATTTTAAATAATATTTGAACATTAATACGGGTGATTGACAAAATTTAGGTGAGTTTTATTAATTAATTTTGTATGAATGAATCGTTTATGGTTTTTTTCGAATTCATTCTTTTTTTATAAGTTTATCACAAAAAGTGAATTGTCTCTTCGATTTAGTTCTCAAAAACTGTTTTTTTTAATTTTTTAAATGAAACAAAATAAAAACTTGTTTGAATACACAATATTGTAAAACTGTTTTTAGAAATTATTTTCTATTTTACTCTTTTTAAAATGAAAAAAATCAAAATACTTTAAAAATATTTTTTTTTAATTTTTATTATTCACTTTTTGTATTCCATATAAAACACTAAAAAAGAAGTACAAAATATGTCATTTTCATTAATGGCATTTTTTTTGTAATTATTGTTTTTCAATGGATAATTTCAACACCTTAATTGCATTCATAATTTACGTGTACACCTTCACTTATAATAAATACACATGTTCTCAAGCGTGGGAATAATAATGGAATTCACTTCTATT
>JBBPBR010000006.1:11713757-11753519 GCA_037974775.1 Cicer pinnatifidum
CTCTTTTTTAAAATAATTTTTGAAAATTAGATAGTCAAATAGATTTTATTTTTATAATCTTTTTAAAAATTCATTTTTAAAGTTGATTTATAAAATGGTTTTTAAAAATAAAAAAGGAGAAGTGTTTCTAACATGCCCTAAAAGGAGAAGTGTTTCAAACGGGCCCTAAAACGAGAAGTGTTTTTTTTTTTTAAGGATAAATTTTTAATTAATAAACCTACCAAACACCTAAAGATATACATTGATGTTCTTTTCTTGTATATCATAAACAATTTGATATTGCAGTGATAAAATTTTATTTAGTCTAAATTTAAATATTGTCATTAAAGAGAGAAAAGTATAAATTATTATTAAATATTCACTAAACTTTAAAGTATTATCTACTTTGTATTAGAAATAGAGGTGTCAATTTGACAAGCCCCTAATTATTGGCCCCAACCCACATTTTGGAGATATCAAAAAAATTAATAATTTAAAAGGCCCTCAAACACAAGACCCTCTAAACTAAAAGCCCCCTAAAATTTTGTGGGCTTATAGGCCAATTTTTTTAAAAAAAGAATCGATTTTCTTTTTTGAGAAATAAAGTTTTTCAATTTTTTCACCGATAATTTTTTTTTTATTTTTTTCTATAAATTTTTTAGATTTTTTACTATAAAAATATTTCGATTTTTTGGGATAAAAAATATTCGATTTTTTTTTTTATAAAAAATTAACGATTTTTTTTCGATAAAAAATTTCTCATTTTTTCCGATAAGAAGTTTCAGATTTTTTTTTTGATAAAAAATTTTCATTTTTTTTAATAAATTTTTTTTCAAGAAAAAAATTTCAAAATTAACAAAATATTGGGGGCCCAAAAGCCCCCTAGCTTAAGCCCCATGAAATAATGGGCCGAAATTTTAAAAAATTTATTTTGATAGGAGGCCTAATAATAAAACAAAAAATTAAGGGGCCTTGTAGTTGGAGTTTTTTTGACGACTCTAATTAGAAATGATAAAATAAATATGATATGTTTCATAGGCTCGAGTAGTCTATCTTTTTTTATGGAGTGAGTTGAGATTTTAAAGACACCGTTACAATTTGGTTTTCCTTGCTAATTCATTTAAAAAATGGGACGATGGTAGATTGAGGCAGATTAAACCGTGCAGTTGAAATAAAGAAAAAATTATTGTTTTACATTTATTTTTATTTATAAGTCAATTTAGTTTTTGAAGTCATTTAAATTAATAGCTTTAGTTTATGTTTTTAATAATTTGTCAATTGGTAAACTCGTAAAGTTTTTATTTTTGATGTTTTTATTGATTTATTATAGGTTTTTAGATGAGAAAATATGGATGTTTCAATGAAATTTTCTTATTTTTAGTGAACTCAATAGTTGGTTTCCTTAAATTATTTTTATATTTATTTATTTTTACAATTTTAACATTGTTTTTTTTTTTATATTTTCAAAAATATTTTTTTAAAAAAATAATTGACAGATAATGGTCCGTCATAAAAATGGATAAGGTGATAATTTCAACTTTATATCTCTAATTGACCCACACTATCCACACTTTTTAGGTAGTTTAATAAAAGAGTTGAGCAAAATAGAACCATTTGCCTATTTTACCGTCCCTAATACCAACCCTCATCCAAAATTAATTAAAATAGGGTGACGTATTTTATTTTACTAACGAACTTTGTTTGATTTCTTTAAGTAATGACTTTTAAAAGTTTACATTTTTCTACCCAAAATAACAAGGCAAAAAATTGAAAAGTCTTCTTACATGTTGGGAAGTGAACTTAGACATGGCAGCATAACATATACATGTAGGTTGGGATCTATATGGTTGGTTTTTTTAATAAATTAAATTATATTAATTTTAAAATTAATATATAAATTTGGATTTATAATCAAATCTATTATTTAGTTTAAAATCGATTATAAAACCAATTGTAAAATTAATTGTGGTTAAATAATCGATTTTTAATTAAACAACCAATTTTAAAAAATTTCAATTTTAAAATTGATTTTTTCTCAAAACCGATTGAAATTTGATTATTTTTTAATATTTATTTTTTAATAAATTATTTATTCATAGTTTAAAAATCGATTATTCGTATTTAAAAATCGATTATTTTTATAAAAGGAAAGCTCAATAAAAACATACATCAGCATACAATTACTTTCTTTTGTGATTAAAATTGAACATATTCAATTGTTTATAATAACTTGTGATTAAAATTAATTTATTACTAACTTCATTAAGACCACCGATTCTGATTCATACTAGTTCAATAAATTGCTTATTATTTCAACAGTAGAAAATACAAACACTTGAAAATTTGTTTTCAACACCGAGATAGACACCACCATCACCATAAGATTTAGTAAATTTAAAATATCTAATGAATTAAATATATTAATTTTTGTGTTGAACATTTATAATTAAGTTAAGTTTGAGCAATATCTAAATCTCAATATTATTTCCAACCTAACATATTAATGTAACATTTCAAAAAAATTCATCTTTTAAAAATCAATAATTTAAGAAATTATATTTTAAATATTTAGTCTGTCATATTTTAATCTTCCTCAATAAATATTAAATATCTTAATTCAGTATGGTTGGTTAGTAATAAGTATAGGGTTTTGTACCATGCACCCCCAATTTTTTTCAAATACTATTTTGCCCTTTGTTATTTTGTATAAACACGTAAAAAAAATTACCATTCCAAATTCTCACCCCCACATTCGAAAATTATAAAACATTTCATAACATTCGAAAATTTTAAAGTTTCGAAATAATACCCAAGTATGGTTTCAAAATTTATTCGAAATTTTGGTAAATTTCAAACTTTCAAAATGTAAATATGATGAAAAAATTACCAATTTCGAAACTTTGGAAAAATACCAAACTTTCAAAATGAAAGTTTCCAAAAACATTCGAAACTTTGAATGAATATGAAATGTTCGAAGTATATTTTCTAAGAAAACTTCGAAAGTTTGGATGAATTTAAAACTTTCGAAGCACATATCCTTCGAAAATTTCAAACCTTCGAAGTAATTACATTTCAAAAGTTTCAAAAAGTTCGAAACTTTTGAGAATTTCATTTTTTTTTTAAATTACTGATGTATGTTATAATTGAAAATACATTTTGAAAAAAAAAAATTAGAATATTGTTATTAATTAAATTTATTACTATTTTTGAAATTATATATGACTAGAGTTGATGTTTCTCCTTCAAGAATGGTTATAAATTCTATAGAAAAATTCATCACTGACCAAATATTATTATTATTATGACTGTTAATGCATCACAAACAAATTTTAATAGTAATAAATTAATAATAACAAATAATAATAAATTTATAATAATAAATTTATAGTAATAAATTAATAGTAATAAATAGTATTACATTTATAGTAATAAATTAATCGTAATAAATTCGAAATAAATTAGATGAAGAATGAAATAAATTCGATATCTAATTTCGGAAGTTTCGGTAATTTTTTTAAAAAAAATTGAAAGTTTCGAAAGTTTCGAAACTTCTGAAACTTTTGAAATAGAATTACTTGAAATTTTCAAAGTATATGAGCTTCAGAAGTTTCAAATTAATCCAAACTTTCGAAGCTTTCTGAAAAAATACACTTCAAAAACTTCATATTCATCCAAAATTTCGAAAATTTCTGAAATATTTCATTTCAAAAATTTGGTATTTTTCCAAAATTTCGAAATTAGTAATTTTTTGTGGCCCAAACTAACTAATTATTTGGCCCAACCCACATGTTGGAGGAGTCAAAAAATTTCATAATTAAAAAGCCCCTATGCTTAGTAGTCCTAAAGGGCCAATTTTTTTTTAATAAAAATTGATTAATTTAAAAAAAAATTGAGTTTTACTTTTTTTCCTAA
Source organism: Cicer pinnatifidum (assembly GCA_037974775.1). Lineage (NCBI taxonomy): Eukaryota > Viridiplantae > Streptophyta > Magnoliopsida > Fabales > Fabaceae > Cicer > Cicer pinnatifidum. The sequence continues at coordinate 11,717,649 of JBBPBR010000006.1, forward strand.
AATTTTTCAATAGCAAATTATTTACATTTTTTTTTTCAAAATTTTTTTGAATCGAGAAAAAAAAATCGATTTAGAATTTTTCTAAGAAAAAACAGTTTTTTAATTTTTTTTTAAAAAAAATTAATTTAAAAAAATTAACAAAATATTGGAATCTATGAGCCTCCCAAACCCCCTCCCTTGAGCTCATAAAAAAGTAATGAAGTAATAGACAATTGATTAACAATTGATAGCCTTGGGGTTTAATATTAGGGGTTTAGTAAATAAAATATTAGGGGTTTAGTAAATAAAATAAAATAAAGAGAGCCTTGGAGTTTTAGGTTTTTTTGTTAGCTCTAGTAATAAACAATTGATTAAACGAAATTAGTAATAAATTGTCGGAAAACGCTGCAGAAAGGTGAGAGATCAGTGGTGTGATGGTAAAATCATAAACGTTTTAGAATTTTGGAGATTTATAATTTTTGGGAGTTGAATGAATAAAAACCAAAATTCAAATATAAAGCATACACTTATATCCAACTGGTTAATAAATAAATCGGATTATAATCATATTATTTTAACCGGATATTTAAAATAAATTTAGATACGTTTTCGGATTTAGGTTTCATAACCAGATCATTTGCACACCCCTACTTAATAAGTATTCGTTGAAGAAAATCTAGTATTCGTCATATTTATGCATATGCATACACCTACTATTAAATATTTTTATGTATATTATAAATTTTAATATCTTTCTTATACAAAATATAATTTCAATATATTTTCATTTTATTATATCAATTGCGATATATATGATTTTTTAGTTGCTATTTTTATATAGGCTTAATTGCAGTTTTGGTCTCCCTATTTTAGGTGAATCACGAAAGTAGTCCCCTCATTTTATTTCTCCCCAGTTTTGGTCCCTCAAACAGAATTTTGGTCCAAAATTTGATGAAATTTCATTTTTTTCTTCCATTTATTTAAGTCACACATGCCTCAAGATCTCGTGGTGCAACAATTGTACCTGAAATGTATGATCATAAATGGTGTAATACAACTTCAAAAAATGAAATTTCATCAAATTTTGGACCAAAATTCTGTTTGGGGGACCAAAATTGAGGAAAAATAAAATGGAGGGACTACTTTCACAATTCAACTAAAATAGGGGGGGACCAAAACTGCAATTAAGCGTTTTATATATAAACAAATGAGAAGAAGAAATCCGACCCATTAAAGCGGATATAACGGTTCAAATTTCAACTCCAACAAATAGTGCACGTAAGTTATTTGCAAGTAAGTAGGTGAGGATAGAGAGTCAAAACTCGGCTTTTTTTTTTTACATTACCACTAAAAATTTATTAAAATACCAAACTACCACTAATTTTCAATTAAATATCAATATTTCATTCTTTTCATTTTGTTTTTTAGAGGTAAGAAATCGGTTCTCACCACACCGATTTCTCAATTGAATTATTATTTTTTAAGTAGAGAAGAGAAATCCACTCTCACTATATCGGTTTCTGCAATATTATTTCACTAAGAAATATAGGTATTTATTTATAATTTGTATCAACTTGTCTTTTATTATAAAACTCTTCATTACCGCTAGTTTATGTATCTCTCAACCTTAAACCCTAAATTCATATGAATAATTTTTAAAATAATTACTATTAAAGTTAAATATATTTTTTCTAATTATTATTTTTTTAATAATTGTGTAAAAAATTTAAACCACATTTTATGAATATTAAGAAAAGTAGTTCTAATTATAAATAAGATCATACTAAAAAGTGTTCTTTTTTAACAAACAACAAAATAAATAAAAAACAAATTTTGAGTAAAAAAAATTCACTTTTTACTATTCAAAAGTTTGGATACAACTTTCAAGACTTTTTCCTACATTTAGATTCTTAACAAGGACATTTAAAACACTTGTTAGCATTTCCCTAATAACTTTAATACTTTTATATATTAAACCCTTACAAGAGAAAAAAAAATAAGTTTTCAAATGGTAAATTAATTAATATATTTTTGTAAAGAAATGATTAATGCATATTGAATTTTGTAAATGATATGTATTAAGTGACAAAGAAAAAGTGAGAAAACGTCTATATACTACTCACTTGAGTATCTTCACACACTATCAAGAGAACTACGATTCCAATAGTATATCCTTCAAGAGGACTTTGCCATGAAGTTCTTGGAAGACAAAAAATACCCATTCTGCTTATAGATCCATGCTTAATCCATCTTCTTCATTCTCCTTTATGTGTTTTTTACTCTTCCTCCCACCCCTTTCTTCACACAACAAATCTTTTTATTTTTTTTTTGGATAGAAATACGGCGTTTGCTATAAGTGATGTAAATTCATTCTTTGAAATATCTTTTCCAAAAATACAATGATGGGAATGGCAAAAATGCTACACAAATTCGATTCTCACCTTATGCCAATCTTTTTCTTTTTCAATTTCAACCCGTCCTTTGTAAATTAAATCATGAGAAGATGAATGTTATTTTTTTTAGAGAATCTTTTGTACTTGGGAATAAAATTTTATAATCTGGTAACATAGATTACTTGAAACAAACACACATCTAATTAGATTACTTGAAACAAACACACGTTAAAAAAATGGTAGTTTACAATGCATTAGATAGAAAAGGCCACAACTATTGTCAAAAAAAGGGGTACCAAAAGTAAATCATAGGTGAGTTCAAGCTTCCTTCCTTGTAATCCTTGCAATCAAACAAAAGGTAAGATAGTTAGAATCAAGATATTTTTCTCAACAACAAAATAAATAAATCCCTTTATTGGTTTCTTTTAGGGATATTAATCCCTTTCTATTGTACTTATTGCTTTCTAGTATAATAATATTGTATTTCATATAGAAAAGAAAAGGGTAATTGTGCATGTAAATGCACAGTAACCAAGAAGAATTTGTCTCATTAACTATTGGAACCCTGCCAAAAACATAATAAATTTCTCTGTGAAGATACATGCGACAATCATAAATCACGTCTATCAACATAATTTCGAATGCAAAATCAAGGTACCTATCAGTCGTTTAGCCTTGACGCAAGTGCATTAGCAATGGTGGGAGTTACAGGAGGGACTGTATAAGATAAATAGTGTTTACATCAATTATATCATTAGTAGACTTCAACGACTAATCACTTGAATGAAATCTGCTAAGATTAATCAGTGTTTTAATTGAGCTAACATGTTCTTTGTCATGCCATCTTTGATGGACTCGTTATGAATGATGAATCTCTAAATAATATCACTATTAATATACAATTAAAGCAGGGGTCAGCCTAAGGCCCAAGCTGCTTATGCAAGGGATTTAAGTCTCCTAAAAATATTATTGTTTTTAAGTATATTTAAGCTCAAAAAAGTAAAAAAGTAAAAAAGTAAAAAAGTAAAAATATGTACAACGAGTAAAACACCTCATAAGTGTAACAAAATACATCAATTGATATTTAATTACAATATTTTCTATCTTAAAAGTAAAAAACAATGTAAAATTTAAATAAAATTATTATTATTGTTATTATTAGCATTAAAAATGCAAGACCTTTTCCTAGAGTTCGCTTAAGTCCTCAAAAACTGATGGGCAAGCCCTGAATTAAAGAGACATTGCTGCATTGATACTAATGACATCAAAAATAACAGTTTTTTCTCACTAGCTGGGATTCAGTACCATGGATAATTGAAACTATAATTTCCTATCATGCATTCTCGTCCCTTTTAATTATCATTTTAAGGTTAGTTACACATGCCGAGAATGCATATAAATTGTTACTTTTGATGAAATTATGTCATTTTCTAAAAAAACATTTACTATTTATTATTTAATTTTCTCTCTTCGCAATAAATAGTAAGGGGAAACTTCGACAAAATAATTTAAACTACTTTGAACTTTGAAAACAACAAATAAAAATGAATTAAAAATTTATTAAAAAATGACACATAAAAAAGCAGATGGAATATTAAATTTAGATAGATTTGACCAATATGAAAAAAGGTTTTAGAAAATAACATCCAAATAAAACAGCTTAATACCATGCAATTCCAGTTTTTAGGCCCTTTGGTTCTACATAAGTGGGCCAAAATCATCATACCCTGCAAAATCTCCCCTCAGACAAAGTCGTAATATAAGGAGATAGATTGTCTATATAAGGAAGTTAAATGAAATTGCAAGATATATAATTTTAGAAGTATACTTATGATGCAACCGCTAAAGGGAATGTTAGAACAGGTTATATATTTTGAGAGGAATTGAAATTGGAAGAAAAAGAGAAAGAAATAGAAAAACAGAAACTGCTAAGATTGATCTTCTGCTTTCATAAGATTGATCTTGTTCTGCTAAAAGATTGATCTTTTACACTGCACATCAATCTTTTAGTTCTGTGTTACAGCATTACACTCTACTCTTCATGGATTGATCTTAGCATTTTATAACAGTAGTTTTGTGGCTGTTTTTGCTCAATCAACTTAACCAACTCTTAACCAACTCCTAACTAACTTCTAACTACATCATTTTGAATTATATCTAACATGCCCCCTAATTCAAAAGTGATTCAATTTGAAGTTAATACAAGCTTGATTCTCATCTCTTGGAACTTTACTCTCTTCAAACTTTTTGTTAAAATATCAGCCTTTTGATCATTTGTGTTGCAATGTTCCAGCTTTATCTTGCCCTTCATTACTTGATCTCTTAGGAAATGAAATCTTGTTTCAATGTGCTTGCTCCTTCCATGGACACTTGGATGCCTTGCTAGATCTATTGCTGATTTGTTGTCAATCTTCATCTTCACTGTATTGTTACTTCTCAGCCCCAGTTCTGCCATTAATTCTGCCAGCCACACAGCTTGGCATGCTCCCATGGATGCAGCCACATACTCAGCTTCACATGTGGACAATGCAACTATGCTTTGCTTCTTTGAACACCATGATATTGGTGAGTTATTGATTGTAAATACATATCCTGTTGTGCTCTTTCTATCATCCATATCTCCACACCAATCTGCATCAGTAAAGCCAATAAGTTCAGCTTCCTTTTCATCTGGTTTTGAGGCATACAGCAGGCCCAATTCAATGGTTTCCTTTATGTATCTTAAAATCCTTTTTGCTGCCATGTAGTGTGATGTCCTAGGCTTCTCCATGTACCTACTAATCAGCCCAACACTATATGAGATATCTGGCCTAGTGTTGCACAAGTATCTCAAGGATCCTACAATTTGCTTGAAGGTTGTAGGATCAATCAATTCATCATTTCCTTCTTTGGAAAGCATCGGTCCTGGTTCTAATGGTGTGTTGCTTCCATTGCAATCTTGCATTTTGAACCTTTTTAATACATCACTTGCATACTTTCTTTGATGCATAAAAATTCCATTTTTTCTAGTTTCAAATTCAATGCCGAGGAAATATGCCAACACGCCTAAATCAGTCATCTCAAATTCCTTCTCCAATCTGAACTTGAACTCATTTATTTTCACCTCATCACTGCCAGTTAGCAGTAAGTCATCGACATAGAGACATATCAACAATGCAGGTGCTGCTGCTGCATTCTTGACATACACTCCATGCTCATTCACACACTTTTCAAATTGCTGCTCTATGAGAAATCTGTCAATTCTCTTGTTCCAAGCTCTAGGTGCTTGCTTCAAGCCATACAAGGCTTTCTTCAATTTGTAAACATGATCTTCTTTGCCTATTTTCACATATCCAGGAGGCTGCTTCACATACACTTCTTCATCCAATGAGCCATTGAGAAAGGCTGATTTAACATCTAATTGATGCATAGACCAACCTTTATAGCTAGCAATTGAGACTACCATTCTTATTGTTTCAATTCTTGCTACTGGAGCAAATACCTCATCATAGTCCAGTCCATGTTTCTGCAAAAATCCCTTTGCTACAAGCCTTGCCTTGTACCTTGAAATCTGCCCATCAGGTTTCAGTTTCAGTTTATAAACCCATTTCACATCAATAGGTCTTTTATTCATTGGCAGGGTCATTAGCTCCCATGTTTTGTTCTTTTCTATGGCTTCTAGTTCCTCATCCATTGCTGCCATCCATCTAGGATCACTCAATGCTTCTTCATCACTTATTGGTTCTGATTCAGCAAGCAAGGCAAAGTGAATTAATTCTCCATCTGCATTGATAGCTGAGTCAAAAGTTACTTCATATGGCTGCAACATGATTGAAGGTTGTCTGACCCTTGCTGATCTCCTCACAGGTTCAATAGCAGGCTGATCTGCTACCTCTGCTGGCTGGTCCTCAAACAATTCAGCTATTTCTGCACTGCTGGCTGGTCTGGTTGATATGCTTGGGCTGATTGCATCTGTTGTCCAGTCCCAACCTCTTGATTCATCCACTAGTATGTCTCTACTTATCACTACTTTGTTCTTGTTTGGATTATACAGCTTGTAAGCCCCAGTGGCATCATATCCCAGCAACACAATTTGTTCAGCCCTGTCATCAAGTTTCTTTCTGGTTTGAGCTGGTACATGTCTGAAGCACAATGAACCAAACACTCTCAAGTGATTCACAACTGGTTTCCTTCCAATCCAAGCTTCTTCAGGTGTCCTTATGCCCAATCTCTTGGTTGGACATCTATTTAATATGTATGCAGCAGTTGATACTGCTTCCCCCCAGAATTTATGAGGCACTTTCATTCCTTTTAACATACATCTAGCCATGTTCACTATGGTTCTGTTTCTCCTTTCAGCCGTGCCATTATGTTGGGGAGTGTAGGGTGCAATTATTTCATGCAAAATTCCTTCTCTTTCACAGAAATCATGGAATTCGTGAGAGTTGTATTCTCCTCCTCCATCTGTTCTAATGACTTTCATATTAACACCACTTTGTTTTTCAGCCATTATCTTGAACTTTTTAAGAATTTCCAGCACTTCATTCTTTCTTTTGATTAGATATACCCACATTTTCCTTGTAAAATCATCAATGAATGACACAAAGTAATGATTACCTCCTATTGATGCTTCTTCAAAAGGACCACACACATCCGAGTAGATTATCTCCATCATTCTTGAGGATCGAGTTTGCACTTCAGCCTTGAATGCATTTCTGTGCTGTTTGGCCTGACAGCATTCTTCACACAGCTCCTTTTGCATTTGAATTCTGGGAATTCCTTGCACCATTCTATTGTTATGCAGCATTTGAAGACTTCTAAAATTTAAGTGTCCAAACCTCTTATGCCACAACCAATTTTCACTCAATACTTCAGCAGCTAGACATTTGCTTTCATTGATCTGGATATCAATCTTGAAGGTTCTGTTTTTTGCTAGTGGTGCCTTCAAGATCAATCTTCTTGAATTATCGAACAATCTCATCTCACCTTGTTCCATCTTCATAGAATACCCCTTTTCAAGCAGCTGTCCTAAGCTTAGCAAGTTGTTCTTCATATTTGGCACATACAACACATCACATATGGAGGATTGTTTGCCATCCCTTCTATGAATCAAGATTTTGCCAATACCTTCAGCTGTTACTGTGCTATTGTCAGCAAATCTGATTTCCTTCTTCACCTTCTCATCAATATTTACAAACCACTCTTTATGACCAGTCATATGATTCGAGCATCCTGTGTCAAGATACCATAATCCTGGACAATCATCCTCCATGCTTGTAGATGCCATCAGCAACACTTCATCTGAGTCAAAACTATCTGCCTGGGCCAATTGAGCTTCACCATCATCTCTTTGTACTCTCTTGGATCTGCATTCATCTGCAAAATGTCCATATTTTTGACAATTATAACATTGGACCTTCCTCTTGTCAAATTTCTTTTTGCCAGATGGTTTCCTGCGTTTATTATCACTGTTTTGCTGACTTCTTGATCCTCTAGCCTCCTCATCTTGATCCTGGTTCTGGTGCCATTTTGATTTGCTCTTCCACTTCTTGTTTTTTACTCCATCTTGATTGGACTTCTTGCTGATCTGAGCTTGCAGTGCCTGTGTTTGTGTGTGTGCCTCATCTCTTTCTTTTATCCTTAATTCATGAGCTTCTAGGGAGCTTTGCAGATCTTCCAGCTTCATTGTATCAAGATTCTTTGATTCCTCGATTGCCACCACTATGTGATCGTGTCTTTGTGTTAGTGTCCTCAGAATCTTTTCAATGATCATAACCTCTGTCATCACTTCTCCATTGGCCTTCATCTGATTTGTGATTGTCTGTACTCGATTGAAATAATCAATCACATTCTCATTGTTCTCCATTTGCAGTAATTCATACTTTCTTCTTAGCATTTGGAGCTTCACTTTCTTGGTTTTTTCATCACCTGTGTAATACTTCACCAAGATATCCCATGCCTCTTTTGCTGTAGATACCTTTGAGATCCTTTCAAAATTGTTTGAATCCACACTTTGCTGGATGTAAAACAGTGCCTTGCAATCCCTTTTCTTGCAGTCTTTGAAAGTTGTTTGTTGTCTTTCGGTTGGATTCGCACCAAGTTGTTCATAGCCATCTTGAACAATCTCAAACACTTCTTGAGCTCCCAACAACGATATCATTGATGCAGACCACCTCTCCCAGTTCTTCCCATCTAGAATTAGCAAATTCGATGGAAATCCTACTCCATTCATTTCTTCTTTTTTTCTTTCACTCACTTGTGTTTCCCAATTTTGATTTCCCCTCACACTTTCACTCGTGTTTCCCAAGGTCTAGAACCCAAGCTCTTTATGCCAATTTGTTAGAACAGGTTATATCTTTTGAGAGGAATTGGAATTGGAAGAAAAAGAGAAAGAAATAGAAAACAGAAACTGCTAAGATTGATCTTCTGCTTTCATAAGATTGATCTTGTTCTGCTAAAAGATTGATCTTTTACACTGCACATCAATCTTTTAGTTCTGTGTTACAGCATTACACTCTACTCTTCATGGATTGATCTTAGCCTTTTATAACAGTAGTTTTGTGGCTGTTTTTGCTCAATCAACTTAACCAACTCTTAACCAACTCCTAACTAACTTCTAACTACATCATTTTGAATTATATCTAACAGGGAACACAAACTACCACAAGAATAGTGGCTTCTCAAAGAGCTTCTATTTGAAATTATGCGTAACATGTCAAATTGTCATGCCATGTGGTAGAATGAATATAAATATACCCCTTTAGCACAAATGCTCCAAATCTAACCAAATGAGGATCTATGATTTACTCAAAAACATGAAAAACATAATTTTATGGATTTCAAAACATACTATGTGACAAAAAAAATGACGCTTCTCAAAACTATATTTTGCATGAATACACAAGGCCATAAATTATATTAATTAATCTGGCTCTGTTTCAATCTATACATTTTCCAAAGAACCAAGAAAAGTGACACTAATGAACTGTAAACAGCTAAAACAATCACCAAAGAAAATGACATCAAATCGGCAGTTGGCTATAAAAAGGAGAAAAGAAAAATGAAGCTTTAAGACACAAATATCTTACCACAAGATATCCCAAAGCAAGTCCTGTTCCCATAACAATTAAATGTGGATAATTCATTATGATGTCAGTGTTGGGAAAAACCAGAGATAATTAGCGATAACTATCTCAATAATGCGGAATATTTTTTCCCCCACCTGTGCAGATAAATGGCCAAACAGAAAATACAATTCCAAGAGCAATAATAATTGGCAGAAAATTAAATATGAGACAAACACAATTTTAACGTGGAAAACTTCCCTCAAATTGAGAGAATAAAAACCACGGGACCTAGTCCAGTAAAATCTTCCACTATAATAATTAATGGGTACACCAAGAGTCTTCCTAAAAACAATAGGGAATATCAATCAACAATAACAACTCTATAACAACCTTCCACTAAAGTGGGTATCAAAAGTAACTCTCAGAGAAGATAAAACTACTCAAATTATATATTAAAGTAACAAACTCAGTGGTAGGAATAACATACTAAATTTGTAGATCAAACGGAGCAAGTTTGCTACACACCTGTTACCACCACTGGAACCAAACCCTTATTTTTCTTCTCTGGCAACCGTTCGTCTTCTATTGTCTGTTTGTTCTGTTTTGTTGTCTCTCTCTTAGGGATTTCTAAATCCCTTTTATTACCTTCAAGTGAGTCAAGCCCATTAAAACTTTTTTTTTTCTTTTTCTTTTTATTTTAATACTAATAATAATAATAGTAAAATTGGTGGGTTCCACTTGGGGAGTGAGCCCACCCAACAAATCTCCCCCTCACGACTCAAGTGGGAAGGTACTGCTCAACCATGCCAGCTTTCTTTCTGCAACATATCATCTTCGACATAGGCAGGGTCTTTGTCATCATATCTGAACCATTCTCATCAGTATGAATCTTCTCAATTAAAAATGACTTCATTTCCAATGCATCTCGTATCCAATGATATCGCACTTCAATATGCTTCGACTTTGCATGAAAAGTCGGATTCTTGCAGAGATGGATCGCACTCTGACTGTCACAGAATAACACAAACTTGTCTTGATTGAGACCTAACTCATGTAGGAATTTCTTCATCCACAAGAGTTCTTTGGAAGCTTCAGTTGCTGCAATGTACTCAACTTCAGTAGTAGATAAAGCAACACACTTTTGTAGTCTTGATTGTCAAGACACAGCTCCCCCTGCAAAAGTCATCATATAACCAGAAGTAGATTTTCTAGAATCAAGATCACCTGCCATATCTGCATCTGTGTAGCCATCCAACACAGGTTCACCACCTCCATAGCATAAACACACTTTGGAAGTGCCTCTGAGGTATCTGAGAATCCACTTCACTGCTTGCCAATGATCTTTACCAGGATTAGAGAGAAACTGACTAACAACTCCAACTGCATGAGCAATATCTGGCCTTGTGCATACCATAGCATACATCAAACTACCAACTGCGGATGCATAAGGAACCTTCTTCATATCTTCTTTGTCTTTCTCACTTGTAGGACATTTATCAGAATTCAATTTAAAATGAGTAGCAAGTGGAGTACTAACAGGTTTGCAATTGCTCATGTTAAACCTCTCTAATACCTTCTCAATATAATTGTGTTGAGACAACCATAATTTATTATTCTTCCTATCACGAGTAATTCTCATGCCCAGAATTTGCTTTGCAGGACCCAAGTCTTTCATTGCAAAGGACTTGTTCAAATCTTTCTTTAAAGACGGAATCTTCTTAGTATCATGACCGACAATCAACATGTCATCCACATATAATAAGAGAATAATATAATCACTATCAGAGAATTTCTTGATAAACACACAATGGTCAGAAGTAGTTTTACCATACCCATGCTTCTCCATGAAAGAATCAAATTTCTTGTACCATTGTCGAGGTGCTTGTTGAGCCCATACAAGCTTTTCTTCAATTTACACACAAGTTGCTCTTTACCTTTGACTTCAAAACCCTCTGGTTGCTCCATATAGATCTCTTCCTCCAAATCACCATGAAGGAATGCAGTTTTCACATCAAGTTGTTCAACTTCTAGGTTCAAACTAGCTGCTAACCCAAGCACAACTCGGATAGAGGACATCTTCACCACTGGTGAAAAAATTTCATCAAAGTCAATACCTTTTCTCTGATTAAAACCTTTCACAACCAATCTTGCTTTGTATCTTGGTTGAGAATTATTCTCTTCTGTCTTTATCTTGTATACCCATTTGTTCTTGAGTGCTTTTCTACCATTAGGCAACTTTACCAAATCAAATGTGTGATTCTCATGCAAGGAATTCATCTCTTCTTGCATGGCCTTCAACCACTTTTCTTTATCAACATTTGTAATAGCTTCTTGATAGTACTCTGGCTCTCCACTATCAGTGATCATCACATACTCATGTGGAGGATATCTTTGAGAAGGTTGACGTTCTCTAGTAGATCTTCTCAAATCAAACTCGACTGGTGGCTCAACTGGAATCTGCTCATCATGGTGAGACACATGATCATCAGTTACATTCTCATCATCTACTTGTACATCTCCCCCATCAATAAAAGCTTCCGTAGGAGGCTTAGGCGCAACATCAATGTAACTTCTGAAATTTGGTTTCTGTTTTTCAGCTTTATCAAAATCTTCAACAGTCTGGTCTTCAAGAAATATCACATCTCGGCTTCTGATAATTTTCTTGTCAACCGGATCCCACAATCTATAACCAAATTCTTCATCACCATAACCGACGAATATACACTGTTTGGATTTACTATCAAGCTTGGACCTCTCGTCTCTTGGAACGTGAAGAAAACTTCTACAGCCAAAAACTCTCAAATGACGGTAAGAGATATCTTTCCCTGTCCACACTCTATTAGGAACATCACCATCAAGTGGAATAGAAGGAGAAAGATTGATCAAATCCACTGCAGTTTTCATTGCTTCACCCCAAAAAGATTTCGATAATTTTGCATGAGAGAGCATACATCTGATTCTGTCATTAATCGTACGATTCATTCTCTCTGCAACACCATTATATTGAGGTGTCTTTGGAACTGTTTTCTCAAACCTGATTCCATGTTCTCTACAATACTCTTCAAAAGGACCTCTGTATTCACCACCATTATCTGATCAAACACATTTCAATTTTCTTCCTTTTTCTCTTTCAACACTTGCATGAAAGTGCTTGAAGACTCCAAATACCTGGTCTTTAGATTTCAAAGGAAAGGCCCACACTTTTCTAGAGTGGTCGTCAATAAAAGTAACAACATATGATGCACCACCAAGAGATTTACTATCCATCATACAAACATCAGTATGAACTAAATCAAGAATATTTGTCTCCTATGAGGACCAGTATTTTGAAAAGAAACTCTATATTGTTTTCCAGCAAAACAATGAGTGCAAGTTTTTAGAGACGTACCTTTCACAGGAAGAAAATTTTTCTTCGCAAGTATGTTGAGTCCTTTCTCACTCAAGTGACCAAGGCGCATATGCCATAAATCAGAAGATGCATCTTCAATTGCATTCACTTCTTCCTTGCATAGCTTCGTAGGCATCCTATAAAGAGAAGTGGAACTTTGCTCCTTTGCAACCACTAGGGACCCTTTGGTGATTTTACATATACCACCACCACCAAAGTAAGTGTGATAACCATCAATATCCAATGCTTTCACCGAAATCAAATTGAGACGAATATCAGGAACATGTCTAACATTCTTCGATTGAAGCTTGCAACCAATCCCAATTTCAACCCAAACATCTCCCATACCGATAATTTTACATACCCCTTCATCTCCCATTTTTACCATGCCAAAATCACCAGCACTGTAAGATGAGAAGAAATCACGCCTAGAAGTAACATGATATGAGGCACCCGAATCAATAATCCAAGTTGAATCCTGACATGCAAGGTTTATGGAATTATCATCACAAACAATGTAGACATTATTAACAGATACAACTGCTGTTGTATCTTTATCATTTTTCTTCTCTTTGTCTTCATCTCTTTCCCTTGATTGATCTCTCTTAAGGAATCTGCAATTTCTTTTTATGTGACCCGCTTTGCCACAATGATAGCATATCACTTCTTTTCTAGTCCTTGACTTGCTTCTTGACTTGCTACGACTTTCAGAGTTGTCGCATCTATGGAAGTTTCTAGATTGACTTCTCCCCCGTGACTCTGTAACTAGTGCTTCTGACTTTGAGGAAGAACCAATCAAACCACGTTCCTTTCTTCGAGCTTCTTCATTCAGCATACTCTCTTTAACTGTTGACATTTTCAACTTTCCACTTGGAGCTGAATTGATCAATGTCACAACAAGGACTTCCCAATTATCAAGCAAGGAACTCAACAATAACAACGCTTGCAACTCATCATCTAATTTAATTTCTGCGGTTGTCAACTGATTCACTGTATTCTGAAAAATACTCATATGCTCTGCCATTGAATCCCCATCTTTGTATTTCATATTCACCAGCTTCCGAATCAAGAATGCTTTATTTTGCACATTCTTTCGTTCATACAACTCTTTTAATTTTTCTCACATCTTGTTAGCATCTATTTCAGTTTCAACATGTAGATATACACTAAGATCCAACCACTGCCTGATCAACGCCACTGCCTTTCTATTCATCTTCTTCCAGTCAGCGTCAGATTTATCTGCGGGTTTAGCAGTGTTACCCTCAATAGGATCATATAAATCTTTACTGTATAACATGTCTTCCATGAGAGTCTTCCAAAGTGTGTAATTAGAAGAGTTGAGTTTAATCATATTGGGACCTTTATTTTCCTCCTCCATTTAAATGCACAAATCAAATAACCGAGCTCTGATACCACTTTGTTGAGAAAAACCAGAGATAATTAGCGATAACTATCTCAATAATGCGGAATATTTTTTCCCCCACCTGTGCAGATAAATGGCCAACTCTATAGGGAATATCAATCAACAATAACAACTCTATAACAACCTTCCACTAAAGTGGGTATGCAAAAGTAACTCTCAGAGAAGATAAAACTACTCAAATTATATATTAAAGTAACAAACTCAGTGGTAAGAATAACATACTAAATTTGTAGATTAAACGGAGCAAATTTGCTACACACCTGTTACCACCACTTGAACCAAACCCTTATTTTTCTTCTCTGGCAACTGTTCGTCTTCTGTTGTCTGTTTGTTCTGTTTTGTTGTCTCTCTCTTAGGGATTTCTAAATCCCTTTTATTACCTTCAAGTGGGTCAAGTCCATTAAAACTTTTTTTTTTCTTTTTCTTTTTATTTTAATACTAATAATAATAATAGTAAAATTGGTGGGTTTCACTTGGAGAGTGAGCCCACCCAACAGTCAGAAGGTGACAAATAAGCCATGCACCAAAATCATCCAACCTTGTATATTCAACAATAATAATGGACTGTGCAAATCTTCCAAACAAACTGGGAAAAAAATTATGCATCTTGAGATGAGTTATACCACACAAGCACTCCTCCGGCAAGGACAACAAATGGTTAAAGTTGCCCAAAAATAAAAGCACACATCAACAAAGCAACCAGGTTAGAAGGGAAGAATTGCAATAGAAAAAGATGTTACCATTGCCAATGCACGGAGCATACTTCCATTTCTTGCCTTCACAACCTTGTAAACATTAAGAGCACTGCACGATACCAAAAGATAATGTTGAGATTTGAAAAAACATTCATCAAATAACTCAAAACAATATACATAAACACAAGGATTATTTTGCACTTCAAATATTGTACACTCTTGGTTACTTACATGGATGCAGTTATTTTTATACATAAACACAAGGATTATTTTGCACTTCAAATATTGTACACTCTTAGCTATAACATGTATGATTTAAGAAATAGATTTCTCCACATCCAAATAATATCAATAAATGAATATAAAAATAAGAATGAAATGTGTCCCAATCCTATACTTGTGTTCAAATTATAGGGTTTAGGTAATAAAAGAAAAAGAGAGAATAGAGACTAAAAGAAACAGGATATCAAATTGATATAAAGTAATAAGATGTGATGCAAAATTTATCATTAAACCCTAATTTATATCAGTACTAAACTCCTAATCCCAATAAAAAAATGCAAAAAATTATATATAAAGATAATGAAATCTAATGATTAATGAAACCCAAGCATGCAGAAGACGTCATTGAGATGAGCATTGCTGGAAACCAAAAATAAATTCCTTAGCAAACAATCAAGCACAACAAGCTCCAAACTTCACCAAACTACATCAAGAAGCTTCATACAGCAAAGAAAAATGGTGTTTCAGCCTTGGGACCATTTGTACAACTAGAATAAGCCATTGGTCCAAGAACAAGGGCCAAAGGCAGAAACTACGATGTACTTGAATGTCTTTGAGCTAGTTAAGAACAGATCTAAGTAAATTCTTTTATGAAGAGTCAAACTGTGATAGTGATGATTAAAAACATTACCAGGCACATCCTAACATGTCAGAAAAAGTTGAAAATAACCTGATAGGAAGGGGTAGCAGGTGAGAGTTACAATGGCTTCACTAAATTTTGGTTTTTATTTCTGCATCATTTCATAATCTCGTCATTATAAGAGATACTACTCTAAATTTTAAGAAATAATATACCTTTCTCTTCCATTAAAATTCCGAGTTCTATTAGAGTACAAAAATTTGGGGAACTTAGTTGCGGAATGGGAATGGGGATGGGGAATGTCACAAAGAATTGTATTAATCTGATACCAAATGGAAATTATATAGGTTTTAGGTAAGGAAGGAGAAAATGAATGAATAGATACTCACAAAATAGGACATTAAATTGATATGATATATAATGAGGTAATACCAGTACTAGACTCCAAATCCTAATCAAATATGGAAACAAAGCAAGAAATCTAACAAAATCAGGAAACAACCCAACAAGAACATCTAAAATACTCTAAAATATTATAAAGATATAAAGTTATATATATATATATATATATATATGACATTTTCCAGATTCTAACAACTTGGATATTTAACTCACTAATGCTACTAGTATAACAAGTAGCATAATAAAAAGTCAAGAAATTATCTCAGGTTTAAGACTTTAGAAAAGAATTCAGAAATTTTATGCCAAGGATAATGGTGTACTGTGCATGCTAGTAAACATTAAAGTTCAATGACTTTTAGCTACTATATACATTAAAGTTGGTATAGCGCACCAAAAACTACCATCAAACACAATACAGCTGTGTATGTTGGGACATCTGAAAGCAAGAATAAAGTTAAAATCAAGCAAAAATATATCAAGAAAGAACTTACACAACAATGCGGCTAACAATAAAATAGACCAATAATCATTTTCAAGTTTTAGTCCACTATTTCAGGAAAGCATAACAAACACACCCCATTTATTTATGTTATCATCCAAACTACACAGCCTTCACTTTATTCTTCCAAGTTTATCAGATAAGTAAACAAATATGAAAATATAAAGGCCTATTTGAATTGTGAAAATGTTTGTTTTAAATTACAAAAATAATACCTTGTTTTCACCCTATTTACTGTTTCCTTTGTTTTTCATAGAAACAATGAAAAAAAATGTTTCCTAAACAAAACTTCAAAACTGGGAATTAGAGTTGTGAAGAATAAAGCTTAAACACTATCTGTAATTTGTGAGAATTATTTTCACTTACTTTATTTCACATCTTAGCTAGATATATAGCCATGACTTACAACAGTAATTCCTAAGAATAAGGGAAAAACTAATTCCTACAAAATAGCAAATAATACTAAGTCTAACTAGTAGTTGTTCCTACTAATTAGCAGACTTATTCAAACAGAAAACAATTAAACAAACTAACAAATCCTTCCCTAAACTGCACAATGAAAACAAAGCAATTTACAAAAAGCAATTAAACAAACTAACAAATCCTTCCCTAAACTGCACAATGAAAACAAAGCAGTTTACAAAGGAACTTCCATCACCCCCAACATTTGTCTCAGCTTCGTGAATGACTCAAGCTTCAAGGACTTAGTCATGATATCTGCCACTTGGTCTTGAGTACCGCAATGCACCAGCTTCACTCTTCCTTCCCCAGTCAGATCTCTTAGATAATGAAAACGTACCTCAATATGTTTACTACGTCCATGTAGTACAGGATTCTTGGACAGCTGAATGGTCGAACTGTTATCACACCTAACCAAAATACAATCTCCTTGTTTGCTTCCAAGCTTTACAAGTACTCTCTTCATCCAAATTCCCTGAGTTACACACGAAACCGCAACTATATATTCTGCCTCTGTGGTAGAAAGTGCTACAATAGACTGCTTCTTTGAACTCCACGAAACAGCTCCTCCACTTAATGAGAAGACGTATCCTGATGTACTCTTACGATCATCTATGTCACCAGCATAATCACTATCAGTATATGATAATAATGTATCATCTCCTCCTCGTTGGTATCGAATCCCAAACTCTGTTGTGCTTTTAATATATCTAAACACCCTCTTCAACACCTGAAAATGAAGATCTGTTGGGGCAGACATGTATCTACTAGCAAGACATGCCACAAACATCAAATCAGGCCGTGTGACAGTAAGATACATCAAACTCCCTATCATTTGCTTGTAGAGTGTGGGATCGACTTCAACACCTCCCTTCTTTGAGAGCTTAACTCCTGGAACTATCGGATTCCTGACTCCATTGCTGTTACTCATGCCAAATCTTTTCAGAATTTCTTTAGCAAACTTCCTTTGACAGATATAAATCCCTTCCTCTTTCTGCAATACTTCAACTCCGAGAAAATATCTCATTTTCCCGAGATCAGTCATATCAAAGTTTCTCCTCATCGATTCTTTGAACTTCAGAAACATACTTTCACAATTCCCTGTGAATATTAAATCATCCACATAAAGACTCACAATCAAAATATTACCTCCAGTTTCAGATTTTATGAACATCGTGTGTTTAGATACGCACTTCTCAAATCCTTCTTTGATGAAGTATCTTTCGATCTTGCTGAACCAAGCTCTTGGAGCTTGTTTTAGCCCATAGAGAGCCTTCTTTAACTTGTATACTTTTCTTTCATCTCCATTTTTTATGAAACCTTGAGGTTGATCAACAAATACCAGCTCATTTAACTCACCATGTAAGAATGCACTTTTTACATCAAGCTGATAAATAGTCCAATTTTTCTGAGCTGCAGTTGCCACAATCATTCTGATTGTGTCCCATCTTGCCACTGGAGCATATACCTCTGTGTAATCAACTCCATACTTTTGTGCAAACCCTTTGGCCACTAGTCTCGCTTTGTATTTCTCCACCACTCCAAGTTCATTGAACTTGGTCTTGAAGACCCACTTAACACCAATAGTTTTCATTCCTTTAGGTAGTTGTATCAATTCCCAAGTGTTATTTCTCTCAATTGATTCAATCTCTTGCTGCATTGCTTTCCTCCATTTCCCTTCTTTTGAAGCTTCTTCGTAGCTCGCTGGGTCTTCCTCTGAGGTAAAGACTTGAAGTACTTGTCCTTCCAAGATTAATGCATATACCTCTTCATCTGAGAGCTCTTGCCCTGTGACATAATCTTGCAAATACGCAGGTGCTCTTTGTGTTCTTTTTGGTCTCTCTTGTGAGCTGTTGGATGAGTTACTCGATCCCGAATTTATTACTTCTTGTTCAACAATTTCAGCCTCTCCATTAGTATTGTCTCCATCAACATTTGTTGTTTCTTCTTCAACAACTCCACTTTCTTCCTCACCAACTTCATCTTCCCAAGTGAGAACATTAGAGTTTGTGTTGCTGTCTTCACTTATGTTGCTGTCTTCACTTCCATTCCTTCCCCAATCCCAAATTTTATTCTCTTCGAAAATGACGTCTCTGCTTATCATAATCTTCTGAGTCTTGGGATTGTACATTCTATAGGCCTTGGATTCATCGCTGACACCAAGAAAGATGGCCTGACAGCTCTTATCATCAAGTTTGGTTCTGTTTGCTTGTGGAATGTGTACGTGTCCAACACAACCAAATATTTTAAAGTGCTTCACATCAGGCTTGACGCCACTCCAAGCTTCTTCTGGTGTCTGCTCTTGTAATGCTGATGTAGGATTGCGATTCAAGACATACGTGATCCATTTAACACCTTCAGCCCAGAACTTCTTTGGCATCTTCTTTTCTGATAGTATGCTTCATACCAAATTCATGACTGTTCGATTCCTCCTTTCCACTACTCCGTTTTGTTGCGGAGTATAGGCAGCCGTAAGTTGCCTTTTGATGCCGTGTTCTTTGCAAAATTTGATAAATTCATCTGAGTTGAATTCTCCTCCTCTGTCCATTCTTAGGCAGCAAATCGGCAATCCAGCTTCTTTCTCAACACTTGCTTTGAATACTTTGAAGGAGTTGAAGGCTTCATATTTTTCTGCAATGAGAAAACTCCACATTTTCCTACTGTAATCAACAATAAAACTCAAGAAATACCTCTTCTTGCACTACGCCAAAAATGATATTTAACAGCGCCCCTTTTACAGCGCTTGCTAAACACAAGCGCTGTTGTAAATGTATTTGAAAAATAACGGAGCCTTTTACAGCGCTTATATTCACAAGCGCTGTAAAACAAGCGCTGTTGTAGGTCATATAACGTTTGCGCATAATGTTATAAGGCTTTTACAGCGCTTTTTAAAAAAGCGCTGTAAAATGAAGCGCTTTCGCGTATGCTTTTACAACGCTTTTTTCCCAAGCACTGTAAAAGGCATGCGCTTTAAAATAATTGGACCACCTTTTACAGCGCTTTTTTCACAAGCGCTATAAAATACAAGCGCTTTCATTGAATTTAACTACCTATTACAGCGCTTTTATTGACAAGCGCTGTAAAAGACATAAATTTCAAATAATTATATACGTTGGGAACCCTCATATCCTCTGCATCTTTCATCACCTCTACTCTGGGAACCCTCATACCCTCATATCCATTACGTGTTGTGCCGCCATCTACCTATTACGTGTTGTCTCAGGTATTTTTTTTTTAACTAGATTTTTTTTATCAAATTAAAAATTCATACCACATGATATGTGTTAAATCTCTTCTACTAGTCAAAAACTCATACCACATGATCTGTTCTGTTTTTGAAATAATTGATTGATATTGGTTTCTTTTTGAAACTTGTTGATATGTTTTGAAAGCTTATTAGTTTTGTAACTGCATTTATATAGGTGGTATAATATGGATAGGAAATGGATGTCAGCCAATCGATTGTCAAAAGAGTATGAAATTGGAGTGAAGGAGTTTGTTGAGTTTGCAGTGAAGAATGCAAAAGATCCAAATAGAGTAGTTTGTCCTTGTTTAAAATGTTGTTTTGGAAAACGTGTTAGAGAAGATGAATTAGAAGGACATCTAGTATGTAATGGAATTGATCAAAGCTACACATGTTGGATAAGACATGGTGAGAAAAAAAAAAGGAAACATTAATTTTGAGAATAGTTCGACATATGCTTCAACTGACTTCGATACAGATACATATGAGCCGGACCGAGTTGATGAGATCGCAAAAGCAGTTGAAGAAGATCTTCGAGATTGTCCTAAAATGTTTGAAAGTTTGTTGAGTGATGCAGAGAAAGAATTATATAATGGTTGTACTAAATTCACAAGACTGTCGGCGATATTAAAGTTGTACAACCTAAAAGCGAGTAATGGATGGTCTGATAAAAGCTTTACAGAATTATTAACACTCATAAAAGATATGTTGCCAGATGATAATGAACTTCCCAGTCGAACCTATGAGGCTAAAAGGATTTTGTGTTCTATTGGCATGAGTTACGAAAGGATTCATGCGTGTCCTAACAATTGCATTTTATTTCGAAATGAATATGAACTACTTAAGGCGTGTCCGAAATGCAATGTCTCTCGATATAAGAAGAAAGAATCTACTCCAGCAAAAGTCGTGTGGTATTTTCCTATAATACCAAGATTTAGGCGCATGTATCGCAGTGAAGAAGATTCAAAACACTTGACATGACATGCAGATGAAAGAATTAGAGATGGAATGTTTCGACACCCTGCAGATTCCCCACAATGGGCAAAAATTGATCACGAGTATCCTGAATTCGGGATAGAGTCAAGAAATCTAAGACTTGCACTTTCTACTGATGGAATGAATCCACATGGTCTTCAAAGCATCTCACACAACACGTGGCCTGTGATTTTGGTAATATATAACCTACCTCCATGGTTATGTATGAAGCGTAAGTTTATGATGTTGTCTCTGTTAATTTTTGGACCCAAACAACCGGGGAATGATATCGACGTATACTTGACTCCTCTAATAGAAGATTTAAAACGTATGTGGGAGACAGGTGTGGAAGTTTATGATGGGTATAAGAAAGAATATTTCAATTTGAGGGCTATGTTGTTCGGCACAATTAATGATTTTCCAGCATATGGTAATTTATCAGGATATAGCATTAAAGGTCAGTGTGCATGTCCTGTATGTGAAGAGAGTACAAATTGGATGCGGTTGAAACATTGCAAGAAGAATGTGTTTCTTGGACATCGTAGATTTTTACCTTATAGTCATCAGTATCGTTGGTGGAGAAATGCATTTAATGGAAAATCAGAGGAAGGTAAAGCTCCTTTACCACCGACTGGATATCAAATACTTGAAAAAGTACAAGGTTTGACCAATAAGATAACTAAGCGCTGTAAAAGACTTTAAAAATAATATTCATCAGATAACTAACATGACTTTCTCTAACAGGATTTTCTTCAAACACCTTTTACGCATCATGGGAATCCCCAAAAACACATTGTTAACAAAAACATCAGATCCATTGTTAACAAAAACATCAGACACATTGTTAACAAACCCATTTTTCGCAACATGGCAATGAACCTGAAGATCAAGTTACGATTTAAGAATGAAAGGGAATGTAAAGAGATAAAAAGGGTGTTGAGGTGGAGATTGAAAGAGTTAGCTTTGATGTTTGCGAAGAAGATGCATAAAAGGACTTTGAGGTGGAGTTTGGTGAAGAGGAATATATTTTGGTGGGACTATGTGGGTTTTGAAGAGCTTGTTTAAAAAATAACATAACAAAACACAAAAATAACATAATAAGGTCTTTTACAGCGCTTGTTGGGATAAGCGCTGTAAAAGAGTCTTTTTAAAAATTTAAATAAGGCCTTTTACAGCGCTTCTTTGAACAAGCGCTGTAAAAGGCTATTAAAAAAACATTATATAACATACTAAAATAATGAGGTCTTTTACAGCGCTTGTTTGTAAAAGCGCTGTAAAAGAGTCTTTTAAAAATTTAAATAAATACGCCTTTTACAGCGCTTTGATAACAAGCGCTGTAAAAGGCTTAGCCTTTTATAGCGCTCTTTGGAAAAGCGCTGTAAAAGGGTTATAAAAAAGCGCTGTAAAAGAGTTATATATATAACAGTAACCTCTTCAGTTTCCTCTTCATTACGTAATCTACACTATCATCTCAACCTTCATCGTTCTTCTCTTCTTTTGCAAAACCTATAATCTCGTTCATTACGAACTGTATTTCCACGATCATATCCTTCATTTCAAACCTTATTTCCATCCAAGATCATTTCGAACCTTATATTTTCATTGAAATACGTAAACCTCATTACGTATTTCTTCAAAACCGTTTTTCTGTGACATTTATTGCTGTGAAATTTCTCCGTTCGCTCTTTTCTTTGCATTTCATCCTTCTTTGAACCATTATTCAGGTATTGATGTTATTTATTTTTTGTAATCATTAAAATGCATGTTGAGCTTGTTTAAAATATATATACTGATACATGTTGAGCTTGTTTAAAATAATGCATGATGCATGTTGAGCTTGTTGATGTTATACTAAACTGCATGTTGAACTTGTTGTAGTTAAATGGATACAAACAGAGATTTAGAATGTCAAAATGAAGAAGTTGGCACCAGTAGGACTTATGAAAATGAAGTCAAACGTGGTGCAACTATCATGCAAAAAGTCATTAAAGCTAGGAGCAATGGGACCAAGTTTGAGGTAATACTATACTATACTCTGTTTGCTGTGTATTTTTTTAGGTTTTTTTAATAGCATGTACTTACTATATGAGTTTATTAGGTTGGATGGAATGAAAGTGGTCAGCCAGTTGACCCCCACAGCGCAATGTTTGTGAGCTACATTGGGGCTGTTGTTCGTCAAAATATTCCAATAACAATTGACGACTGGAGAGATAAGGCATTGAAGGATGCCAAAGATATCATCTGGAATGATATTCAAGTAAATTTTTTGATCCAATCTTTTGTCATTTATAAATATTTTCATTGAAATACTTTACTTATAATTTTTTTCATTGCAGACATCTTTTGTCCTTGATGAGGGACGAAAGAATTATGTATTGAGAGTTGCTGGCAAAATCCATCGTGGATTTAGATCGCATCTCTCAAACTTCTATCTTAAAGATAAAGAAGGAAACACAACAGCTGAGGCTCCAAAGATATATCGATATTATATATCAAATGAGGAATGGAAAGCGTTTGTTTCCAAACGTACTGACCCCGCGTTTGTCGTAAGTGATTAATTTATTAGCATTTGTGTGTTTTATTATTTATATTCGCATCGTATTTTAAATTTTTACATAATTGCTATTTTTTTATATAGAACATTAGTAAGGCAAATTGCGAAAGGGCAAGAAACCCGACGCACCCATACAGAAAATCACGTATGGGATATGCACGCCTTGATCAAGGGCTTGTAAGTAATTAAACATCACTTTTATATAATGAATGAATTTGTATTATAAACTATAGTTTCTAACTAATATTTTGTTTTATCGAATAGCGACAAGAGACCCAAACCAATCAACCGTTGGGTCGTCACATCTTGTGGAAGGAAGCTAGGGTAAATAAAGATGGAGTGGTTGATAACCAAAATGTTCAAAAAGTAATAGAACTTTGTGTAAGTATATTATGACTTTAATATTTTTCAATATTGTATTTATCACTTGAATACTTTTTAATATTGTATTTTAAAAATGATAATGAACTTAACTATTTTAATGTTACATGTATTTTAGGAGACCATCTCTCAAAGTTCTGAATGTGAAGAGGGCAACAAGGCTAGTTGCCGGGATATTTTGGGCAAAGTTTTTAATGTTCCTGAATATTCCGGTCGAGTTAGGGGGAAGAGATTTGGCGTAACTCCCAGAAGCTTTTTTCCTCAAGAGAAGCGCCAAAAACCTTCCAACGAGGAAGTATTAGAGAAGCTCAGAATCCTATCTGAGCAAGTGGCACAATTGGTGAATACAAACAAAGACAAGCAACTTCCAGTTCAGCTCCAAGGTGAACTACAAATGGAGAGTGAAAGCGGGAGTTGCAACGTCGGTTTGAAAATTATTCCCGAGGTAATTAATTACTTACTTGCTTATGTAATTACTTATGCATTAAACAATATTATATATTAACTGTACTTATGTTTTAACTATTGATTTAGGGTGTCACTTCATGTTTTCTATACTTGTCCTCGCCCACTCATCGGAAGGTGGGAAAAGCAAAATTGTACAATACTTTGGGAGAAGTATTGCACAGTACTCCGATCTCAAAGGGCCATGTCAAGGTATCGCCTACTGTTGCTTTCGAACCAACTGCACCGTTGCCGATACCGGACAACGACGGAGATATGCAGTGATTGGGCGAAGCTATCGGTAGTTACGTGGCATGGCCCACTAACCTTGTTGCCCTCATTAAGAGCCCTCCCAGAAACAAATCAGTGACGTCTCCCGATAAGGTTTGTCACATTTATTGCATAAGCTTTGTCAATTTTTTCAGATTCAATAAACTAACATTTAACCTCATTTTTGTAGGTCCAAATAAATAAACCACCCGTACATCCAAAAAAAAGCAGCAAACCTTAAAAATTGGAGGTTAATAGAGCTGCCAATAAAGCTGCCAAATTTGCAGCAATAAAAAAATTGGATCGTGGCAAATCAGTCGCTGCTGCTGCTCCTCCTAAAATAAGTTAGCCACGCCTTGGTAAATACGGGGCGTGTCTTGACATTCAAGTAAAAAAGAACCTATGCAGCAGCGACGATTGCCGCATGATACATATGAATAAAGAAATATTCGGAGAGGAGTATGAGGAATTATTCGACAAGGAGCACGTATACGAGCTTCTCGAACATAAGGAGCTCAGTGCAACTGTAATGAGCTTGTATATAAGGTAAAAAATACTTTTAATTGCATTTATTGGTAATTAATTAAATGTATTGGTAATTAATCTAGTTTAAAATTTTCATTGAAGGTTTTTGCATGAGAAGGTCGTGTGCCCTAGGAAATTATCGAATAAATACTCATTCTTCTCTCCGCATAAAACGTCCATGTGGAAACTGGATGAAGACAATGTAAAGAAATACATTGTAAATATGTTTTTAGGAAATATTTCAAAGGATAAATTGTTCTTAGCACCATATAATTCAGGGTACGTAATTTTATCTTTTTTAATTGATGAGAATTTAATTTATTAGTTGTGTATAGACCAAATTGTGTAACCAATTTTTTGTTGTTGTAGGGCACATTGGGTGCTATTTGCAATCAATGCCGTCTCTGAAGTTGTATACTATTTGGATCCCTTGCATGACGATTACAACAATCACTCCGAAATCAAGACTTTGTTCGACACGTAAGTAATATTCTTTTATTTTTGTTACACATATATATAAATAAGTGTTTGTTCATGCTAAAATAATCATATTTATTCATTTTATAGTGCATTAAAAGTTTTTCGAGCTCAAAGAGGTGCGGTAGTGTCGAAGCAAAAGTCTAATAATATTACATGGATCTCAATAAAGTGCCCTCGTCAAACAAACAACATCGACTGTGGGTACTACGTATTGAGATTCATGAAGGAGATTGTTGACAAGAATAAAACTATTATCCCAGAAACGGTACGGTATTTTGATTATATGATTTTCATATATAAATTATCTATATATTTGATACTAACTTAATATAATATGTTCAATTTTTATATTGCAGTACTTTGAAAATTCTAGTCCTTCATATTCTGAGCAAGATCTGATGGAATTAAAGGAGGAATGGTGTGAGTATGTGCTTGAAATGAAAATTATTTGATTTTCTGGGAAATAGCATGCTGCAAGGGACTGAATATTATATGGTGCATAGTTATTATATGTATATGATCATAGGACAGTATATAAACTTGCATATGAATATGTTGTAAATTAGATTCAATGTATATTCATACCAAATATGTTGTAAATTACTGTGTTACAGGATAATATATATGTATCATAGGATAATATATAAACTTGCAAATACACAATTCATACCAAATATGTTGTAAATTACTGTGTATCATTGTTCTGGTTCTGGTTCTGGTTGTGTTACTGATTCTGTTTCTGTTTTATCATGCACATGAATATGTTCTAAAATTACTGATTCTGGATGTGTTGTGTTGTGTGAACTGGTTCAAACTAATTTTGGATAAAAAGATAAAAGACAGCGCTTTATAAAAAAAGTGCCATAAAAAGCTAAAAAACGCTTTTAAAATATATACAGGGTTAAAAAAAAAAAATAACACCTTTAACATCGCTTTTTATAAAAAGCGCTGTAAAAGGTACCCCAAATATGTATTATGGATATGCCTTTTACAACGCTTGTTACAAAAAGCGCTGTAAAAGGTACCCCAAATATGTATTATGAGTATGCCTTTTACAGCGCTTTTTACAAAAAAGCGCTGTAAAAGGTACCCCAAATATATGAAATATGGGTATGCCTTTTACAGCGCTTGTTGTAACAAGCGCTGTAAAAGGTGCATAATAAGCGCGCATTATAAAGGGTGCCTTTAAGAGCGCTTTTTTGAAAGCGCTGTTGTAGCTTTTACAACGCTCGAATCTACAGCGCTTTTTTTTTGAAAAAGCGCTGTAGAAGGCTTAAAAAAAGCGCTGTAAAATGCTGTTTTTGGCGTATAGTTGGTGTTTGACATAGGATTAATTGGACCACAAATGTCTGCGTGCACCAATTGCAGATTTTCCGTCGCTCTCCACTTGCTTTGTTTCGGAAAACTCTCTCTCTTCTGTTTTCCAACAAGACAGCTTTCACATATTTTAGTCGGTGTCCCAATTTGTGGTAGTCCGAGAACCATCTGCTTGGAACTTAACATCTTTAAGTTGTTATAACTTAGATGTCCAAATCTGCAATGCCATATGTATGCTTCATCATGTGTGGTAGCTTGGAAACAAGAGCTTGTCTCTATTATTTGTGCAACAACTGCGAACATTCTGTTTGCACTCTTCTTGGTCTCTATGATGGGTCCTCTTGTTGGATGAAAAACTTTGCAAGTATTATCTTGTATTAATACTGCCAAGCCTCTCTCTTGTAGTTGACCGATGCTTAACAAATTGTTGCTAAGGTTTGGAACGTAGTATACGTCTTTGACCACTTGAATCAACCCATCAATCTTAATCTTTATACAACCCTTTCCATGAACCACCAACTTTGCATTGTTTCCGAGCTTCACAGAATGTTTGTATGTCTCATCTAACTCAGAAAACCATTTTCTTACCCCTGTCATGTGATTGCTGCAACCACTGTCAAGAAACCACAAGTCTTCTACTTTCGCTCCTTGCATCTCCACGTGAGCCATAAGAAGAAGTTCTTCTTCTTCGCCTAACTCCACATAGTTTGCTTTCTTCTCCGAGCTAGGACATTCAAATTGAAAATGTCCCAATTTGTGACATTTGTAACATTCAATTAGAGATTTGTTAATTCCCATTCTTCCACGACCTCTGCCTCGTCCTCGGAATGCACCCCTGCCTATTCCTCGTGTCTCACTAAATCTTCCTTCTTCTGATGAGATCTTCAAGACATGTTCCTCGCTGGTGGAACCTTTGGTTTGGTGTCTGTTGATTTTTTGTTCGTGACACCGTAGAGAACTTTGTAGCGAATCAACAGATAGGCTGCTAATATCGTGTGACTCTTCGATCGAGCATACCACATAGGTGAATTTTTCTGAAAGAGTACGCAATATTTTCTCCACTATCTTATTGTCTTGCATGTCTTCTCCCATGTTTCTCATCTCTGTTGCCACCAAGAGCACCTTCGAAAAATACTCTGTGATAGTCTCATTCTCCTTCATCTCTAATATTTCAAAATCTCTTCTAAGGCGTTGTAGTTGCGCCCTTTGAACGCGTTCACTTCCCTGATACTTGATTTTTGAGAGAATCCCACAGCTGTTTAGATGTATTCTTCTGAATTATGGTTTTCAGAATTGATTTATCTATAGCTTGGAATAGATAATTCTTGACCTTAAGATCAGTAAGTTTAAGGTCTGCCAATGCTTGTCTCTGTGCTCCATTTAGAATCTCTCCTCGAGCTGGCTCAACATAACCAGTTTCAATCAGGTGCCACCATTCTTTAGATCTGATCATATTCTCCATGAGCATGCTCCAATGCTCATAATCACCATCAAACTTAGGGATGATGACGAAATTGTCTTTTTCACTTGTCATCTCTATCTCTCTAGAAATCAGGCCCCTGTGAAGGGGCTCTGATACCAAATGTGAAGAATAAAGCTTAAACACTATCTGTAATTTGTGAGAATTATTTTCACTTACTTTATTTCACATCTTAGCTAGATATATAGCCATGACTTACAACAGTAATTTCTAAGAATAAGGGAAAAACTAATTCCTACAAAATAGCAAATAATACTAAGTCTAACTAATAGTTGTTCCTACTAATTAGCAGACTTATTCAAACAGAAAACAATTAAATAAACTAACAAATCCTTCCCTAAACCGCACAATGAAAACAAAGCAGTTTACAAAAAGCAATTAAACAAACTAACAAGAGTAAAAAAAATTTAGCATTTTTTTAAATCGAAAGTGGAAACAAAAGCTGCTTTCACTGTTTCCGCACATTGCAGTTAAGAATATACTGTAGTGCATAGCAAAGGACTTTACCCTCCCTAAAGAAAACAAAACAAGAGAAAAATAGAAAATTTCAAGCAATTCAAAATAGTCAGGCCAGAGTCCATTCCAGACATTTCCCCACTCATGGGCAACTCAAATAGGTTTCTCATGACTATTTACCCAGATCCCAACCTTTAGATAAGCAAGCATCTGGACTGATAAGGACAGTGAGCAAGCAAAATTAAGAGCTGGATTGAAAATGAGGACACGAATCGCTAGATTTAAGATTTTTCACATAGTAAAAATAGTTAAATGAACAAAAAATTGTCATGAAGAAAGAAAAAAATGTATTCTTATTAGGAGGCGTTATCATGAAACTGGGGGTGCAATTATGATATAGCATTAAAATATGGAGACGTTCAACCCATTGTCCAAAATATAGAAAGAACATATAAAATTGGACATTCTTACCCGCAATAAATGGCAACCAAATTAAAAAAAGGCAAGGACTTTACAAATTGCTGAGCTCACCATTCAGCACCTGTAGAAAAATAATAATACGATTGAATTTTAAGCATATATAATATTAAAAAACAAAGATAAAAGAAAGGGCATACCCACGATAGCAGTGAAAAAACTGAGCGAGGTATATTATCATAAGACCTTCAAGGTATATTATCATAAGACCCTAAGTAGGTCCATTTAAAACTGGAAGCGTTGGGAAATGATGATGATTTTAATGAAAGTTTGTTGAAAATAATGATGATATTTATGAGATTTAGTGTTATTGGGAATTGAAAAAATAAGGAAGTACCATATAGTGAGGGAAATTACACACCACTAGGGTATATAAGGTGGATGTATGGTACTTAAAGCGTACCCTAAGGGGTACTCCAATTTTGTGAAGGAGGGAGAATGCAAACAAAATTGACGTGATGCCGCCATTCGACTGGGCTTGGGCTTTGATACGTTAATTACGTAACTGCTCTCCACCGAGTCAACATTCAACATCTGATCCTAGTCAAATCCTAAATATCAGAGCACACATTTAGTAAATTAGACTTAATGGATCGCAGTAGAACTCCGAGAGCGACCTAGCCCGCGATTCAACCTGGCAAAAATTATATTTTCAAAGTTTTTCGAAATTTAAAACTAACAATTTTAAGATGTTTTCATACTGCCACGTCTACCGACAAAATTACTGGGACATGATCAGCTGCTTCTGACTACAACAAACCATTTCGGTTTGAGGGAAGTCACTTCAAATGATGGCAACAAAAGATGTTATTTTTTCTAACCACGAAAAGCTTGCCAACATTCTGAAGGATGAAATTCATGTTGTTCCAGAAACAGATGACCAAACAGAAAAGGATAAGAAAGCTGCTGAATTAACCCAATGGGAACATAACAATTACTTATGTAAGAATTATATTCTCAATGGACTTGCTGATGATCTGTATGATTACTACAGTTCCGACAACAAAACTGCTAAACAGATTTGGGATGCTCTTAAGAAGAAATATAATACTGAGGAACCGCTACCTTAAATATCAAATGACATATGACAAATCATTGGAAGCTCAGTCTCATAAAATCCAAAAAATTGCTCAGGAGATCATCTCTGAAGGTATGTCCCTAGATGAACAATTTCAAATTGCTGTTATTATTGACAATTGCCCCCTGCTTGGAAAGATTTTAAAAATTCTCTAAGGCATACAACAAACGAATTCTCTTTAGAAAGTCTGATAATCCGCCTTAGAATTGAGGAGGAATCTCGAAAGCAAGACCAGAAAGATGAAGTTCTTCTTGTGGCAAATAATAAGAAAAAGAAATTCATCGGAGTAGTTCTAAAGCTAAACGACAAATAACTAAAGAATCAGAACCGCAATTTAAAAACCAACAACAAGATTGGGAATCCTCCAAAGGTCCCAATTATAAGGCAACAACCACCTTTTGGAAATGGCCCTCGCCCACCTTTTCTCTGTTTTCATTGTGGGAACGAAGGTTATATAGCACACAAGTGTAGAAGCAAGCCTGACCCTTCTAATCAGGCTAACTTGACAGAAGAGCAATTCATTGCTATGATAATTGAGATTTGTTATGATGGTGCTATGTTTAAAACATACACTAATGCTGAATTTAAGAAAATGTTGTTGGGAGATTGCCACACCACTAATGTTGCTGGTATTGGAGATATGAAACTAATCTTCATCCTTGGAAAGACCTTAATTCTAAAGGATGTCATGCACACTCCAGAAATAAGGAAGAATCTGGTTTCTGGGTTTCTTCTCAATAAGGCATGGTTTACTCAGTCTAAAAGAGTAAATTTGTACACCATTTCTAAAAATGGTATTTTTGTTGGGAAATGGTATGTCACTGATGACATGTTTAAATTAAATGTTGAAATCAATAAAATGTCTCCTTCTACTTACATATTGTGTGATTTTAATATTTGGCATGCTAGACTCTGTCATATGAACAAACACGTAATTTCAAACTTAAGTAACATAGGTTTAATTCTAAAGTTATCTTTAAAGGATTTTAAAAAATGTGATTTTTGCAGTCGAGCTAAAATAACTAAGAGTTCACATAAAATAGTAGTTAGAGAATTTGAATATTTAAACTTAATAAACTCTGATATATGTGAATTAGATGCGACGTTAACCAGAAATGATAATAAACTCTGATGGGACATTATTTCATCATTTTTATTGATAATTTCTATGATTACACTTTTGTATATCTAATGAAAAATAAAAGGGAAACGCTTGACATGTTTAAGATCTTTGTAACTGAAATTGAAAATCAGTTTAATAAAGAAATTAAGAGGTTTCGTAGTGATAGAGGAACATAGTATAATTCTAGTTTATTTAATGAGTTTTATGTAACCCAATGAATTATACATGAAACTACTGCAACATATTCATCTGAAATGAATGGTAAAATTGAAAGAAAGAATATAACTCTTATTGAACTAGTTGTTGCTGTTATGCTTAACTCTGATGCTGCATCTCACTGGTGGGGGAAAATTATTTTAATTGTTTGCTATATTTTGAATAGAGTACCTAAATCTAAAAACAAAACTTCTCCTTATGAGATAATGAAGAAAAGACAACCTAATTTGTCGTATCTTCGAACATGGGGATGTCTGGCTTATGTCCGAATCCCCGATCACAAGCGGATCAAGAAATATTGAGGGCAACGAACCTAGTCAAGTTCCTGTGACAAGAAGCATTGAAAGCAACAACCAAGGCGAAATAGAAACTCGAAGAAGTAAAAGAGTTAGAGCTACTAAAGATTATGGACCTAAATATATGATCTATAACTTAGAAGAGAATCCCACAAATCTAAAAGAAGTTTTGCCATCATTGGATGCAAATTTATGGAAAGAAGCTATAAATGATGAAATGGATTCTCAAGAGTCTAACAAGACCTGACATTTAGTAGATTTGCTTCCTAGTTGCAAACCAATAGGTTGCAAATGAATCTTGTAAAAGAAATTGAAACCGGATGGAACTGTTGATAAATACAAGGCACGCCTTGTAGCCAAATATTTTAGACAAAAAGAAAATATAGATTTCTTCGACACTTTTTCCCCAGTCACTAGAATACCATCCATTAGGGTGCTCATATCACTTGCGACTTTTCATAACCTGGTGATACACCAGATGGATGTTAAAACAACCCTTTTAAATGGTGACCTTGAAGAAGAAATTTATATGGAACAACCTGAAGGTTTTGTAATTCATGGACAAGAAGACAAGGTCTGTAAGCTAGATAAGTCTCTATATGGTCTTAAACAAGCTCCTAAGCAACGACATGAAAAATTTGATAACTTGATTATATCGAATGAGTTTAAAGTGAATGAAAGTGACAAATGTATTTATTACAAATTTGAAAATGGCATTTGCACTATCATATGTCTCTATGTAGACGACTTACGAAAATTTGGTTCAAAAAATCATGTTGTAAATAATGTGAAATCTTTGTTGAGTAACAACTTTGATATGAAAGACTTTGGAGAAGCAAATGTAATAATTGGAATCAAGATTACTAGGTCAGAAAAGTGAATTTCTTTGGATCAATCTCACTATGTTGAAAAGATCCTAAAAAATTTTAGTTACTTTGACTATAAACATGTTTCCACACCATATGATCCAAATGTGAAATATTTCAAGAACACTGGTAAAGGTGTTAGACAAACTAAATATGCAAGCATTATTGATAGCCTCAGGTATGCCACTGATTGTACTAGACCCAACATTGCCTACATTATGGGATTGTTGTGAAGGTTTACTAGTAGACCTAGTATGGAGCATTGGATCGCTATCGAGAGAGTCATGAGATACCTTAAAAGGACCATGAGTCTCAAATTACATTATCAAATATTTCCTATCGCCCTTGAAGGATACAACGATGCTGATTGAAACACCTTATCAAATGACTCCAAAATAAACAATGGCTATATTTTCAGTATAGCCAGTGGTGCTGTATCATGGAAATTGAAGAAACAGACGATATTGGCTCAGTCCACTACGAAGTCTGAAATGATAGCACTAGCTACTGCTAGTGAAGAAGCAAACTGATTGAGATGTTTGCTAGTAGAGATCCCTTTTTGGGGAAAACCTCTGCCAACTGTGTTGATCCACGATGATAGTACCGCGACTTTTGCAAAAATTGAGAATCGTTATTACAACGGTAAGAGACGACAAATACGTCGTAAGCACAACGTTAGAGAATTACTTTCGAAAGGAGCTGTTATAGTGAATCATGTACACACTGATGATAATTTAGCAGATCATTTGATGAAAGAATTAGCTAGAGAGAAAGTCCTAAATACACCCAAAAGGATGATACTATTTCCTATAGATAAATGAGTCACTTATGTTGGTAACCCGACCTAAAAGATTGGAGATCCCAAGTATTAGGTTCAATGGGTAATAACAAGTCATAATGATAAGAAATGAACATGTTATACTACATATGAAAGAAGCATGATTCCTGAAGCATAAAAGGATGAGATAATAGAAACTTTTAATGAGATCTATACTCTATGTGGAGTGGAGTACCTAGCTACAAGAGTACTCTCGATAGACTCACCTATGTGAATGTGGAAGTGGGGCCATTTCCTATGGAATTTCGAGGCAGAATTCCTAGAGCGTTCACTATACTAGGATACATGTGCATGACCATTAATGCACAAACTTTGTAGAATACACCCAAATGAAAAGTTTGTGTGTGAGTTTGATGTCAGAGATAGAGGTCAAGACTACAAGTCACTCTTGTTGAATCTGAATCTTACTTGCTATGCAAAGGTTCAAGTCAAGAGACACCGTTGTTTATGCACAATCCTATAAAAGCGTTTGACGCTATTTCAAAAACCTTCTTTTTATATTCAAGTGGGGGATTGTTGGAAATGATGATGATTTTAATGGAAGTTTGTTGGAAATAATGATGATATTTATGAGAGCTAGTGTTATTGTGAATTGAAAAAATAAAGAAGTTCCGCATAGGTGGGATATCACACACTAGTAGGGTATATAAGGTGGAGGTATGGTATTTGAGGCGTGCCCCAAGGGGTACCCCAATTTTATGAAAGAGGGATAATGCAAGCAAAATTGACCACTACACATGCGCACGCGCCGCCGTCCATCCGGCCGGCTCGACTCAGCTTAGTCGGGCATTGGCTTTGGCTTCGCGGTGTGTTATTTTTTAGCATATGAAAATTATTTATTTATTTAATTAAATAAATGATTGCATTTTTTCTCTAATTGATACGTTAATTACTTAACTGCCCTTCACCGAGTCAACATTCAACATATGACTCAGCCAGTTCCTTGCCCCCGGATTTCGCACTTCAATTTTGTTGGTCAAAACCCTATTTACTGGTCTCACATATTTGTTATTGCCCGATCATAAACCTAAGTCAAGTCTGAGGGCACGTATTGTGGTCAAACAAAACGTGGCACACGTTTTGGTGGTCAAACAAATCTTGGCACACGTTTCTGTGGTCAAATCCTAAATATCAGAGCCCATGTTTAGTGAATCAGACCTAATGGATCGCACCTTTCTCTCTGACCCAGTTACAAATTTTATCTATAAATACAATGTTCTCCTTAGTTGAAAAAGGACACCAAAAGTTCTGCACATCTGAGGCTTTTCTCTCTTCTCATTTCTTCTATTTCTTTTGAAAGGTCTTAGTGTCATATTACGACTGATAGTCATTCGACTGCGACATTGTGGGTGTAATTCTAGAATAGTTTTCTACACTACAGTAGAACCCCGATATAGTAATCTGAGCTGTTTTATCCTGGGGACTTCGTGGTGGATAATCTATCTTGCACCATTTGGGTAGTCCCTCGAAACGTCTTAAAGAGAGCGTTCTAGTCTGCGACTCAATCCAATAATATTGTCAGTGGCAAAAATTATATTTTAAAAGTTTTTCGAAATTCAAAACTAACAAAAAAAAAAAAAAGTAAGTATATTGACGAAATAGCTGCATCCAAAACATTCAAAAGAAAATCAATATCTCTAATATGGCTAAAAGTATAAATTGAATATGGTATTAAAATATATAATCATGCCAAAAGCGTCGTATA
>JBBPBR010000006.1:11753793-11772445 GCA_037974775.1 Cicer pinnatifidum
ATAATAATAATAATAATAATAATAATAATAATAATAATAATGTACTGTATACATTTAATATCAGTGTATCACCACCAATTTTTTTAATTCCTTTGATTTAGTCAACACGGTTTTATATTTAGCAACGAAGGTATTACTGTTTTAAAAGAAAAATACGACAGAGTATAACAGATTGTCTACTAAATATTAATTGAACGTATTAACTTACTACTCCCAAGTTGCACCATAAAATGTAACTTCAGATATTAACCACCACCAGAAAGTACTTCTTCCACACATGGATGTGCTCCCCAAAGCAAGTGCTTGAAACTGAAAAACAATACTTATATAGATGATTGTCTTTATTTTCTTTTAATGGTTTGAAAACAATAACCAAAGCTAAAAGAGACATATTGTACAAGCAAGTGCATCACACCCTGCAATGCAGTTGAAAATATCTTCATAAATGACATACAGGTATCCATGATGAAAAATAATAGAATGAAAAACATGCTGAAGGAAAATAACCATGATTAAACAGCTCCACCAATGGGCTTGAAGAATTTGTTCGCCTAGCTTGCTTCCCATCAACAGCATCAAATGTTTAGCAAACATATATATGCATTAACATATATATAAACACACACATACAAGTCCTTGTAAAAAAAACACATAAACAAACAAAAACATAATAAAATTAATCACAGGAATCAATGGAAGATTAGGCATTATATGGTAAAATGCCCCTGTCGATAAACCATAAGAGAATTGCACAAAATTCCTAAAAACATAATAACCAGGAATGGTTACAACTTACATCAAAGACAGAAAAGCAGGGCTACCTCACAGAAGATTGAGACTAAGTGAGCAAGCACCACAATATGAGAATTTAACAAACCTGGTATAAAAACAGAAGTAATCCATGGGAAAAATGAAACCCATCTTTGGAGGAGCTGTGTCCAATTGAGGTGAGTGTATCTGGAATAAATAAAGAAATGTCAGTGTGTGATTGATAAGGAAATCACTATTTCAACACAGCAATTCAAACTATATCCAAATTCCATTCCACTAAAAGAAATCAACAGAAATCTTATAGATACTCCATATACTCATTTCTACAAATTGCATATTTCATAATATATCATTTGGAAAAATGAATACTTTTCTGAGACATTGGAAAATTATCAACTTTATGAAGCAAAAAGATTAATGGACTCAGGTTCTACTCACATAGCCAAGCAATGCAGACAATAGTAAGGACAAATCTTGTCAGAGTTATCTGCAACCAAACAATTTAAGAAATATCATCGGTGCCAAGAAAATAGCTTATGATAATAACGACATTAACAATTATAGATGATACGACAAAAAAAAGGAAGTAATGGTTTACCAAGTTTGAAGTAATGGGTGGGAGCACAATTTGAGAGTTGTAGCTAGCTAGAAGCAACTACAACCTGAAAACAACAAACCAATGAAATAGAATGGACCATCATGGCATCATGCACCTGGATCCTGAAAAACTTAAAAAAGACCAACCAAAGAGCTTGGAAGTTGAAAACTTGGACACCCACGATAAAAGGCCAGAAAGTAGTAAGACACTGAAAAAAGGCTGGGTCATATCAGTTAGAGAGATATTGGACCATTCATTTTTTGCAATAAATTTCCCAAAGCAATGCAAAAAGAACTGATTCGTCTATTCAGACGCTAGTTTCAAAACAAATTTGCAATAAATACACCCAGTTGTATTTTTCCATTCAAGATCAATCAAGCATAAATCCCATTTGAGTTAGTATGTTCGTTTAGCCAAAACAGTCAATTAGCAAAGAACATGCTCAAAATCTATCATGCATGTACGTAACTTTTATCATTCTCATATAATTGGACATGACCAACCACAGATCCATTTTTGATTCCATAAATACGCCTCAGATTTTATGTCTCACCAAATGAAGTTCACAGTGGAAATAGTAGAAATTGTGAACAGAAGCACTACTTTTATATTTCTGTTAAAATGAAAATAGTCTTCGTATAGTCCCATTACTGCTAACCTAAGAAAACAAATAAATACTATTAATAGTCCACTATCTCTTGGCCTTCCAACTACAACAAAGACCTTGTCTTTCCACTAACTTATTAATAGAAACCCACTAAATATAACATTAAAGTTTATTCAACAAAACTCCCCTGTAAACTTAAATGTTCCTTCTATCTATCATGCCTATCAGCTTCTTGCCTCTTTCGAAAATTTCTTTCGATAATGGTTTTGTGAAAATATCTGCTGCTTGATCCTTGCTTGCTACATGCCTCAATTCGACACTTCCTTCCTTCACATGTTCTCGAATAATGTGGAAGCGAACGTCGATGTGTTTGCTTCTTTCATGGTTTACAGGATTCTTTGCTAACTCAATTGCTGATTTGTTGTCCACTTGTATGACTGTTGCACCTACCTGTTTTAGCTCCATTTTGCTCAACAATCTTTTAAGCCATATTGCATGACAAACACACAAAGATGCTGCCACATATTCAGCTTCACATGTCGAGAGCGTTACTATCGGTTGCTTCTTAGAAAGCCCAGTAAATGCGGTATTTCCCATGAAGAACACATATCCTGAAGTGCTTTTTCGATTGTCTATATCTCCACACCAATCACTGCCGGAGTAACCAACCAACTTGTAATCTTCTGTTCTTGAGTAAAACATTCCAAATGACAATGTTCCTTGGATGTACCTCAGGATTCGTTTCAATGCCTTCCAATATGAATATACTGGCTCCTCATGAATCGACTTACAATGCCGACACTTAATGAAATGTTCGACCTTGTACATGTGAGATAGCGAAGACTACCTACCAAGCTTCGATATTTGCTTGCTTCGACACGTTCTCCTCCATCAAATTTCGACAGCTTTGCACCTGGTTCCATTGGTGTCGAAACTGGATTACAATCTTTCATTTTGAATCTTTTCAGGATTTCCTTTGCATATGTCTCCTGTGATATGAAGATTCCCGCTTCTTCTTGTCGAACCTTAAGACTAAGAAAGAATCTCATCAGACCTAAGTCTGTCATCTCGAATTCACGTGTCATTGTGCCCTTGAGAATTGAGCAGCTTGAGAAATGAGCAATCGAGTTGTCTCCATTCTTGCAACAAGCGCAAATACTTCGTCA
Organism: Cicer pinnatifidum; assembly: GCA_037974775.1. Classification (NCBI taxonomy): domain Eukaryota; kingdom Viridiplantae; phylum Streptophyta; class Magnoliopsida; order Fabales; family Fabaceae; genus Cicer; species Cicer pinnatifidum. Next base: position 11,756,936 of record JBBPBR010000006.1, read on the forward strand.
TAGTCAATTCCTGCTTTCTATTTGTATCCCTTCGCAACAAGTCGTGCCTTATACCGTTCTATTTCGCCTTGAGCATTCATCTTTTTCTTGAATACCCACTTCACACCAATGGGTTGACTTCCTTTTGGTAATTCTGCTAGTTCCCATGTGTTGTTACATTCAATGGCCTTAATCTCTTCGATCATGGCAGTTTTCCATTTTTCGTCTCACAGCGCCTCTTCGAGGTTAATGTTTTCAGTATCTGCCAAAAGACATACAAGGTGTACCTCTTCTGTCGTTTCATACAAATCTTGCAGACTTCGTATTCTGGGTTGTACAGGTTCATCTTCATTGTCAAACTCTTCAAGTTCTGTTGAAATGCTTGTTGGTATGGCGACAGATGATTCTTCAACTTCGACATTAACTTCTGTCGAATTGTTCCAATCCCACTTGCTCGCTTCGTTTATTCGAACGTCTCTACTCACTATCACCTTCTTGCTTATGGGATCGAATAGTTTGTACCCTTTTGTCTTCTCATCATACCCAATGAATATTTACTTCTGACTTTTGTCTTCAAGCTTCGTTCTTCGTTGATCTGGTACGTGTGCATACACCACACTACCAAATACTTTGAGATGAGAAACTATTGGCTTATGTCCGCTCCATACTTCTTGTGGTGTTTGATCTTCTAACTTCGAATGTGGACATCGATTCTGAACATAAATAGCACATTGTACAACTTCTGCCCAGAATTCCTTCGACATGTTCTTGCTTTTAAGCATTGATCGAATCATGTCGAGAACTGTTCGATTCTTCCTTTCAGCCACACCGTTTTGTTGAGGTGAATATGGTGCAGTTAGAAATCTCCTTATGCCCTGCTCTTCACAATACTTCATAAAGGCTGTTGAAATATACTCACCACCTTTGTCAGATCGAACGACTTTGACGTGTCTGTCAGTTGCCTTCTCTACCATTACTTTGAACCTTTTGAACACCTCGAATGCTTCAGATTTTTCTTTCAAGAAATAAACCCAGGTTTTTCGTGAGAAATCATCGATAAAGGAAATGAAGTACCTTTTGCCACTGAAAGATTCCGGAGTGATTGGCCCACATATGTCGGTATGAATCAGTTCGAGAATATGTTTAGATTGATATTCTGCCTTCTTTTGAAATGAGGTTCTTGTTTGTTTGCTAAGCACACATTCTTCACAAAACTTTCCTTCATAGTCCATGTCTGGTAGCACGTGCACCATGTTCTTTTTCGCCAACCTTTTCAAACCAGCATGATGTAGATGACCAAAGCGTAGATGCCACAGTGACGTTTTGTCTTGACATTGACTTGCAGACATTTTTCTTGAACGCTTCTCAAATTCAATTTGTTCATTCGATTTCTCCCCATCTCGACTTGAGCAATCAGATGCCCTAGCTTGTCCTTCAAATGCAGTATCCGATCTTTTATAAGTATCGAATAACCTTTTTTCTGCAAGTTGCCCCAAGCTCAGGATGTTGGTCTTGAGATCTGGTACATAATAAACATCGTTGATTGATCCAATCAAGCCATCCTTCTGCAAGTAACAGATTGTACCCTTGCCTTCGACTTTCACTTTTGATGCATCTCCGAAAGACACATGACCATCTTCAATCTTTTGCATTTCTTTAAACAGGTGTTTGTGACCACCATATGATTACTTGCCCCTGAGTCGAGATACCCCATGGTGTCATTATTGGTGTTGATTTCATTTTGAGCCATCAAGAGAAAGCCTTCATCTGCTTCAGCTTCCAAAACTAGATTGGTTGTTTCTTCTACCTTCTTTTCGACTTGACAATCCTTTGCAAGATGTCCCACTTTACCACAGTTATAGCATTTGTAGGAGTTGCAATCCTTCGCGTAATGACCATACTTCCCACACTTTTAGCATTCGAAGTTGGAGTAGTTCGACCGACCACCTCTTTGACCACGTCCTCTGCCACGCCCATTCTACTGGCTTGATTGTCCTCTCTCGAAGTTGCTGCGTCGACCACCTAAACCATGACCTCCACGACCATGTCCTCTTCCCCGAAAGTTTTGAGAAAAGAGTACATTTTCGTCTTTAATTGACTCCTTGGTTTGATGTGCTTCCTCGACTGCTTCTTCCTTCTTTTTCATCTTACGTTGTTCGTGTGCTTCGAGAGAACCAGCGAGCTCTTCGACTGAGAGTGTTGAAAGGTCCTTCGACTCTTCTATTGCACACACAATATTCTCAAATTTATCTGTTAAAGATCTCAGGATCTTTTCGACAACTCGTGCATCAGTCACCATTTCGCCATTTCTAGTGAGTTGATTCACCACTGTTTATACACGCGTGATGTAGTCATATACTGTTTCTGACTCCTTCATATGCATCCTCTCCAATTCACCACGAAGAGTTTGGAGTCGAACTTGCTTTACCCGATCTGCTCCTTCGAACGCCTTTTTTAACGTGTCCCATGCTTCTTTCGACGTAGCTGAACCGAAAATTTTCTCAAAGCCTGAGTCGTCAACTGCTCGGAACAGCATGTATAGTGCCGTCTTATCCTTTGACCGCATCTCTTTCAATGCCTTGTTTTGAGCTGTCGTATATCCCGTAGTAATTGTTGGTTCTTCAAACCCATCTCTGGTCACCTCCCACGCCTCTAGAGCTCCAAGAAGAGCTTTCATTTGGACACTCCAATTATCGTAATTTGACTTCGTTAGTCGCGTCAACGACATTTGACTCATCACGTTTTCCATTTACTCTGATGCCAATTTGTGAACAGAAGCACTACTTTTATATTTCTGTTAAAATGAAAATACAACCTTGGTCTTTATATAGTCCCATTACTGCTAATCTAAGCAAACAAATAAATACTATTAATAGCCCACTATCTCTTGGCCTTCCAACTACAACAAAGACTTTGTCTTTCCACTAACTTATTAATAGAAACCCACTAAATATAACATTAAAGTTTATTCAATAGAAATACGCAGCCAAAAACACAACTGATAGGGACAAAGAAGGAATTGATGACGTGTCTAGTGGGACACATAGTGCACCTAAGGCATGGAGAGCGCATGTTAGAAAATCCAAGAAAGGTGAGCTGGCGACCCCATCACGTATATAGGGGAGAGAGGTTGGTAACGAGGGCATAACAAATTCTGTTAATTATTAGTGGAAAGAAGATTTTCTCTTATTGGAGTGAGCATAGCTCAGGAGTAAAAGGAAGACTTGTTTCCTTTGCTCAATTTCCCTTTATCATTAACAAAATAGACTATCATATGTTGATTGATCTCTCATTAATTCTTAATATTGCATTTATAAATTGAGGACCTATCAATTTGATTCGAACTGATATATTACAAACTAGTGAGTGAATGAATTTTTGGTTAATGCCCCCAAAGAAGAAGATGGAAAACAAGGTTCATGCAATGGAGAACCGAATGTCAACTCTAGAGGTTGCATTTGCTGAGATGCGAGCTCAAGTTGCTGCAGATCAAGAAAGGCTCATCTCGCTCATCACTCAAATCACTCCAAGCAAGGACATGGGTGATTCTGTAAAACAGAAGAATGATGGAGACTCGAATCATGCTGATGATGACCAAATCAAGAAGCTGATCGAGAAGATGCAAGGAGAGAAGCTTGATGAATTTCGTCAATCGGCGAAGAAGATTGAACTCCCAATGTTCATCGGTGATGACCCTTCCGGTTGGATTGCTCGAGCGGAGGTCTATTTTCGAGTGCAGGATACGAGTCCCGAGATCAAGGTTAGTTTGGATTAACTCTGTATGGAAGGATCTACCATCCATTTTTTAAAAGCGGTTGTTGAAGATGAGACTAATTTGACATGGAAAGTTTTCAAAAATGCGTTGTTGGAGAGGTATGTCGGTCTCAGTGATGGGAGCGTGTTTGAGCAACTCTCATCATTGAAACAGGAAGGCAATGTGGAGGAATACATCATGGAGTTCGGGAGGTTGGTTGCACAGGTAGGTCGTTTACTAGAAGCTCAATTTGTTGGATATTTCATCCATAACCTTCGTGATGGGGTACGAGGAAGAATTCATAGCCTCAAAGCGCTAGGTCCAGTCTCACGTGTGAAGCTAATGAATCTAGCACATGTTGTGGAAGTGAAGGTATATGAGAAGGGGGTTGGTTGGAATGGGCCTCGTGATTATGGGCCTAAAGGATCCGGGTCAGGTTTTACTTATAGATCTAACCCTATTTCTAGAACCGGGTCAACTCAATCGGGTCAAATGCAAAACAACGATTGGGTCGTAGTCAAGGGTTCCAATGATGGCTGAGAGAAAGGAGGAAACAGGTCGAATCAGAAGTTTGCAACCCGTCAAGACTCACAATGATATGTTCCCCGTGATCGTGGGATCCGTCATATCTCAGCCCACGAGATTGCAAAAAGGCGGTAGATAAACATGTGTTTTAACTGCGGTGGCACCTATCATCCTCATCACCAATGCCCAGATCTTCAGCTTCGTGTAATGGTGATGGAGGAGGACGGAGAAAACAAGATGCAAGTCCTTGCAGTTGATACAAAAGAGGAAGATGGAGAAGGAGTTTGAACTCAACATTATGAGTTTGGCTCAGATTGATAATCCGAGTGCCATGGAGTTAGGGAATGTGTGCACCATCAAGTTAAAAGGTCGAGTGCAAGGAGTACCCTTGTTGGTGTTGGTAGACAGTGGTGCGACACATAATTTCATTTCGCACAAGTTGGTGAGGTCAATGGGATGGCCAATAAAAGGAACTACTCTTCTCAATGTCAAATTGGGGGATGGGTTTAAAGTGGTGGCACAAGGAGTTTGCAGAAAATTGGTGTTGGATCTAGGGAACATGACATCTACCATTGATGCTTGGTTATTCGATTTGGATGGAATTGACATTGTCCTCGGAATGACTTGGTTAGCTTCCATTGTGGGCATGTGGGTCGATTGGGCACAAAAGGTGTTGTGTTTCCTTATTGACTCTCAATAGGTGGAGTTGCGTGGGAAAGACAGTGAACATAAAAACTAGTTGGCTTTGCAAAGTTTGTTGGGAAGACCCAAGCTATGGTATAGAGGAATGTTTTTATCTACAAGAGCACAAAGGAAACCAAAGGGTCCTTAGTTGAGCAGAACAATCCATGATTCACATTTGACCCCTTCTCTTTAGATTCATGAGCTAGTGGCGAAGTACTCAAAGGTCATTGCAGAGCCACATGGGTTACCTCATAAGAGAAGACAAGAGCATGCTATTCATCTCATGGAGGGAGCTAGCGCTGTTAATGTTTGCCCCTACAGGTATCTTTACCACCACAAGAATGAAATAAAGAATCAAATCAGAGAGTTGATTCTGCCTGGAGTCATCCGTCCTAGCCAAAGTGATTTTTCTAGTCCAGTGATACTCGTGAAGAAGAAAGACAGGTCACGGAGGATGTGTGTAGATTACCATGCTCTTAACACAGTAACTATTCCTAATAAATTCCCTATTTCGATGATTGATGAACTCTTAGATGAATTATACGGTGCTCATTATTTCTCAAAGTTAGACCTCAAATTGGGATACTATCAAGAGTTAAGACTGAAGATGTGCACAAAACGACATTCCACACTCATGAAGGCCATTACAAATATCTTGTAATGTCATGCTGATTGATGACTGCACCCTCGACGTTTCAAGCCCTAATGAATGAAATTTTTAAGAATCTTCTAAGAAAATATGTGTTGGTATTGTTTTATGACATATTAATGTACAACTCGAGTTTGAAAGACCATCTTCATCATGTATCCTCTGTATTGAACATTCTACAGCAGCAAGGTCTGGTGGCTAATAGGAAGAAATGGTGAGGCCATTAACTGAGTTATGAAGATTTCAAGTGGGGAGAGGGTGTTGAGCAAGCCTTTCAACTGTTAAAGCAAAACGTAACGTCTGCCCCTATTTTAGCACTTCCTGACTTTCAGAAAGAATTCCTTATTAGGAGTGATGCTTTTGGGAATGGGTTGGGTGCTATCTTAATTCAAGAAGGGAGACCAATTGCTTATTTTAGCAAAGCCTTAGGGGAGGGCCATATGACCAAATCAGCATATGAAAAAGAGCTTATGGTAGTGGCTCTTGCTATCCAACATTGGCGTCCCTACCTCGTAGGGAGAAAATTTACGGTGTGTACCGATCGAAAGAGTCTAAAACAGTTGTTATCAAGAGGATTTGCCCCATGAATCAACAAAATTGGGCATCAAAACTTCTTGGATATCATTTACAAGCCCGAACTTTAGAATAAAGGTGTAGATGCATTGTCGCGTATGCATGATAGTGGGGAAAAGACTTCCTTGATACATGTCCCGAAGTGGCTATGTAGTGCTGAAGTGATTGAAGAGGTCTACAAAGATGTTGCCCTATAGAAAGTCAGTTATGCGCTCAAGGAGAACAAACCGGTTCAGTTTGGGTTTTCTTATGTGTGAGGAGTATTGTTGTATGAGGGGAGGCTGGTGATTTATGCACAATCTCCATGGATACCAATTATCTTAAAAGAGTTTCATTCTACCCTACAAGGGGGACATTCTGGTTTCCATCACATGTTTAATCGAGTAGCACTAAACGTGTATTGGATTGGCATGAAGAAGACTATCCAATAATTTGTGCCAGAATGTGATACTTGCCAATGTCAAAAATATGTCGCTGCTGCACTTGGGGGTCTGTTACAGCCGATGCCAATTCCAGAACAGATTTGGAGAGATGTATCAATGGACTTTATCATCGGTCTTCCTAAATCCATAGGGTTTGACGTGATCGTTGTGATGGTCGATCGACTGTCCAAATACAACCATTTCATTCCTCTCAAGCGTCCTTTTAATGCCTGTGTGTTGGTCGAGGTGTTTACAAAGGAGATAGTGCGACTGCATGGCATTCCCTCTTCCATTGTGAGTGACCGCGACCCTATCTTTGTAAATAACTTATGGTGTGAACTGTTTAAATTATAGGGGACCTTGTTGAAAATGAGCACCGCTTACCACCCACAAACGAATGGACAAACAGAGGTCATTAGTCGTTGCTTGGCGACATATCTTTGATGTTTTATAGTTGATCACCCTTGGACGAGGGTAATGTGGCTGCCTTGGGCTGAGTACTAGTACAATACGATGTACCACATCTCTACGAATTCGACTCCTTTTGAATTGGTTTATGGGAGGCCACCACCAGCCCTCGCGTGGTTCCTTCGAGAGGAGACCAAGGTAGAAGCTGTAACAAGGGAACTTGTTGATCGTTATGAGGCTTTGAGACAATTGAAGTACCATCTCGATCGAGCTCGTGGACACATGAAGGACCAAGCTGACAAAAACAGAAGAGATATGAGTTTTAAAATTGGTGAATGGGTTATTTTTTTCCTCTCAAATTAAGACCACATGAGCAGAATTCTGTTGAAGCACACATCAATCTGAAACTCGCTCCAAGATACTATGGGAGTTTTGAAATAACAACACGAGTCGGTGTCGTTGTGCATCGTCTCTAATTACCTGTTACAACACGCATTCATCTGGTGTTCCATGTTTCATTGCTTAAAAAGGCAGTTGGCAATTACCGAGTTGAGAATTAGTTACCCCTGGGACTCGATGGTGATCCTGCTGCACCATGGGAACTAACAGCAGTACTTGCCACTCATACTATCACTAAGGAAAGGTCAAACGTCAAACAATTGCTCGTTCATTGGAACATCAAGCCTGTTGAAGAAGCCACTTAAAAGGACGAGTTTGTAATGCTAACACAATTTCCAGCCCTCATACTTGAGGACAAGTCTGTGATTCAAGGGGAGAGTATTGATGGGGACAAAGAAGGAATTATTGACGTGTCTAGTGGGACACATAGTGCATCTAAATTATGTGACAAAATGTGGAATTTGTATTGACCCGTAACCTGTGCTGTATAGAAAAATTACAATTTCTGAATTATGAATTCATTATGATATTATCTACTTCGTATTATTGTAATTAAAATTATTGATAGAACACTGCAAAGTAACAGGAATGAGAGACAAAGAGTGGGGCCCACTCAACCAAGTCACACACTTGACACACATTCAGTTTTTAGAATGATTGATGGAGGGAATAAAAGCTAGTAACAATGTCTCTTATTCTACTGATATTCCATTAAAGAGAGGAAGTGGGAAAGACATTCACTTTTAAGAAGGATGAATGAAAGGAATAAAAGCTAATTAATAATGTCATTATTTTTATGTTATAAGAATGAGGGAATAGGAAGAGGGAAAGATATTCAAAAAATATTTTAAGAAACAATTAGGGAAATTCTTTCTCTTGTTAGGAGCAGAAGCTCTGGCTTAGGAGTTCTTAGAACTCTGGTTTAGTTTTTTTTTTTGCATTTTTATATTTCCAGCATTGTAAGAGCTTCAGAGCTCATCAATTCTAGCCAATAAAATTCTGGTTTATATCAATTATCTTCTCTAAAGAGACTGTTATACTGTTTGAACAGATTCTCAAGATCGATTGTCGTTGCATCAGCAAAATTGTAGTGGTGCGAGAAAAGTTACCAAGTATCACAAAGCTACTATTCTGCCGACATACCTTGTTAGTTTAGATGTTCTGAAAGCGAATCAATTTGCATATAAACCTTTAACTGCACATAGAATTGCTCAATACTGGCAGCAACATTTCAGTATCACTTTGGCTACTTTGAATTTGCTACAAAATGGTCCAGCCGCAGACGGTCCATTTTCGCTTGGTGGTGATGAACGCCAAGAGATCCGTGGGGCATGGAGCAAACAATTATCTTTTCAGTGGAGAAATGGAGTTGGGGTTTGTTGCTTCTATCTATCATACTATTTTCCTGGTTTGTTATTATAATTTTAAAATAATCATGTGAAGTCTAACACCACAATGCAGAAGTGAGTACGATGAGTCAATTGTAACTTTATTTTGTTGTTGTATTGTACGATTTTATTTTGGAATTATTTTAAAATAAATAGTATATATAATATCAAATAAACATGTTATTATAAGTCATTTTATATTTATAAGTTGGTTGAACAACTAATTTTAGCGAATACTTAATTTTAATCAGCTAACTTATTAGCTATTAGCTAGGTGGCCTATAGTTTATTTTTCCCAAAATAAGCTTCAACTCTTCTGCACTTGAATTGACATATCACACTTCTATGCTTGTTATGATATTATGCTTTGAATATTTAAATAATCCACTATTTTTAAGTCTAGGATTTAGGGTATGACCATTTTGTGCACTAGTTCATATCAGTGCATGCCCATATATATTATGCCGTGTTAGCTATAATTTTGCAACTGTAGGAAGGATACATATTCACGATTTTAGTACTTCTCAGTGTAAATGACAATTTTGTGAACTTCAATGCGAAGAAGTATTTCTTGTGTATACATATTTTCAGTTTTAGAATAAAGTTATTTTTAATTGACTATAATATGAATTTTTTCAGTTTTCGTGGCCAACAGCTCTTGTTAAATCTGAGTGTCTTGAATTCGGTTTTTTGTGTGCTAACTTCCCCTTTATTTATTCCATACTTGGAATCAAATTAAACAGGCTATGGCTGATAGTGAGCAATCCGTTGAGATGGTTCTTCTTATTCTTGACCAGGAAATATATAAGTTGCGGGGAGTGCGAAAGGTAACAGTTGTGATTGCATTTTCTGTCTTGGTAGATTTTGTTTGAGTTTGCTTATGTATTTCTTCATATCGATAATTGTAATTTTTAGGCTCGATCTGTACTGTCAAAAGCTCTGGAGATTGATCCAACATGTGTGGCTCTCTTGATAGTTTATTTGCTCATTTACTACGGAAGTTTGGGGCCAATTGAAAGGGAGGACACATTGTTGTGTGTGGTATGTTATCCTTTGTTTTCTACTTATTGATGGAGCATTCTTTGGATGATTTTTCTTTCTTGGAGAATGAGGAAATCTTTATAATATAAGAACTCTAGATGTTGCTATTAATCATAAGCCCCTGAAATCCAATGATACGATACCAGCAGTAGGTAACACCATCATAAATTACGTGCTAGGCCTTTTTGGTTCGTTTGTGTTACGAGTGGCATGCATTTCTGACTTGCTTTTGTTTGCACATTGAAATAACTGGTTCACCCTGTAATCTGTCATTAGATATGGGAATAGGCTAGACCGTCCGTAGGGGTCTATGGCCTGCCCTGACTTGACCTATTTAATAAAAAGGCTAGATTCAAGTTGTTTTTAAAACATATTTATTTAAATAGGTCAGGCTTGTTAGACATAAGTCATCTTGATCATGATTTTGACATAGTTAACAAACATACAATGTACATGCATCATTTGATAAAACTAACAGTTTGAACTGAGTAACATTTCAGGAAAAACAAGCAAATACTATACACTTGGACAAAAGCTTGGAACACAAGGAATCAAGCAAAATTGGAGGATGTGCTTGAGAAAGATGCAATTCTGTCTAGTGTTAATAGTGGTCATATTAATTAATAAGTAGACTCATCTCTATGATTTCATACTTAAGTATTTGCCAAAGTAAAAATGAAATCTTAAAATAAGTAAATAAATCGATTAGCAAGTCAATTGATGAATCCATTGGGCAATCGATTGTTTGAATCAGAATTAGAGTTTTCACTAAGTACATCGATTGGGAAATCGATTACTTAAAGGGTTTTAGTGAAACATGTATTATGGGTTTAAACCAATCAATTGGACAATCGATTAGCACGTCAATTGGGAAATCGATTTTGTAATTCACAGAGCCAAACTCGTACTCAGTTAATCGATTGGCAAATCGATTACGAAAACATTTTTTTTTTCAGACTTGGCCTCTGTGATCAACCAAATCGATTGAGACATCAATTGAGTAATCGAGTTTGTGATTCACAGAACCAACCACTTACTGAATCAATCGGTTGGCAAATCGATTGTGAAAAAGTTTTTCATCAGGGATGAGTTCTGTGATCAATCAAATTGATTGGACAATCAATTGAATTATGTTTCTTAAACTACAAGTTTTGTCGCAATCGATTAGGTAATCAATTGAAAGAATGAACTGGTCAATCATTTGTCAGAAACATATTTCCTAGTCGATTGGCACATTGATTTCAACTAAATGGCTGAGCTACTGTAACAAGCCAAATCGATTGGCAAATCGATTGAAGTAAAATATCTGAGTCACTATGACTAGTAAAATCGATTGAAGCAAAACATTTGAGCCACTGTGATCAGTTCAATCGATTGGCAAATCGATTAGAGTAAAGGTTTGTTTTAGATGGAGAATCCAACCAATTGCCAAATCGATTATGTAAATAAATATGAGTCGACTGAGTAATCGATTGTTTTGATCTCGTTGTTTGAACAAAACACCTATAATCGATTCTGATATGAACTTGCTTCAGTGTTTGATTTGTGCATTAAAAGAATCGATTGGCAAATCGATTCATTCTTATACTTTCAAGATTCAAGAAAAACAAGAAACGCGATAATCGATTGGGCAATCGATTAAGCTGGTTTTAAACTTTTATAACATCGATTGAGAAATTGATTTAACTGTTGTTTTTATGAAAATATATAAACTAATTCAATCACATTTTCACATAACTAATACACACACTTGAAACAATTATTCATTACACGTTTTCATAACACAGAAATCACGAAAAACACTCTGAGAGAAATAATTGTAACCACACACAAAATACTCATTTGGCAAATTCTTTTTGTGCGAAATTCATATTGTGATTGAGTCAACATCATTAGTCCTCTTTTTATCTTTTATGTAAAAACAATCTGTAAAGAAAGTTCTGGAAAATCCAGTGGTGTAAACTGGTGACTATCTTTGTTGGTGCGTGAGTTCATCAAGAGGAAGTCTCATCTTGATCTCGTGAGGGTTTGGCGAGTAACTCTAGGGATAAGGTGGTATTGTAATAGAAGTGAGCAAGTTGGATAGATAGGCCATGATTGAGTTGGAAAATCTGTAAAAAGTACTCAAGTCAATTCTATTGGAAAGGCTGAAATATGGTTTAGATTTCAGGACTGGAAATAGGCTATCAAACGGATAGCCGAACCAGTATAAATCCTGGTGCACGATTTTCTTATCTTTTCTCTTTATTTTGATATTGCATGAATGCTTATTCTTGGATGTTTGTATTGCTGAATTTCTGTCTTGATTAATCTTTTGAATAAGCATTGTATCTGTACTCTTATATTGTTAATACATGTATTTGTGAATCTTTGTTCCTGAATAAATTCTGTAAACTGTCATTGTTAACTTGGTTAATAATCTTGTAAAATTAGTGAAGTCATTTCATATAATTTTTTAACTAATAAAGGCCATAATTTCCTACAAGGCTTAGGCTTATAAAAAAACCTATTAGGTCTGACAGACCGACCTATATATATTTATTATTTTTTAATATTATTTTTTATTATTATATGAATAATATTATTTTCTATTTTAAATTCTATCGATTAAGTAATCACTTAGTAATCATTCCATATTCAGTAGTCATTTCATATTCAGTAGCAGTTTCATATTTGGTAGTTGTTTTATATTCGGTAACGGTTCAATTAGTCGATCACTTAGTAGTTGTTCCTTGTTTGTTTAAGATATAATAATGGATGAGTTTAAAAAGACTTTTAAAAAGGCTTCTAGACCAGACCAGACTATTAAAAAGGTCAGGCCGAAAAAAAAAACCTATGATAGGTCGTAGGCCAGACTTAGGTCGAAAAAATAAATCGTAGGCCAGACTCAGGCTTTTCAAAGCCTGAACAGGCCTATTCCCACCCCTATCTGTCATTTCAAAATACTAAATTTTGAGAAATGTTGTATCCATGATTGTTGATTTACATTTATCTTTAGATACTGATGGCCATTTTGTATGGTTCTATCTCTAGGCTTAAATGAACTTTTGGTCCTCCTAATTTGCATAAAATAAACTTTTAGTCATTTCATTTTCAAAACCTTTTTTTTTCCTCTTCACTTATTCTTGGGAATTTTTGGTCCCTTATTTTTGTATGATGCGGCACTCCCATTAATTTATTTTTGTTTATTAATTTTATTGATATATTAAAATATTAAAAATCAAATTATTTTCATTCTATTTATATATATTAAAATATTTAAAATTAAAATTGAAAGTTTTTTGAATTTATTTGTCTTAGTTAAGTTGTTTTTAATAGTTTAAAATGTTAAAATATTTATATTAAATAGTTAAAATTTTATTTTTAAATATTTAAATATTTAAATTTATTACATTTTTAATATTATGTAATATTTATATATTTAAAATTAAATTTATTATATTCAACAATAATTTAAAATTTAAAAATATTTAAATGATATTTAAAATTTTATTTATTTTATATTAAAAATAAAATATTAAAAACAAAATAGGTGGACCAATAGTGTATTTAAGCCAAATCTTTAAAGACATCATATTGGTAGGAACCATGCTCTTTCGCTCTTTGACCATATAGATAGTAGAAAAATAATTTCTTTCATAATTTGCTTATGTTGTTTTAGAAGAAAGAGCCTTTTATCATTTATCTCGTTGGCTCCACTTAAATTCCTTTTTAACTTCTTGTTAGTATGTTAAGCCCTCCGTATAAGGACTGATTATGTGATTTACCTTGGAATTCTGAACCGATGTTTCCAAGTTAAGCTCTATGAAGGATCTTATGTACTGTGGCTCATGTAAATCAATAGTCGTAGAAAGCTGCAGAGGTCCTTCACAATGCTATAGGCATTGAAATAGTAGCGGAGAGGTTTTATAAAAAGGCACTGTCAGTGTATCCATTTTCTATAATGTTGTGGAAATGTTACTATAAGCTTTTTTTGTCTATTGGTGATGCAAACAATATTGTTGAAGAAGCAAAAGAAAGGGGTATTATTAACCTTTTATTTATTTAGTAACTGGTTGAATGTCAGGTGAGAGTATCAACAAAACAATTTGATTTGCGGCAAACATTGAAAATATTAATATTCAACAAAATAAAAAAAGATCGGAAGTGTTAAAACGACATATTCATTTCCAATAATAAAAATATCTTAGTTACATGAATCAGATTCTAAATTTTGCAACAAAAAGAAAAAAAAAATGAAACTATTTAATGTCGACATCTCTCTCTTCAAACTCTGGCTTGCCATGTTTTGGGAGAGACTAACCATATCTCCCAAACTCAATACTTAATGGTAGAGGATGGACTGAAGCTAGACTCTTCACACAAAATATGGCTTCAAATATCTCAACAATTTCCACCCCTTCATTCTCAAAATTAACGTTATGAATTTCCTCTGTTTCAACATTATAGGATCTCACTTTATCAAATACTTTTACAAGAAACTTATTACCCTTCCAAAAGACTAATGGCATACAAAGTGAACTATGCTCTATGGTTCGAAGTTTAGTCCAACGGGAATCCCCAAGACCACTTCCATCATTCACCCAAATGTCAAAGTTGGCATTTTGATCACAATTACGGCAAACCAATGTCATACACTCATTCAAAACACCCAAATATCTTCCATTTGAACTACTAATATCAATATCTTTTGGCAACGACACCTTGTGAAGAATCCCACCTCCCACATTCAACGCAAGGATAGTTGTAGTCAAGCCTTTAAGTTTTGCCCACCAATAATAAATCCCTTTGAAATGCATTGCAAAACAAGAAGTGTCAAACTCACAACACCATGGATTATAACTTCGAATTGTTATCCAAGAATCACTTCTAAGATCATATTCTTCAACAATATACTCTTTACAACGACGACATTCACGGTAACTTTCCCACATCCTTACAACCTTAATTAAATTGTTACTTCTATAATCATGTCCCATTCCAACACCTAGTATCATTCCATCTTTTACTTTTGTGACCAAATCTGATGATGGAAGAAGCCTCACATCCCTTGTAGTTGGGTTGCATAGAAAAACATCCCTTCCACAAGAAAAATCTGAATACAAGCACAATAAGCCATTACAAGAATTTGAAACAAGATGATATGATAGGCAAGTACTTTTGATGTTGGGCAAAGATATTTGCTTTGGAGAAGAGTCATGTTCCAAGGAAAGAAGTTGGTGGGTATAAGGGGCTAGCCACATACGTAGAAGCAAGTAACAACTTTGAGTCATGATGACACCTATTGGAACTAGAGCAATGGTAGAAAATTAAGGTTGGATTCTTGAAGACAACAATTTATAGACTCTCCCAAACCATTGTTCTTCTTCTTCATTATTCATAACAAATTTGTAAAGAACTTTTCATATTTTCTCAAACAAAGATATCAATTTTTTTTAATAATAGTGATATCTATTTTTAGTTACTATAGTGTAATGATTTTTTTTATACAATTATAGTGTGATAATATCTAATTAAAAGTTTTGAACAAAATCTTTTTTTTTTTCTTTCTGAATTTTGAACAAATTCTTTTTTTGCTGAAGTTTTTAACAAAATCCTTTTTATTTTTTATTTTTTATTTTTTTTTAATATTTGAACTAATTTTTTTTTCTTCTGAATTTTGAACAAAATCTTTATTTTTGTTGAAGT
>JBBPBR010000006.1:11773121-11795366 GCA_037974775.1 Cicer pinnatifidum
AATTTAAATGACAATATGATCTTTTATGTTTTAAAATGTCAACAAAGTTATCCTTTTTTTTTACAAAAATTTATCAATATTTTCAAACAAATCCCAAAAATTAATTATTATCTTCAATATCATGCAAATTTCATCAAATTCATAACTTAAATTTTTAAATAAACTCATATTTTTATTCTTTATTTGATGAGTTTGATATTGTTGGAGATGAAAATATGAGTTTATTTGAATATTTGAGTTATGCATTCGATGAAATTTATATTATATTGAAGATGATTATTAATTTTATGGGTGTTGTTTGAAAATATTGATGAATTTTTGTAAAAAATAGGATAACATTGTTGACATTTTAAAACATAAAAGATCAAATTGTCACTTAAAATTAAAACAAATGACCAAATCGGGAGAAAAAAAAAAGAAGATAAAGACTAAAACCTTAACTGAAATTAAGTTAAGGAACTGCGGGTGCTATTTAGTACAAAATTTATTATTTTAATGTATCTCTTAGACCCATTTCAAAATTGATTAATGTACCTTACGTACTCATAAAAAACACTAAATAAACCCACACAAGCAAAAATGATTTCGTATCAACATATGAATAAAGTAAAGATAAAATGATTCAAATAAAAGACAAAGAAACAATGAAACGATGTGGAGAAATCGAAAAGGATAAGAAAATTTATCTGATGAAAACCAATATTAGAGTCGCATGGAAAGAAAAAAACACGCACAAGTGAATGAGTGAAGGAGAAAACAAAATTAATGAATTGATATAGAAAATGAAGTAGAAAACTTTAGTAAAAATTGATGTCGGGCAATTTCAGATTTTTCAAAAAGGGTAAGAGTAATTACATCATTTTCTCTTATTAGTGAATTAAATTTAGTGTCTTTAAATTTTGTGTAATCTTTCTCTCTCATCTAAAGAGGCAAATGCTAGAAGTTACTATTTTTATCTTTAAATTGCAATGTATACTTGGAAGACACATACATCATATAGTCACATTGAATAAACATACAATAGGCGATGACATGTGAACATGGATAGTGTAATGCTTGAAATTCACCACAGTCACACAATCATTTATCGAGGTCTACCTTGAATGTCCCTATAAAGCGACCGCTTGGTGGACGAACTAACTCCTTAACTGTAAAGATATTATGGGCTAGATTGTGAATATCAACTTAATGGTATAACAACTTCAGCGTAATCTGCTACAATAACGTCAGCATAATCCGCCAATGCCCCACTAATTGGCTGGTTTCGATTTTGGATAAGATAACACAATCCTTGACAAAACAATTCTATAAATAGTCATTATGTTCATATTATTTTTCGCACACACTTTAAAGCTCTGACGTTCACAACATACAAGCTCTCACATTCAAAACATACAAGCTCCATGGCTATTTTAAGAAACCAGTATCTCCACATGTTTTTGATCGTCATTTCATAAGTCTAATACTAATTTTATTTAAAATGTAGAACTTGATTGAATGTCACCACCGCTTCCAAATGGAGGAACCAAATGAAATGATAGTTCCCTACTTAGAGGAAGCTAGGTTTTTAAGCGTTGCAAAATTGGGATCTAGTAACGTAGACCCATCATTGGAGACCACAATGATAGAACATTGGAGAACAGAAAGACACACATTTCATCTTCAAATAGGAGAGTGTACAATAACTCTTGAAGATGTTGCATTACAACTAGGTCTACTTGTCAATGGAAGACCAATAACTGAAGGTGGCGCTTTAGATTGGGATGAAGAATGGCAATAAATTTTTGGGGTCATTCCTCCAAAAAATCAAATGGTGGACCAATTCGTCAAACTGAAATGGTAAAAAGACACATTTTCTCATGTTCCGGTTAATGCAACAGCTGAGCTGGCACAACAACACTGTAGAGAATATCTATTGCGCTTCATTGGGGGTTTGGTGATTCCTAACAAATCTTGCAATAGAGTTTATTTGATGTATCTCCCCCTGTTGAAACATCTTCAACGTGTTTGACTATATAGTTGGAGTTCAACCTATTTGGTAAACTTATACAGATAAATGTGTTGTGCAACCGCACCGTCTTATGCATGTATGTGTAGATGTACATTGCTCCTTCATTCTAGAGGATATTTTATAAATGCTTCTTTTAAAAACCTTTTTATTTTATTTTATGAAAATAGTATTTCTCACAATCTCTCTTGGGCAAGAACTCCTCAAGAAAATGATGTTGTTGAAAGAAATAATAGAACTCTACAAGAAATGGCAAGAAAAATTGTGGAAGAATCAAATGCTGAAAAATATTTCTGGGCTGAAACAATTAACACTTCTTGTTATATTTTAAATCATGTATCAGTAAGAAAAATTATCAACAAAACACCTTATGAAGTATGGAAAAGCATAAAGCCAACTATCCCATACTTTCATTTTTTGGTTGTTATTGCTATATTTTAAATAACAAAGAAAATCTAGGAAAATTTGATGCAAAATCAGACAAAGCCATCTTCTTAGGATATTCCACTAATTCTAAAGGCTATCATATATATAATCTAAGAACAAAAATAGTGTATGTGGGTATCCATGTGTTATTTGATGAATTTGATGATCTTGATATGCAAAAGATAGATAATGATGAAGAAGAACAATTTAAGCAACAATAGCAAATCGTTCTTCGGAAAAACGAGATTGATCATCAATATCCTTCTTAAACTCCTTGGCGAAGCCGGAAAACTGTAGGAGATCATCCTCAAAATCAAATCATTGGAAACACATCTGATGGCATAAGAACAAGATTATATTTTAAAGATGACAACATGAAAATGATCTCACAAATGGAGAAAAAAAAGTCATAGTTGATAATTCATGGGTTGAAGCAATGCAAGAAGAACTTCTCCAATTTGAGAACAATCCGGTCAAGACTCTTGTACAAAATCCACAAAATCATAAAATTATTGGCACAAAATGGGTGTTTATAAACAAACTTGATGAAGAAGAAAAAGTAATAAGGAATAAAGTAAGATCGGTGGCTCAAGGTTATA
Organism: Cicer pinnatifidum; assembly: GCA_037974775.1. Classification (NCBI taxonomy): domain Eukaryota; kingdom Viridiplantae; phylum Streptophyta; class Magnoliopsida; order Fabales; family Fabaceae; genus Cicer; species Cicer pinnatifidum. The sequence goes on from JBBPBR010000006.1 coordinate 11,776,155, forward strand.
ATAAAAAAGAAGGTATTAATTATGATGAATCTTTTGCTCTAGTTGCAAAGTTAGAAGCTATAAGAATTCTTCTTGCATATTCGTCTCATAAGCTTATTAAACTTTTTCAAATGGATGTTAAAAATTCTTTTTTAAATGGTTTTCTAAATAAACAAGTATATCTTCTTCAGCCTCTTCGTTTCGAAGATGAAAACAAACCAAATCATGTCTTCAAACTTACTTAAGTTCTATATCGATGGAAACACGCCCAAAGAGCCTAGTATGAAATACCAAGTTTCGTTTTAATCAAAAATGGTTTCTCCAAAGGCAAGATTGATACTACACTTTTTAGAACAACTGATAAAACTGATTTTCCAATTGTTCAAGTGTATGTTGACGATATCAACTTTGGATCAACAAATTAAAAAATGGGAGAAATTTTCAAATCTCATGCAAAGTCAATTTGAAATGAGTATGATAGGAGAATTGATATGCTATCTTGGCTTGCAAATCAAACAACATGAAAATGGAATCTTTATCCAATATCTTCTAAATAATTAAAAAACGAATGAAACCATCTCCCAAAAAAGCATAAAGCCAAATACAAAATAATGACATCTCCCAGACATCCATCCTCAAATATGGACAAAGATGAACAAGGAAAATTCATCTCTAAAAAGGAAAACAGAGGAATGATAGGTTCATTGTTATATCTAACTGCAAGCAAGCCAACTATTGTTTTTGTTGTAAGATTATGTGCTATATTTCAATCTTTACCTAAAGAATCACATTTATCTGTTGTAAAAAGAATTTTTCGTTATCTTGTATGTACTACTAATCTGGGCCTTTGGTCTAGCACATAAACTCATTTTGGTCTTGTAGTCTACTATGATGCTGATTATGCTGAGGATAAAATTGAAAGAAAAAACACAAGTGACGTGTGTCAATTTTTTGGAGAAGCTCTATTAAGTAGGTCATGTAGAAAACAAAATTCAATTGCCTTATCAACAACTGAAGATGAATATGTCTCAGCTGTAAATTGTTTCTCTCAAGTCTTGTTAATCAAAAACTAACTTTAAGACTTTTCTGTAAGTTATACAAATGTGTCAATTTACTATGATAATACAAGTGTGATAAATTTGGCAAAAAAAACCTCATTCAACATTCAAGATCAAAACATATTGCAATAAAACATCATTTTATTAGTAATCAAAACATATTGAATTAATATTTGTTGACACAAAAATTCAACTTGTTGACATCTTTACTAAACCTCTAATTGAAGATAATTTTAATTTTATTAAATAAAAATTTAAAATCATCAAAAATCCAAACTTTCTCCTTAGAAAAAATTGACCAAAATGTTATGGTCAATATTGGGAACGATCTTAGTTTCCTTCCTCTTTGTACTAGTCTCCCTTTTCATGTCAACCTTAAGTAAAGTTTAAAATAATCAAATATTAATTTCAATCCATGAGGCAAAGTAACGACTTCTTCATTCTTCAAAAAATGGCTTCTTTAGTCTCATTATAGCCCACTTTCCTCCTTCCCGATATCATTAACCACTTCTCAACCATCCACTCCTATAATACCCATACATGTTACTCTCTCCCTCATCTCTTTCCAAAAAATTGTTTTTTCCTCTTTCATCAAAATCTCCATATTCTTACTTTCTACATCTCACTCTTCAATTTATTTTTTTCCAAAAATCATGGCTTGTACCAAAGCATCAACAAGAAAAATCCAACTCCAAGAACTCCTACACCTTCACCACCTTGATCACCTTCTCCTTCACCACGACCTACTCCTCAAAAAGTTTCTCCCTATGTAAAAACCTTTTTTGATTATCTTTAATCAAATCCTGAAACCATCCACCTCCAATTTTGCTAGCCCCACTCACCACTATACTTCCTCATCTCTTCCAATGTATTCTCTGAAACATAAGTGAAGCACCACTACCTTGAAACAATCCAATTTTGCTAGCCCCACTCACCACTATACTTCTTCTTCTTCTTCTTCTTCTTCTTCTTCTTCTTGGAATTTTCTTGGAAGAAAGGATCATAAACAACGTTTTGCTAACAAGGTTGAAGACTTTCTCAATTTTGCGAGAGTGCAAAAAATTGTCGAAGATGAAGGGGGAATGAGATGTCCATGTTGTTTATGTCGATGTAGACGGTTTAAAAGTGAAGATGAAATAAGAGTGCATTTGTATGCAGATGGATTTATGCCTAACTACTGGATTTCAACTAATCATGGAGAAGAGTCTCCGGCGGCGCCTAATACTAGTGCATCTATGGAGAATTATAACATAGGTCCTTCAAGTAGTACTAACATGTTAGGTATAGATTATTATAACTATCAACACTTTTAGGCGATGAATGATATGATCTCGGATGCTGTTGGGGTTAATTTGTCATTCAATGAAGATCAATATGATAATACCGATGGACTTCCCATTGAAGAAGCTCAGAGATTTTATGGTCTTTTGAAAAAGAAAAATAAACCGTTGTTTGAAGGTTCTTCAAACTCAAAGTTATCAGTGTGTATTAGACTGTTAGGTCTAAAGTCTCAATTTCATGTTCCTGATTTAGCTTTGGATTTGATGACTAAAATGATGCTAGACGCAACACCTGTTAGAGATGGTTTGCCGCAAAGTTATTACGATGCGAAACGGTAAGTTTCAAAGTTAGGATTATATGTCAAGAGGATTGATTGTTGTGTTAAAGGTTGCATGTTGTATTATGACAATGAATTTGGTATGAATGATGCTAACTTAGTTGAATGCAAGTTTTGTCAACAACCAAGGTATCACCAAAGGAATAACTCTAGGGTAAATAGGGGAAAATCAATTCCAAGGAAATCAATATCTTACCTCTCTATTGTATCAAGATTGCAGAGATTGTTTGCATCAATACAAACTGCAGGAAAGATGACGTGGCATTATGAGAATAGAAGAAATTCAGGCGAGTTGCGACATCCGTGTGATGGTCAGGCATGGAAACACTTTGATCAAATGCATCCTGATTTTGTGTCAGATCCACGCAATGTAAGACTTGGATTATTCTCAGATGGATTTACGCCTTACATACAAGCATCGTCTCCTCCTTATTCTTGTTGGCCGGTTATTGTTACTCCTTACAATCTTCCTCCTGATATGTGTATGTCTAAACCTTATATGTTCTTAGCTGCTGTGATACCAGGTCCTTCTAATCCTACAACTGGTATTGATATTTATTTACAATCTTTGATTGATGATTTGAAGAGGTTGTGGAATGGTGTCTTGACATATGATATTGCTCGGAGAGAAAATTTTATGATGAGAGCTGCATTGATGTGGACCATTAATGATTTCCCCGCTTATGGGATGTTGTCAGGATGGGGCACCCATGGTAAATTAGCTTGTCCTATTTGTATGGAAGATACAAAAGCATTTACTTTAAAATTTGGCGGGAAGGCATTGTGGTTTGACTCACATCGTAGGTTTTTACCTGCTGATCATGCATTTAAAAGGAACAAAGCTGCATTTATGAAGTGTTGTGCAGAAAGTCTAGGACCCCCGCTTAAATTGACATCAGAACAAGTTTGGAATAAAGTAAAAGATATGCCAAAGGTACATGTTGTTAATGGTGTGGCTTGTAAACCACAAGGTTACAGACAATGGCACATCTGGACAAAAAGATGTATTTTTTGGGATCTACCGTATTGGAAAGATAATCTTTTGAGACATAATCTCGATGTTATGCATATTGAGAAAAATTTCTTTGACAACATATTTAATACTGTGATGAATGTGAAAGGGAAAACAAAAGATAATGACAAAGCTAGAAAAGACATAGGTATATATTGCAGACGACCAGATTTGTTGTTGGTGGAACAAAATGGCAAGACCCTAAAACCTCGTGCGAATTACACTTTATCTACTGATAAAGCCAAATCTGTTTATCGTTGGATCAAAGAGCTGAAGACGCGTGACGGTTATTGTTCTAATTTGGCAAGATGTGCTGATGTGGAAAATGGGAGGATGCATGGGATGAAAAGTCATGATTGTCATATATTTTTAGAGTGTTTACTTCCTATTGCCTTTAGTTCTTTACCGACACATGTATTGAACCCACTTATTGAAGTGAGTCAATATTTCTAGAATTTGTGTTCTTCAACACTCATTGATAAAGATCTGATCAAGATGGAAAATGACATTCCGATCATTCTATGTAAGTTGGAGAAAGTATTTCCTCCTGGGATTTTTGATTCCATGGAGCATCTTTCAGTACATCTTGCAAGTGAAACTAGACTTGGTGGACCAGTTCAGTATAGATGGATGTATCCATTTGAAAGGTGATATATATATATATACATATACTTTATTTTCAATATACTTCAACTTATATATACATGGAGCTTATTGTACATCTTTTTGTATATTATAGGTTCATGGGTTATTCAAAATGGTCGGTGAAAAACAAAGCTAGAGTTGAGGGCTCAATTTGTTCATCTTACCTACACCGTGAAACAACACACTTTTGTTCTCATTATTTCAACAACGAAACGTTGTCACCAGTTAACGGAAGAAACGCTACTGATAGTTTTATACGTCATCCACATGGTTTATCAGTTTTTTGCATGTCTGGTCATCATGCTAGTAGGGATTTTCCGATTTTCTGGCCAAGCGACAAAGTATTTAATGCAACACATGTTCACGTTTTGATTAACTGCACTAAAGTTAAACCATACATTGAGTACGTTTCAAATTCCTCTTCTTATTAAATAATTATATTTAATTATATGATTAAATTGATATTCACTATATATATGGTCATCGATCAGGGCATTTTTAACTACGGGACAATCATCTGATGATATACATTCAAATTTCCCATTATGGTTTCAACAACAAGTGCATCTCGAAGAACAAACTCCTATCAACATCCACTTAAGGCACTTATCTATGGGCCCGAGTAGAAGTTTCAAATAATGGCACACCTATTACGTCAATGGATACAAATTTCACATGAATCTTGGACTGATGGAAAAGAAACAATTAATAGTGGAGTTTGTATGAAAAGTATCTCTGATAGTGGTGTAGTAGAAGATTTCTATGGCATAATTGAGCATATTTACGAAATTGACTACACGTTTTTAGATTATGCTAAAAAAGTGGTGTTGTTTTACTGTAAGTGGTTTGATCCATCTAGTAGAGGAACTAAAATAAATTTGACATCCAATATTGTAGACATTCGTATGAGCAAAAAATATCCACGGTTTGATCCATTTGCCCTAGCCCATAATGTAAGTCAAGTGTATTATGTTCCTTATCCATCAACTGTCAGAAGCAAATAAGGTTGGTGTGTTGCAATCAAAACAAGACCAACGAGTGGAATAGAAGAAGTTGAAGCAGGTCAAAATGAAGAAGTTGCATTTCAAATGGATGATATGTCAAATTTGGATCATGTGATTGGAGATGAGACTATTAGTCAACTTTGTCATGAGTCACACATTGGAGAAGAAGTTGATGAACAAGAAATAGATGAATTAGAGAATGATGAAGGCAATATTGACTTAATTCACTCATCAAATGACGATGACCAAGACGAAGACAATTAATTAATTAGGCATTATATATATATTTGTGTGTATATATATATGTATAATATTATATATTGTAATGTGAAATGAATGACAACTTATATATATATATATAAATGACAACTTATATATATATATATATATATATATATATATATATATATATATATATATATATATAGACATGGATGCAGTGTCGGGAGTAGGAGGATCAAGAGGTTTAGGAGGTTCGGATGGATCCGGAGGAGTAGAAACGGTGGCAATACGAGGAATATCCAAAACATCACGTGGTAAGAAAAAAGTTGCTAAACCACGTGTTGTTAATGACTCATCTCTCATGCCGATGTCGACCATTGGTACTAGTGGTGGAGCAATTCCTCTATATCCGAAGGTCCCAGTAGAGCCTTATACCATAGACGAAATAATGGAACCCGAATGTGTTGATTGCTACAACCGCATTGTCATCATTCCAGAAGGAGATGTGTATGTAAACTATGATTGATTAAATTAATTATGATTGTTAAATATTTCATTATTGCATGTTACATTATTTTATTAATTAATTTTTATATTTAATTTGCATGTAAACTTTGAAGATATCTTCCTTTTATATCATCTGCAAAGGCAATTGCTGAAGTCATACAAGAGAAATACAAAAAACCATGGTTGTCTTGGGATGAGATAAAAGAGGATAAGACACCTCAATTTAGCGAAGTTGATCAATTTTTACATTGTTTCAAAGTAAGTGATTACATTAATTTATTTAAGTAATAATTATATATACATTTGATTGCTTAATTGAATTATATTTTTAATATTTTTTAAATTTAAACAAACAACAAACTAAATGTACTTGGAAAAGAGAGCATGATGCCGCAATTTTGGCTTCATTTGACCATCTCTTTTCAAAGCGTCTCTCATCTATGTTGGCTTACGCACGTAGTAAGGGCGAGGAAAAACGGCCTAATTAGATTGGTGAAAATGTTTGGACTGCGTTGTGGAGGAAGTGGAACACAGATGCTTACAAACAGAAGAGAGAAAAAGCAAAGATTAATAGAGCATATGAGAGGGGTACTAGTACTCATAAGGGAGATTCCATGTCTACTGGAGAAATTAAATATTATATGGTAATTAATTATTATTTATAATATATATCTATTAATTTATATTCAATTAATCATCACATTTCACCAACTTATAAACTTGACATTAATTTAATATATATTATAGGAAAAGCAACTTGGAATGGAGGTCACTCAGGCTGAGATACATCGCTATCTTCATGTTAATCCTGAAACAAATGAGTATACTGATGAATTATCAAAAATGATTCAGGTAATTATTATATATTGATTATTATATATTAATTACACCTTTAAATTATTATATATTCTTTATTAACTTTTTTAATTTTTAATTTTTTTATATTTAATATAGGAACAACTTCAACAAGCCATGAAAGAATGGGATGATCATCAAGCTACTCTTCCTCCTGCTATGCGAGCTGGTCCAGTGTAGCGGAAACAATATGAGACCGCAATTTTTATGAACATCAGTGGTGGAAAGTACAAAGGGCGTGTGCTGGGTGCCGGTAGTTTATCATCAACCATTGTGAAAGGTCCAACCGGCTATATTCAGATTGAGACGTCTTCTTCTTATGCTAGTACGGATCGATCTCATCGTCTATCGATAGATAATCTTGACCAGTTAAAGGAGCAATGGGCAAGTGAGCAAGAAGAAAGGACACAACAGCTGATACAAGCCGCAATTGATAAATTGAATGAGGAATGGAAACATAATTTTCAAGAGCAGCAGCAGCAGTTTCAGCAGCAACAACAATTTCAACAACAACAATTTTCATTTCCTCCTGTCTTTCATCAGCAGTTCCCGCCTCGGCCTCAATACTTGCATCAACAACCACTTTTCCAGCAGCAACAAAATTACTCTCAATACTCCCAACAGCAACAACCGCCTCCAAATTTCCAACAACAACACCAGGATCCTTCGAACTCTGCCTTCCAGCAACAGCAGCAGCCAATGTTTCAGCAACAACAATATTTTCATAATTATCAGTATGCCCCGTCATCTTCACATCAACTTCCTCAACCTCAACCAGATCATCAAATTGCATACCGACCAACTATGCCAACAGCTGGGTTGATCAGACCAGATTTAAATCAACCTCAACTAGCTAGGGCTCCTCCTTCGACTAGTTGTGGTTCCATTGAAGATGAAATTCAATTTCAAACCATTATGTCTCCTCCAAAACAAATTAATAATACTTTTGAGGGACTTCTTTCGTCGGGTAACATTAATGCAGGAAATAATGATGGTGGGAGTGGAGCTGATTAGAGGAATTATTATGAGGATTGATGTCATTTGAAGAATTTCATAATTTATTTTTGGGTTGTATGAACACATATGTATTAATTATGTTGTCCTAGTTAATTATTGTGTGTTTAATTTTGGGTTTGTAAGACATTATTTGTTAATTTTGGGTTTGTAAGACATTATTTGTTAATTTTGGAATGCATGTTTTATTTGATTTTGTGGTAATTACAAGCTTTAATTATTATTAATATTATTTTTATATATATAATATTTATTTAAATTTTAATATTTAATATTAATTTTATTTAAATTTTAATATTTGATTTTAATTTAAATTTAAATTTATTTGTAATTTAAATTAATCTTTAATTATAATTATAATTTAAATATTTTATTTTAAATTCTTAATTATATTAAGATTAGTTTATTATATATTAAATTTAATTTATAATGATATTATATTTTAAATTTAATTTAATTTTAATTTAATTATAATTTAAATTTTAACGTTATATTTATATTAATTTATTATATATAATATTATAATAAACTATTAATTTTGAATTTAAAAATTAATTTTTTAAATACGTAATATTTTGTGGCGTCCTAAGCCTTCACAAAATATATATATTTTTATCAGAATGGTATTTGTGGCGGCCTAAACCCTCACAAAGGAGGGAGTTTGTGGCGGCATGGGCCCTCACAAAGGCTCAATTTTAAAAAATCAGTATGTCCTTTGTGGCGGCCTATGCCCTCACAAAGGCAGGTTTTTGTGGGTGCAAAGGCCCTCACAAATGCCAACCTGTTTTTCACACTTTGTGGCTGCAAAAGTCCTCAACAAACTTTGTGACAAGTTTATTAGTGGCTGCCAAAAGCCCTCACAAAATCACACTTTGTGGCTGCTATTTGCCCTTTGTGAGGGCTTTTGGCCCTCACAAAATTTCTCATTTCTTGTAGTGTGTTAGTTATGATTAAGTGTTGGCTATAACTGAATTTGGTCAATTTAGTTATGAAAAATGTAGTTAGAGTTAGTTAAGCTAATGTGCCTTTAAACACTATAAATAACATGTTGTCGTAATAGTTGTTATAGCTGGAAAACTGAGAGAGGCATAAGCAATTCGTGATTCATAGAAATTCAAAGAAATAAGATTAAGGGAGAAAAGAAAGACTGAGTGAAAAGGCTAGTATTGTTGGTTCATAAACAATGATAGATACTAGGAGATCAATCTTGAGAAGACCTTAATCTTGTAAAGTTCAAAGATTCATAGTGGATTAATCTTACTTGCTTGCCCGTGACGTAGGTCTCATCAATTGAGACTGAACACGTCAATCTGGGAGTTATTCTTCTCCTATCTTTCTTTAAATCTCGTTTACATTTGATTGAGAAAATTGTTTTATCAAAACTACAGAAAACTAAGAGCATTCTAGTTTTCTAGTAATTTCAATTATGTCCAAAAAGTTCTCCGTTTTCAGCAGAAAACGCAAAATGTTCTCCATTTTCAGCAGAAAATGGAGAACGTTCTCCTTTTTCATTTTTTCTCTACAACTGTTTGTTTTCTATTTTGTTGGTTAGTTCTTGTTGCATATCCTAATATTGTTTTAACAATTGGTGCCGTATGTGGGAAATGGAGCAACAATGGTTGGAACCACAAAGGTTGATATTGAAAGGTTCAATGGATCAAATGATTTTGGTATGTGGAAGATAAAGATGCATGTTGTTCTGGTACAACAAGACTTGGTGAACGCGTTGAAGGGTGAATTGGCTCTTCCTGCAACAATGACTACACGAGAAAAGGAAGAAATGATTGAAAAGGCAAAGAGCACAACTATCTTGTGTCTTGGAGACAAAGCTTTGAGAGAGGTTGTAAAGGAACCAACAACCATAGCCTTATGGTTTAAATTTGAATATCTCTACATGACTAAATCTGTTTCAAATAGGCTCTTCTGGAAACATCAATTGTTCTCTTTTAAAATGGATGAAGAGAAACCTATCATGATTCAACTTGCTGATTTTAACAAGATCCTTGATGATTTAGAAAATTTAGAAGTCAAGCTAGATGATGAAGACGAAGCTCTGATCTTGCTTAGAGATCTACCAAGTTCATATGAACATTTCAAGGATGCTATTATGTTTGGAAGAGAACAAACAATTACTCTTGGAAAAGTGCATGCCTCCCTCCTGACAAAGGAAAGCTATAAAAGACTTGATATCAAGAATGATAATCATACTGAAAGTCTAAATGTGACCAGAGGAAGAATTGAAAAGAAATGATCAAATGGAAATAAGCATAGGTCCGATTCAAGATCAAAATATGCCTTGGGATGTTCTTGAAGAGAAAAGGTTGTGAATGAATTATTCTGATATTGAGTCAAGGTGGAGAATTGTGAAGATACGCCTCAAATAGACTATTTTCTATAAAGAGTAAAGCTGAAGCAATGTCAACAAGGACAATGATGAATTTATTCTGATATTGAGTCAAGATAGAGAATTGTGGAGATATGCCTCAAATTAAATAACTAGTGTTAGTTATGATTAAATGTTGGTTATAACTGAGTTTGGTCAATTTAGTTATGAAAAATGTAGTTAGAGTTAGTTAAGCTCATGCGCCTTTAAAAACTATAAATAACATGTTGTAGTAATAGTTATTATAGCTGGAAAACTGATAGAGGCTTAACCAATTCGTGATTCATAGAAATTCAAAGAAAGAAGATTAAGGGAGAAAAGAAAGATTGAGTGAAAAGGCTAGTATTGTTGGTTCATAAACAGTGATAAATACTAGGAGATCAATCTTGAGAAGGCCTTAATCTTGTAAAGTTCAACGAGTCATAGTGGACTAATATTACTTGCTTGTCGGTGACGTAGGTCACATCAATTGAGATTGTACACGTCAATCTTGGAGTTATTCTTCTCCTATCTCTTTTTAATTCTCGTTTACATTTGATTGAGAAAACTGTCTTATCAAAACTGCAGAAAGCGAAGAACATTATGGTTTTCTGGTTTTTTCAATTATGTCCAAAACGTTCTCCGTTTTTGTAACACCTGAAGTAACAATGTCGATTTACAAGAAAGAGGGGTTTGAATTGCAAATGCACCTTTTAAAAATTCCTTTTAAAACTTAAGAAAATAACTCAAGAATGATCTTGGTTATGAAAACAGAAAAGGGAGAACGTTCTTGGTTTTTGTTATAAAACAAAGAACGTTCCTAGATTAGTTTATAAACAGAAAAACAGTTTATGTTTTAACTTAGTTAATCAATTGAGTATGTTAAATAAAGAGATATGAAAGAGAATACCACACGAAGATTTATCCTGGTTCACCCAACGTGGGTTACGTCTAGTCCTCACACTGTGAGTTTTTCCACTATGTGTTTAAAAGCAAGTAACCTTCTCGATCTTACAACACCTATTCTAGATCAACCTTGATCTAATTCAATCTCTATTACTTTCCACCCAGAAAACAATAACAGCACCTATCTAACCTTGATAGGATGTAATCTATTAACAAACTATAAAGAAACTCTTATAGTTTGAGTTTTTACAATTTGATTGTTTTGACAGAATCTATGATTTCTCAACTCTTGTTTGAGAAGTGATTCTTTACAAATGATTTTGTGCTAATTTCGCAATCTAATATATGAATATGTAGCAGCAGCTGTTTTGCGAAAGCAGAATGTATGATTCTCTGTTTTGCAGAGTTTCAAGTGTATATGATTGATTTATGGATTTCTCAGCACTTGAATTTCTTGCCTTCATACTGGATATTGGCCTTCTATTTATAGGCTGTAGAAGTACTGAATGAAGATACAAAGAGCTGTTGGAGAGGCTCTGATTTTTGACTAAGACATTATTTCATAATAAAATAATTCTGCTTTGAAATAGCTTTTTGACTTTTCTGGTTTAGCATTTAAAGCAGTTATGTCCTTTTTAGATTGACTCTTGACGTTTCTTCATTGATCTTGGATGGTACATTCTCTGTCTTGAGTCTTGAGTGTAGCTAGAGAAGATTGGAGAAGAATTACAAACTGAAATAGAGCAGATGCAATGCTGTTGTTGTTGTGCAGAAAACGGAGAATGATTAACGTTCTCGGTTTGTAAGAAAGAACTTTCTTGAGCTTCAATAATCATTCTGGAGTTCCCGTTTTAATCATTCTGGATTTCCTTTGCAAATGTCTTGTCATATGTCAGGATTGATCGAACTTTCTTGACATTTGATTTTTGGAGATTTCAAACTATCATGAACCTTTTATTTTTAAGATCAAATAGCCTTTTTGAGCTTGGATGAATCCTACTTGTTCCTTGCCATGTACTGATTGTGTATCAATAAATTTCTTGGGCAGATTTTTTGTTAAAGATGTAGAAAAAGTTTGAAACATGTTGTGATGAACTTTTTTGAGACTGGAGATCATTCTCTGTTTTGATGCAGAATGATCTTGTTTTGTCTTTTCTTCTTTGGCTTGATTCTGTTCTTAATTAAATTCACTCAAAAACACATGTTAAATTAACATAACATTTTAGAATCATAATTAACTTTCTTAATTAACCTTTGTTTTCATCAAAACTTTAAATATAGATTTTGTCTCAACAACACCCTGGCCCTCCAGCGTAACCGACAATGTTACCTCACGAGCTTCTCGCCCCTCCCCCTTCCCTCATGGAAATTTGGCGAGTTTTTGCCCCCTGTGGGATTCGAGCCCGGTACCTAGGGGTTAAGTACCGCCTCATCACAATCCCACTATCAATTGAGCCACTAGTTCAATTGCTAGTGGGATTGTGATGAGGCGGTACTTATCCCCTAGGTACCAGGTTCGAAACCCACGGAAGGCAAAAACTCGCCAAGGGGGAGGGGGCGAGAAGCTCTTGAGGTAACATTGCCAGTAACGCTGGAGGGCCGGGGTGTTACAATTTTCAGTAGAAAATGCAGAACATTCTCCGTTTTCGTTTTTTCTCTACAATTGATTGTTTTCTATTTTATTGGTTTACTCTTGTTGTACATCCCAATATTGTTTTAACAATTGGAGCAGTCTGTGAGAAAGAGAGCAACAATGGTTGGAACCACAAAGGTTGATATTGAAAGGTTCAATGGATCAAATGATTTTGGTATGTGGAAGATAAAGATGCATGTTGTTCTGATACAACAAAGCTTGGTGAACGCGTTGAAAGGCAAAGAGCACAACCATCTTGTATCTTGGAGACAAAGCTTTTATGGAGATTGTAAGGGAACCAACAACCGCAACCTTATGCCTTAAATTTGAATCTTTCTACATGACTAAATCTTTTTCAAATAGGCTCTTCTTGAAACAACAATTGTTCTCTTTTAAAATGGATGAAGAGAAACTTGTCACGATTCAACTTGTTGATTTTAACAAGATCCTTGATGATTTAGAAAATTTAGAAGTCAAGCTAGATGATGAAGACAAAGCTCTGATCTTGCTTAGAGCTCTACCAAGTTCATATGAACATTTCAAGGATGCTATTATGTTTGGAAGAGAACAAACAATTACTCTTGAAGAAGTGCATGCCTCCATCCGGACAAAGGAAAGAAAGCTATAAAAGACTTGAGATCAAGAATGATAATCATGTTGAAAGTCTGAATATGACCAGAGGAAGAATTGAAAAGAAATAATCAAATGGAAATAAGCATAGGTCCAATTCAAGATCAAAATATGCCTTGGGATGTTCCTGAAGAGCAAAGGTTATGAATGAATTATTCTGATATTTGAGTCAAGGTGGAGAATTGTAAAGACATGCCTCAAATAGATTATTTTCTATAAAGAGTAAAGTTGAAGCAATGGCAACAAGGACAATGATGAATTTATTCTGATATTGAGTCAAGGTGGAGAATTGTGGAGATATTCCTCAAATCAAATAATTGGTGTTAGTTATGATTAAGTGTTGGTTATAACTGAATTTGGTCAATTTAGTTATGGAAAAGGTAGTTAGAGTTAGTTAAGTTAATGTACCTTTAAACACTATAAATAACATGTTATAGTACTAGTAGTTTTAGCTGGAAAACTGAGAGAGGCATAAGCAATTTGTGATTCATAGAAATTCAGATAAAGAAAATTAAGGGAGAAAAGAAAGATTGAGTGAAAAGGCTAGTATTGCTGATTCATAAACAGTGATAGATACTAGGAGATCAATCTTGAGAAGGCCTTAATCTTGTAAAGTTCAAAGATTCATAGTGGATTAATGCTGTTTGTTTTCCTGTGATGTAGGTCTGATCAATTGAGACTGAACACGTAAATCTGGGTGTTACCTATCTTTCTTTAATTCTCGTTTACATTTGATTGAAAAAACTATTTTATCAAAACTGCAGAAAACCAAGAACATTCTGGTTTTCTGGTTTTTTCATTTCTATCCAGAACGCTCTATGTTTTCAACAAAAAACACATAACATTTTTCGTTTTCATTTTTTCTCTACAATTGTCTGTTTTATGTTTTGTTGGTTAATTCTTGTTGCAGATCCTAATATTATTTTAACAAGAACGTTGTTTACATTTTAACGACAATTATTAAAAATTTGTGATTGTTTATGGTTTTAATCCTTAATCTCTGTTATGTTTAGTTCAATTACTTTTTTTCTCACTCAATTATTTTATATGGAAAGAAGAAGATTAGAATTGTCCAGAAAATACATAAGAAATCTAGCTCGACGTTGAGAAAACAAAGGTTGCCATATGCTTGTGTTTATCCCAACGATTGGTTATGACTACACCTTCTAGACCTTTAAAGGATTAATGATAATGATATAAGCTAGAGTTGTCATTTGAGTATAATGTGAGTTCTTACACAATTTGTGTCATTTGATGTAGGACACAGTTTGAGGACAACTTATTTCTTTGATGAGATTAATAATAATGCCGCATATTAAAGCTCCCATCAATGTGCACTACAAAATATTATACAAAACACTTACTTAGTTGATTTAGACGTATTTTTTGACAATAAAAGAAAATTTAGCCAGAAAAGTTCATATGCCCAACAAATAAATCTTATGTATGGTTCAAGCTTTTGGAAGTAGGAAGCAAGAAAGATGACATCTTATCTTTTATTTTAATTAAGTAACATTTAAATTTAGTTGTAATTTTATAATTGATTTAGTTGGTTATGTCAAATATGAAAACTAGGATTATATAAAGATAGTGAGAAAAAAAATACATAAATGGGGTTGAGTTGTACTTTATAAAAATTTATCTTTAAAACAATTTTCAAAAATTCTTTTCAAAATATTAAATAATTTAGTTTAAATAATGTGTTGTTGTAAATCAACTTGAACAAATGGTAGCTATGTCCAATAAATTCTTTACTCAAAAGATTTTTCTACTATTCAATCAATAAATACATTCCTTGTAAGTATATGTTGTTTGTCACTCTGCTTATACATCACAACTTTTTGACAACGACAAAGCCTTGCATCTATTAAGTATCTTTCTTTCACTCAACACTAATAAAACTATGCAAAACAAAGTGCTTAACTTCTTAGTCGGTTTAAAAAACTAAACAAAAGATGTTCTTAAACAATTAGAAAAGTCTGTTCAAAACTTCTAAGAGTTTTTACAATTATATCTCTTGAAATGAATTTCCGTAGAGTATTATTTCTAAGATGTTGAAAATTCAAGTCTTCAGGGATACTTATAGCCTACCTGAGACTATAACATTGTTACTTATAATGTTATTGCATGCCCTTGATTTTGTCTTCATTCAAGTTGCGGAGATGCAATTCGTGCATCTTTGTAGAAATGATACTTTTTGGGATTTGAAAAATCATTCTCTTTTTGTCTTTCGAGCGTTTGATATATATTTTAATTTTGTCTTTTGGCTCATTTTCTAAATTTTGATTCCTCATACTAATAAAAAGAAAAATATTTCAAGCAGATAGATTGTTGATAATTGAGAAAGTGCTTCAATTACACAAGGAGAAGATGCTTCTTTGAAACTATTAGCTTAAACCAATATTGATTTTATATATTATAGATTTCAAACTGCTTTATATTATTTAGTGGTTAATCTGGTACCATTATTTTCACTAAATCCCAAAGTTTCTTATTCTATTTTTCTTGTAGTAAAGTGAGCCCAACAACCCAAACGTCTAATAATTAAAGTTTGGATCCAATGTTTCTCTCAGTAGTATCTTCAACGGCCCTAAGCACGTGACCCAAAATCTTCTTCCGATTCGCAGCGTACACGTGTCCATTCCATCCACGCTTCACCAAATCAACGGCCAAAGCAACCGCAGCCTTAACCGTCTCCTCAACGCTATCATGCGCCGAGTCGATTATCCCCACCCGCACCGCCTCATTAGCAGTCATCTTCTCCGCCTTCATCAGGATCCGACGGCGTACCGCAGGTGCTCCGACCTTAGCATCAACGACGGCGATAAACCAAGCCGGAAGAACATGATCAATGTCAAGCTCGCTCATGTAGAGAAAACCTCTATCGGATCGCATCAAAACATAGTCATGAGCGAGTGTGAGAATGTAACCGGCGGCAGAAGCGTGACCGGTGACGGCGGCGATGGTAGGCATAGGGAGAGAGATGAGATCGGAGACGACGGAACGGAGTAAGTCGTCGATGAGGATGATACGGTCATTGTTTATGGATTCAGCCTCGTCGATGTCGTAGCCGTTGCAGAAGAATTTGCCATGAGCGGTGGTGATGAGAGCGGAGGAGGTGGTGGCTTCTTGACGGACACGGTGGAGGGCAGATTTGATGGAAGTGAGAAGTGTAGGGTTGAGAAGATGTTCGTTGTTGCCGGTTAGTGTTAGGATGAAGATGTTACCTTTTTTCTCTAAGCTACACATTTTTGAATTAATTAATTAATTAGTGTAAGTGATTCTTAGGGAGTAAATTCTATGAAAAGACATAATCTCAAGAATTGATGAACATTGGGAACTTATTTAATAGTAGTGAAAAAATTTCAATTGTTGAATGTTGACTTGTCCATATTTTGTTTTTGAACAAAGACTTTTCAATCTTATACTTTTCTTTAGGTGAAGTAAGGGTTGGTGTGTGAGGTAGAAACAAGTGAACATTTAGTCAAATATAAAGAAGATAACTCATATAATTTTTGTCTTAAGTTTTTTTTGGCAACGATGTGATGTGGTGTATAATTAACTTGTAGAAGGATCTGATGATTGTCTAAATCCTTCTTGATCCAACTGTTTATACTCATTCATTTATGTATCTTTTTAAACTTTATGACTCTTTAGAAAATGGAACAGCAGTGATTTAGAGTTCAGCTATACTCTTCAAAACAAATCCATCTATTTAATTCTATTTGAAGAAAATAAGTGGTTTAACTATTAAAGAGCACCCGACAAAAACATAAGAAACTATTAAAAGCTTTAATTTCTTTTAATAAATTAATGAGCTTTAATTTGACTGGTCTTTTACTATACCTTCATACATACTAGTATATGGTTCTCGTACTCTCACATATACCATGCTCATTTTACTCTATGTCTCTCATTTAAATATTTTATGTATTTGATTTATAATTCTCTATATATATATATAAAAGATGATGTGAATTGTCCCATAAATATAGCTCATGATAGCGGCAAAGATGATTTCAATCTTTTAAGCAACATTTTTCCTAAAAAAAAGATATAGTTAACTTACTATCTGTTATAAATAAATAAATAAAAGCATGTAATTTGAGATTAGTGGATTTTTTAAATAGTCTATCGGTTATACTTACATACCTAAACCATAAGTGTAAAAAGTGTAAAAAAAATGAAGAATCTTAAAATTTAAATTTGAACATCTACATATCAATATTTTTACAATTAACAACTTACGTATACTTCCTAGGTGAGATTAGTGGATCTTTGTTGTAAAATTTAAAGGAATGTGGTTTCAATGTTTCATTCAAAGCTATTTATACTTGAATATGTGATGACGAAAGAAATAAAATTAGAGGTAAAAATAGGTAACACTGATCAACATAGATTTATGATCTAGTCTATGACAAATTTAGGTTAGGTTAGACCATATCGATAAAGTGGTTAATTGGACTAAAAAGTGGTTAATTGAACCATATCGATAAATTTGATTGCACTGCACCACAATAAACCAAACAATTTAAATGATTCATGAATTAAATCACATATTTAAAATAATTTGGTTAGCCAAACTTAATTTTAAAACCAGTTTAATAATTTTAAAATTTTTTTAACCTCAATTAAGATTTTTTTTCTTACAAAATTTTTAAAATTTATTTTTCTAAAAAAAAGTTAAATCATTTTTTTCTTGCAAAATTTTTGAGAAAAAAATCAAAACCATATTTTTTTGCCAAAATAATTTCTAAATTATTTTTTTGAAAATTTTTTTTTACGTTTATTTTTCTCCAAAAAAAATTGATTTTTATTATAAAAAAATTAGAAGATTCTTTTTTCAAATAACTATTTTGAAATTGATTTTAACTAAAAATTTATTCAAAATATTAAACTAGTTTATATTTATATAAATCAGTTTTAAACTGGTTCAGAATTACACTAAACCAAATCATTAATATGGTCCAATGCGGTTCAGTTTTTGCATCATGAACACCCCTAGTTAAGACAACTTAAAAATATTTTAAGTTTTTTTTATGTGTGTTAAATATTAAATTTGCTCTTTTTATTTTATAATTAAAACATACTTATCTACATTAAAAATATTATTATAAAATAGAACTGAAATATGGTATAATATACTGTTAGATACTCTAAAAGATCATACTAAATATCAAAATAAAATTTAAACTCATTAACATGTTAACTTGTTTGTATCTTTACAAAAACTTAATGGTGAGTAATGCAGACTTCCATGAAATAATAGTGAAATAGACTTTTAAATAAGATTTCAGACTTTGTTAGACTTTGATAAAAGTCAGATTAGACCTTAACAATGGGTTTTTGACATGTGATAGATTAGACTCATACTTAATATTTTTAACGTAGACTAAACTCTAACTTTACAAAGTACAGTTTAGCCTAACTTATTTCTCTACCTAGAAACAATAATTAAGTAGTGGGCTCATAGAGTTTGTTATCATAAGTGCATAGTATTTCCCTTTTTAAATTTTCATTGGGGCTCATAGAGTTTGTTATCATTATCATTTCAAATTATGTTTATTTAACGAACAAGTTACGAGACATGATATGAATAAATTATCATATTTTATCTAAATTCAGGTGTTAGATGAACCAACATATTATAATAAGTTAATCTATAACTCTATCATATCTTATCTTTCTAATTGAAATTTTTCTCTTGAATATGAGCTAGGTTATAAACTAGCTGAATATGAAAAATTATAATTTACTCAATTAGTCT
>JBBPBR010000006.1:11795790-11823104 GCA_037974775.1 Cicer pinnatifidum
TTTTTTTAAAATGAATTACTTATTTAGTAGTGTCAATGAATAATTAAAAATATAAAATTATTTCATTACTTCTTTAAATTTTAGTTTCTTTTGTTAATTTATAAAATTTAAAATATAATAAGTTAATTTTTAAAAAAAGCTAATATATAATTGTTCACAATGGTAATTTTTTTATTTAAATATAATATATATTATATAATATTATGATGAGGTGTGTACCAAATACATAATAAAATAAAACATTGTCATATTGGTTATCATGTGCGTATCATGATATGATAATTGTTTATCATGTCACTATTCTATCGTATCTTTATCCAACTTTGCAAAAAATGATTCAAAACCAATAAAATTTGCATGGGTTGGTTTGGTTTTACTTATTTTTTATAACTAGATCTGAACCAAACAAAAACAATGATATATGAGTTGGTTCGGTTCGGGTGATTGAATTTATTAAAAAAAAATAAAACAAAACAATAAACATTTTAATTTTTTGGCAGAATAAAAAAAGAATATACAAGTGCAACAACCATTTTAATTTTTTCCTCTAAAATACAATTTTGAATAACTACAAACTCATAATTTAATCATCTAAATGACTCAAACAAAATATTCAGTAATATTACATAATTTAGTCCCTAAAACAGAATTTGAAATAACATAGTGCAATAACAACCAAAGTTACAATACAAAACACACAATAATGTATCAAATTAAATCAAAATATAGTTGACTAGATTCTAAATGAGAATTTAAATTACAATACAAAATAACAACAATCCAAAATAGGCAGTAAAAGTTCACTTGAATGATAAAAATATGAAATAAAAAAAATAAACGGTTAGAAATTAGAATATAAATTTATTTCCAACTTGAACATATCAAATTAAATATAACCTTATATTGCATTCTTTATTCATATCGTGTCATTTGTATTAACTCCAACACTAGTAATTCGTAATCCAACAATTTCTAAAAATTGAAACACACAATCCACAATAAATAAGTTTGATAATATAATGAAATACAATAACAAAGTGAATAAAAATAAGAGTTGAGTTACAAATCAACTTTCATACTTGCTTCAATTTGTTGCACTTCATCCATGCTCTTAAATAAATTACCTTTAGTTTTCTTATCCAATTTTGGGTACAAATCAAAGTTTCAACAGTAGTAGAAGTCAAACTACTACAAATGAATCAAGTACACGACCTTTTGTACTAAATGCAGACTCAAATGACACCGTAGACATCAGAATAACCAATATATCTCTAGCCAAGCGGGAAATGACATAATATTTTTTAGATTTCTCTTTCCACCACTGTAAAATATGAAAATAATTTTTCCTATCTTTAACATCAACCTGAATATACCTATCGAACTCACTCTTTTGCATATTTGTTTGTGTTTTCTTCATACTCAATCTAAATGCAGTATCCCATTCCACATCAGCATCATCAACATAATGATTTTTGTTAGCTTCTCTACCAATTCCTGAGGCTACACTACTAGACTCACTGTCATCACTAGGAATCGCATGTTCCATCACATAATGCTCAAATAATTTATTGACAAGATTTTTTAATGTTTTCAACATATCTTTGCTCTTATAATTGCCATAAACAAAAGATAGTTTACAACATTACTATCCCAATACTTGCTAAACTTCACTTGCATATTTGTTATCATCGTCCTCAGCTTTTCATCCTCACTATTAGTCCCTTTCTTTAATGACTTATGAATGTCACATAAAAGATCTTTAAAAAGTTCACAAACACATGTGCACATTCCCAATAAAAATGATTAGGAATACCTATTTCTTCACTAGCAAGAAGCACAACAAATGAATTATCTTTATATCGAAGTCGATTAGATGCCTTTTCATATTTCAAAACAACTTCTAACATCAAATAGGTAGAGTTCCAACGAGTTCGAACATCAAGAGCTATCATTTCCTTACTATCTATATTATATTCTTTTACACACTTTTTAAAACTAAAAAGCCTAGACGAAGATGTCCTAACAAACATGCATGCATCCCGTATCTTTTTAATAGATGAGTCGATGATAGTTAAGCCATCACTAACAATCAAATTCAAAATGTGAGCGCAACATCTCATGTGTATGAACTTTGTGACACCCTAAACCCTAAAATAATATATAATAATTTATAGTAAATTTTTTGTTTTAGGTACATTAGTAGTGGATAAAGAAGATATATTTTCAAGAAAATAAAAACTTTTATAATTAATTTAGGATCTCACATTTCTCAAAAATCAAAAGAAACCCTTTAAACTTTTCCCTTTTATAAAAATGTGCAATCTCCATAAACTTGATTTAACTAAATTTTCTTAATTTAATTCCAAAAACTTACAAGTACTTATAAGATTTTCATACAAAAAGTCATTTCTAATAAAAAGTAAAAATAAAATAAAATTTACAACTCTTATTCTTGGTATCACCTATGAGAGCGGAGTTTCTCCTAAACTTGAACTTTAAGACTCATTAACTTGTAATAATTGCGATTTTGCAAATGCAGGGCGAAACCAATCATACACAAACAACGAATGAGGTGAATTTTGAAATCATGTTAATAGTATAATATAAGTTAGAAGACCATGCAGTTAATCATAAATAAATCCTATAATTACACAAACATTATTCAAAGAAAAATATCATATTATAAAGTCAAAATCACTCAAGAAAAATCAATACATTTCACTATAACATCAAATCATCTAAGAGAAATTATTTTCACACACAATACTATTAATCACAACAAAACATTAACAAGAAAATACAAGGTTATGCATGAACTTAGACTCTACTTCACAATATGGTACTATTATAACTAGGGCTGTGTAAAAAAACCGGTTTTTAGGTCCAAATCCATAACCGGATCTAAAACCATTTTAAAAATCCGGTTAAAATAATATGGATATAAACCAATTTATTTATAACTGGTTGGATAACCATCCACATTTTATTTTTGGATTTGGATTTAAACCGGATTTTATCCACCCAAATTCCATGCCCATAGGCCCACTTTTTTAAAAAAGAATCGATTTTATTTTTTGATTTCAATATTTTCACCGATAAATAATTTTTGATTTTTTTCTATAAAAATTTTTCAATTTTTTTTCGATAAAAAATATTCGATTTTTTTTTTTGATAAAAAATTTTTGATTTTTTTTTGATAAAAAGTTTTCGATTTTTTTTCGATAAAAATTTCTTATTAAACCTCTATTTTTAGGCCCCAATGTTTTGTTAATTTTGAGTTTTTTTTTAAAAACATTTTATACAAAAACAAAAAAAATTATCGAAAAAAATCAGAATTTTTTATCGAAAAAAAAATCAGAAATTTTTTGTCGAAAAAAAAATCGGACATTTTTATCGAAAAAAAATCAGAAATTTTTATCGAAAAAAATCGGAAACTTTTTTATCGAAAAAATCGGAAATTTTTATCGAAAAAAAATCAGAAATTTTTTATCGAAAATAATCGAACATTTTTTAAAATTGATTTTTTAAAATTGGTTGCATAAAAACAACCGGTTATTTAACCATAAGCACTTTTATAATTGGTTTTATAACCGGTTTTAAACCAAATAATGGATTTGGTTATAAATCCAAATCCGTATATTGATTTTTAAATGGATATGGTTTGGTTTTTTTTTAAAACCAACCATGCACAGCCCTAATTATAACTCTGAAGTACTTGGTTAGGAGATTTTCTTGAAATAGACGAACTCAGAGAGTCGAGTACACTCCATTTTCATCTCGTCCACAAAGCCAAGCATCCTCCTTGGTCCGCCTCAGATCACTCTAACTATAAAATACTTTTTTTAACATGGCATTCGACAACTCATATATTGTAGTTATACTGTCAAATCTAAAAGGTTGTAGTTTGTTATGAGTTTCAATTGATAATGAGATTATATTTTTGCTTCTATTATATTGTATAATGTACTATCTAATTTATTATTCTTATGAATTGACAATATAATGTGATCCTGCTATTTGAGTCGAGGAAAATAAAGATCATAGGTTACAGCTGCTAGATTCCGAACATACGAAATGAAATTCAATCCATCAAAAGATAATTTACAAGATTTTAACGAGATGGTTGGTCTCCTCTATTGCAAAAGATAATTTATTTGATGCCCAAAAAATTTCATCAAACCTTAATCAAGACTTTGACAGCCTCCGATGTAACACCTGTAATTTTGGCAAGTTTTAGAGTTAATTATCTTTTATATGATTATTTTAATTCGCCACATATCTACTGATTTGTTAAAATAAATTGATTTGCATGCTTTTTTTCATCGCATGGATTTTTTCATTTAGCTTTTCCAAATAACTTGTCTGAAGTTAGTTTGGTCGACCAGTTGAGACATAGTTGAAAAGGAATTTTGAAACCAAATGATCACCCAAATATGTCGGGCACAATATCTGGTGAATGGGGAAATTTTTTCATGACACATGGATTAGTCAAAGAATCACTGATCAAACTTAACGTTACTGAAGCTAATAATAATCGTGTCATGTATGTTACAAATGTTCCACAGTTTGGTCTTTGAACTACATTACATACACCGAGGAAGAATGATTTTTACAAGTCTTTTTTTTATTTATCAAATTGGACAATTTTGATTGATATTAGTGATTGTTGTTTATGAAAAAACATGTTACAAGCTAGCTATTTTGTTATGGCATTGTTTGGAGATTGTACTTTGACGTGCTTTTTAAGTTAATTTTATATCATGTTTTGAATTCTTATTATATTATAAGCTTTGTATCATAGTGATTTGAAACAATGTATCATCTTAACTTTAATTTTGCGATAATTCAAATTAAATCATGCATTATGAAACTAACCAAACTGTTTGAAATCAATTTAATTATGTATAAAAGAAGTTTTTATTTTGTAGAAAAAACTTTATATTTCTTATGAAATCATAATTTTAACTAAAGTTCATATACTTGGAATTAAATAAAACTAATTAAACTTAACCTTTGTTTCAGAGTTTAATTTTGGCTTAATTGTAGTTTTAATCCTTATATTTATACTAATTTTTAAAATTGGTCCTCCTATTTTAAAAGTGTACAATTTTGGTTTCTCCCTCTTATTTTTAAACTAAAAAAGATAATGTGACATACTTTAAATAATGGTTAACATCCATCAAATTAGAATAAAATACTGTAAAAACTTAACTTTTAATTACAATTTTTTTATATTTTTAATTTAATTAATTACATATGAATGGTTGATTCATCTATATGGTTCTATATCATGAAATCGTATATTATGTCGTTGAAAATATGTCAAATCGTCATTTTTTAGTTCAAAAATTAGAACAAGAGACCAAAATTGTCGACTTTTAAAATAAGAGAATCAATTTTGTAAATTGGTAAAAATATAGAGACTAAAACTACAACTAAACCTTTAATTTTAGTATAAGTCAGTTTTTTTATTAATGTTGTTAACAATACTACACTACCAATAACAATAAATGGTTATAAAACTAAAGGGTCAAATTTGGGGGTGGTGATATCCACCCGGACCGCACACAAACCCGCTCCGCAAGTATTATTATAGTAATTTTAAAATTTTATATACGTATTTAATATATTTAATATTTTTATAAATAATAAAAATTATAATTTTATAAATAATTGATTAAATTAAATTAGTAATATCACAATGAAGTTAGTAATAAATTGTCGAAAAACGTTGCCGAAGGGTGGAAGGTCACTGGGGTGATGGCAAAATCAGAATCGTTTTTGAGATTTAGAATTTTTTGGAGTTGAGTGGATAAAAATCGGATAAAAACCAAATTCAAATATAAAACATAAGTGAATATCCAACTAGTTCATAAATAAACAGGATTATAACCATGTGATATTAACCGAATATTTAAAATGAATTTGAATCCGATTTTAGATTTGGACCACATAACCAAATTTTTTGCACAGCCCTAGATATTGTTGGGAAAAACAACATAAGTTCAAAAGAATCAAGACACAATCACAACACAAGAATATAACGTGGAGACTCCAAAACCGGAGAAAAACCACGGCCGCTGCCTAAACCGGCAACCAGAGAATTAACACTATGTGAAAATTGTTACAACACATAGACTTCTCTCAGAGAATTAACACTATGTGAAAATTGTTACAACACATAGACTTCTCTCACCCACACCCAACACCCCAGTACAACCACACTCTTACAAATCAAATATTTAAACTAAGTCAGATACAAGCTTAAAGTGCTACATGCTGACTGGTGCTGGTGCATTTGAAAACAAAGGACCAAAACCCAATATATAGCCTTGGCCTTCTCCTTATTCTCCCACACTAAAGGATGTGGGACTTGCAATCAACCCCAACAATCTCCACCTTGATTGTAAGAGTTACAGCTTCCGCTTCCATTGTCTTACCGACAATCATACTCCACCATACAGAGTACACTTCACTTGGAACTAAACCATCCCAAGAATTTTCTCCACTTGGAACTAAACCATCCCAAGAATTTTCTCCACTTGGAACTAAACCATTCCAAGAATTTTCTCCACTTGGAACTAAACCATTCCAAGAATTTTCTCATGTCGAAACCTCGCTGAAATTTATGGTGCAACTCCCATGTTGGCTTCCAGGAAGTTCTTCAGCCATCGACACATCACCACACACCTTGCATCAATGCCAACCAATGCCCATGTGCTGTTCTGAATCCGCTAGCAATAACTTGTCCTTTTTCATGGTATACCGGAAATACCATAAGGACAAACGGGAGACCTTGCCAGCACTTGTCTCATAGTCTTTTTCAATCTCCTTGTGTAATCCTGATTGTATAAGCACATCCTTGACTTGTACTTTCCACAAGCCAAACTTGATTCTTCCATCAAACTTCTCTATGTCAAACTTCATAACGCTTGAATAAGACATAGCAGCTGCACGCAGACTGTAAACAGTGCACCAGGTAAGTTCCTAGGGAAGAGGGGTGGGTCACAACAGACACGCTTAAATACCAAGTCTTTCCTTAGCCAGAACCTCCCTAAACAGCACTTTCACAGTATCACATTTCCCCTAAACATACCAAGGATAATTCTTTTCTGATGTGGAAGATCAGACAAAGCTGCAACCACAGAGCATACTAAGAAAAATTATCCCACCGAACCTCCGAACCTGGCTCTGATACCAGTTGTTGGGAAAAACAGCATAAGTTCAAAAGAATCAAGACACAATCACAACACAAGAATATAACGTGGAAACTCCAAAACTGGAGAAAAAACCACGGCCGCTGCCTAAACCGGCAACCAGAGAATTAACATTATGTGAAAATTGTTACAACACATAGACTTCTCTCAAAGAATTAACACTATGTGAAAATTGTTACAACACATAGACTTCTCTCACCCACACCCAACACCCCAGTACAACCACACTCTTACAAAGCAAATATTTAAACTAAGTCAGATACAAGCTTAAAGTGCTACATGCTGACTGGTGCTAGTGCATTTGAAAACAAAGGACCAAAACCCAATATATAGCCTTGGCTTTCTCCTTATTCTCCCACACTAAAGGATGTGGGACTTGCAATCTACCCCAACAAATATATCATATAATATTCATTGTAACATGCGCCTATTATTAAATACAATGGTTACACATTAAATTATTGATACCCTAAATGCAACTTAGGTAAATTAAATAGTTGTGCATGTATTCAATTAAACATTCATTAAACATGCGTTAAGGATCTGATGTGTAGGCATGTGCATACCTAGTATTACCTGCATTTTCAATGTTAAACCAATAATGGTATAATATTACCTACATAGTATAATATGATTTATGATATTTCTAAAACATATCTTAAGATAACATCGCTTAAA
The DNA here is from genome assembly GCA_037974775.1 of Cicer pinnatifidum. NCBI lineage: Eukaryota > Viridiplantae > Streptophyta > Magnoliopsida > Fabales > Fabaceae > Cicer > Cicer pinnatifidum. Next base: position 11,803,686 of record JBBPBR010000006.1, read on the forward strand.
TAAATTAAATAGTTTGATTGTGTGTGAATTTAATTAGCATGTAAACTTATACGTCTATGTGAATTCAACTTTTGTTAAGCGTGCGACAATTATCACAAGTGTATGTACAAACATAGTGTTAAGTCCAATAGTAAGATGAACTTATCATACACGATTGATCATTATAAAATTGGACAAATATGTACTTCAAGGAAATGTTATATTTCAAAGGAACATTTAAATATAAGGTGTATATATCTAAATTGTCATTGACACCTTTTGATCCAAGATTTACCTTTAAATTTAAACAAAGACAATTTCCTCTAGCCATTTCATTTGCAAGGACTATAAATAAAAGTCATGACCAACTTTCAAGAATATTAGAGTTAATCTACCACAATTTGTGTTCTCACATTGACAACTAAACGTTGTTGTTTCAAGTGTCACATCAGAAAGAGTTTGAAGATTTTGATTGTTGAAGATAAAGGTTATAAAACAAACATCACTTTCTAATGTAGTTTATAAAAGGAAAATTTGACCTTGTACCCCCCAAATTAGCCCTGTACCCTCAAATAATTTCAAAATGCCAAAAATACCCTCAACTTTTTGACTATTTTACTGAATGTAAAGTTAAAAAAAAAATTCACCCTTTTTTACATTCCCGGAGCAGTAAAAAAGAATTCCGGTAAGTTTAAGATTTTCGGTAACTTCTGGAAAACTTGAAACCAACATTTCCGGTACACAATAGCCTTCCGGAAAACTTGAAAAAAAAGTTTTCCGGTACAGAAGAGAAACCTTGTGTACCGGAAATCTTCAGACCCAAGTTTTCCGGTACAGAATAATGTTCCGGAAAACTTCATCCATAAGATTTCTGGTACAGAGCATGTTACTGGAAAACTTCATCCCCAAGTTTTCCGGTAGAGAACAATTTTTTTAAATTTAATTCTTTAATTTTTTTAATTTTTTAATTTATTTTAAATGTTAACAGATATTGATGAACTGTTACTATTAATGGATAAAACATGCGTCGATACTACAAATAGTTTTGACACAAATCAGGTATGAATAAATATAAGTAATATTAATATTGTAAAAATATATTGTGGTGATTAATTATAATTTATTTTACTTCAGATATTTGATTCAAGGGACGCTGTTGTGAAATGGGCAAAAGAAACCGGCATAAAAAATAAAGTTACTGTTATTATCAGAAGATCAGATATAGAGACAGGAGAGAAAGGAAGGAGAAATAAATTAATATTAGGATGTGACAAAGGAGGAAAATACAAGGGTGTTGTTAGTTCAAATCGAAGTTCAACAAAAAAGTGTGATTGTCCTTTCAAGCTTAGATCAAAACCATTAAAAGATGGTTTAGGATGGATAGTTAAAGTAATTTGTGGAATGCACAACCATGAATTACCTGATACTTTGGAAGGGCATGCATATGTTGGACGGTTAGATGATGAAGAAAGAAAGCATGTTCATGACTTAAAAAAATACAATGTTGCACCGAGACACATATTACTCTCATTGCAAGATCGAGATAATAGTAATGTTACTAAGATCTCACAAATATATAAACAGAGGAGTGTGATCCGATTGCAATTGAGAGGTAATAGAACAGAGATGCAACATTTATTCAAGTTAATTGAAGATGCAAAATATGTGTGTTGGAATAGAATGCGTGAAGACTCCGATGTTATGAGAGATATTTTTTGGGTGCATCCAGATTCAGTGAAGTTGTTAAATTTGTTTCCGATTGTGTTGATTATGGATAGTACCTACAAAACCAATAAATACAGAATGCCATTACTTGAAATTGTTGGAATGACATCAACAGAGAATACATTTGTAGTTGGATTTGCTTATTTGGAATGTGAGAGGGAAGACAACTTTTGTTGGGCATTAGAGAAACTAAGGGATTTATTTTTTACACAAAATAAATTTCCTCAAGTAATTGTGACAGACAGAGATCTTGCATTAATGAATGCAGCCAATATTGTTTTTCCAAATGCTATTAATTTACTTTGTAGATTTCATATCGACAAAAATGTTGGAGCAAAATGCAAGCAACATGTCTTAAAGGATAGACAAGAGTCGGTATTGAATATGTGGAAAGACATTATGTATTGCAGAGATGAAAAATACTATAGCATGCGGTTGCACATGTTTGAACAATCATGTGTTGATTCTAAAGTGTTTGTTGATTATGTGAAAGAAACTTGGTTGAATCCACATAAGGAAAGATTTGTTGAAGTATGGACAAATCAAGTGATGCATTTGGGAACAAAACGACTAATAGGTATTTAATGTCATTTTATTATATATTGTTGAATATCATTATATTTTCTAATGTGACTGTAAAATTTTATTATAGGGTTGAGTCAGCTCACTGGAAACTGAAGTTAATGTTGGAAAACAACATGGGTGATCTGTGTAAATGTTGGGAGGCTATGAACAACATGATAAGGTTGCAACATAAAAAAATCAGGGCCTCGTTTCAAAAAAGTTTTTATGATGAAGACCATGAGCACATAAATCCATTTTATCAGAGATTGAATACATTTGTATCAAGAGAAGCTCAAAGACGTATTGTTGAAGAATATGACAAAGTTGAGTGGGTGGGTACTGACAAATCTGTATGTGGGTGTTCTATTAGAAGGACATATGGGTTACCTTGTGCTTGTGAATTGGGACAATATAAATTGTTGGGTGAACCAATTCCTTTAGATTTTGTGCATATTCAATGGAGAAAGTTAAGCATGGAATGTGAACTCACCCAAGACACAGAAGATGGATCAGAATTGGATATGTCTACTGAGATGAATGCGTTATGGAAACGATTTCCAACACTTGATGTTATAGGGAAGCGAGTGTTGAAGAGTAAAGTGCGTGAACTTGCTTTTCCAAGTACAATTTCAATGTGTGCGCCACCTGATAAAGTCAAAACCAAAGGACGAGTGAAGAAGAGTAAGGGTAATAAGCCGGATGGATATGATGTATATCGAGACCCTTCTTACTTTGAGCATGTTAATGCAACATATTGTGAAGATATTGGTTCTCAACCCTCTCAGTCATCAAAGAAGAGACAAGCCTCTCAATCAAAGAAACAACCCTCTCAGCCATCTCAATCTTCAAAACAGTTGTTGTTGAGACAATTTCCTGAAGTTATTCAGCCATACATTGATGACATATTTGATGTGGCAGCGGATGGAAATTGTGGTTTTTGTGCTATTGCATTATTGCTTGGACAGGGTGAAGAGTGTTGGTCTTTGGTACACAATAGTTTGGACCATGAGATTGCTTCTCATGTAATTCCATATGATAGACTGTTCCCAGAACGCATTAGAGAAATAAGAGATTCGTTGAAGATATCCGGCTTAGGTATTCAGCCCATGGATAAATGGTTGTCCATACCTGATATGGGTTACGTGATAGCGACAACATATAATATTATTCTTGTCACGTTTGGTCAGACATTTTCAATGACTTTCTTTCCTGTGAGGGGTTCACATTCCAATATGACAAAATTTGATCGCATTTGTTGTATCATGTTTGTTAATGGAAATCATTTGGTTCCGGTAATTATTTACTTCCATTTAAATTTATTTTAATGTTTGTTAACTTATTAATTAATTTTCTTTCTTAATTAATTTATTTAATTTTTGCAGTTAAAGATGAAAGATGGATTTCCATTGCCAGAAATTGCACCAGGTTGGAAGCAATATCGCACTGATGAAGCAACTTCTTGGGCAATAGCATATATAGGGCGTCTACAACACTAGGGTTATTTATTAGGTCGATTGTCACATGTTACCCAAAATCCACCTACGGAACTCGTAGATGCAATGTTATTAGATGAACCTTAATGTTTAAAATTGATATCTTATAAACTCGTACTAATTAAATTTAGATGCAATGTTATTAGATTTTTGTCATTCAATTTTATCTTGTAACGATAATTAATAACGATAATTAACAACGATAATTAATAACGTTAAATAATAACGATAAATAATAATAATTTAAAAGTGTTCATAACAAGTAACTAAAATAACAGAAATTCATAAACATGTTCATAACAAGTAACTGACATAACAATAATTCATAAAAGTGTTACTACTCACTAGTGCGACTACGTGATAAATACAATGCTTTATAAAAATAAGTATACAAATCATCATCCGGACTAGCTTCAGGCTGATTCAACCCTTGTTGTATAAGATCACCGATCTGCTGTAGGATGGGTGTCGGCTGTGAACTAGAAGCATCTGCACTGGTAGCCGGTTCACTATAATCCGAGACCTGAGGTACACTATCTAGTCGCACAAGCAATGGATGAGAAACCTGATAAAACCACTCCAAATATCCATCTTCACACTCAGATGGATATGTAGCTGGACGAAGCTTGCGAAACAACTATGTCACTGGCGTCACATATCCCAACTATTCCACATCTACATCAAATAATCTAGAAGGATCTGGGAGTGGCGGTGAAGGAATATATTGGATATATCCAAACTGTATCAAACACCTCTTTGGCATATATTTCACTATAGTGCTGCATAATCGGAGGTGACCAGTATAAAGCATGATGTCATCAAAAGGCATGACACCCCTGTGATTCTCCCATGGTCTCCATATAACATCCGGAAGTGTCAATGCATCAATAACACGTCTGTATTCATGGACCTTATGCTTGCCCTATTTGTAGCACCATCTATTCATTCAGGCAATGCATTCTGTAACACCCCGATTTTTAACAGTGCGGGTGTATTTTTTTAAAAAAAAAAACAAAGAAACGAAGAAAGAAATACTTTTGGATAAATATTTTAGTCGTAACATAATGACAAAGTCAACAAATATTTACAAGCAGCGGAATAATTTTTGAAATAAAAATAAACATCAAAATACACCGGGGCTATGAGGCTTATCAGACATAGCTCATACCCCTGGGTATTCTCGACATACCTGTACAAAAGCATTGCCCCAAGAATTTTAACTCCCCCCTCACGTCACATCAAAAAATGGTACATGGACCCATCAAAATAAAAGTCAAGCTGACAATATTAGTATAGGTACAATCTTCCAACATGGAGTAAATACATCCGCAAAAGAAAGACCTCTAGCCCCTATACAACCGTCTAATATGATCATACTACAAAAACTATACGACCTGAGTGACGCCCCGCAAGATCCTCCTGACACACATAAATCATACTACAAAAACTATACCACACATAAATCACATCTCCAAATTTCATCCACACCTGAATTGAATTAAATTCATTTTCAACCACGTCATACATAAATTTCTTCAAAAAAATTCATAATATTAATCATGAACACATCAATCTCACCAAACATGAATCACCAAAATTTCCAAACATTAATCACCCATATTCAATCTCCAAAATTTTCAACCATAAATCACCATAAACAACATTAATATATCAGAATTCTCCCCACCGCTAACTTGGTGCCAACGGTCTCGATTCTTTTTCGAGACTCAAGGAGCTAACTGCATAAACATGAATATTTATAACAATTGATTCACAATAAAACTAATCCACACACAACAAAATTCCTAAAATTAAATCTTTCTCACACACCAAACTTTTAAAATCAAATAATCTATATTATTTACTTAAAACAAATATTGTCCAAATTTCACATTCACACACTCGACTATTAAAGCACCGAAATTTTTGGGTTAATAAAATACTATAAACTTTTTTTTCTTTTTAAACTCAATCAAAGAGTAATTAAAAGAGTAACATTTTAAACTCTAACCATTTTTAATTTCAATCTGTCTTTTTGCTCAAATTCTTTAACTTAGTTAAAATTTGAACTTTTTCACAACTTTAACAACGCCAATTTTTTTGTAAAATTTCAATTTCAGTTCAAACTCATTTATTTGAAAATAACTCATTACGTAACTCAAACTCATCAAATTTAATTACCGCCAATTCACACCAACAACAATCAATTCAATTCCAAAACACACATATAACACCTCAATTAAATTTCAACAATTCAAACCTAACTCACCCAATTTCAAAACTCCACATTTTTACACATAAACCACCAAATTTCATCAATTCATTTTTCTACAAAATCCACAAATAAATCACATCTCAAAAATTCATAATAATAATTATGAACATATAAATCACACCAAACTTGAATCACCACAAACCACACCTCAAATTTAAATTCCACTAAATTACACACAATCACATTAAATTAATTTTTCACAAAATTACACCTCAAATACATCAAATTTCTTTTCCACAAAATCACAAATAATGTCCTAAATGCAAACTAAAAGTTTGGAAGGAGCTCTTACCTTAACGATAGCTCTAACACGCGATTACGGTACCGTAATTAATCCCGGTAAAATTTCAGTTTGTGACGTCGCGTCGAAAACTAGCTCACTAGCACTGCAGCGTGGCAATGAGAAACTTTCTCTTCTATCACTTCTCGAATGGAAACTTAGATCTAATAAATAAATGGGGTTTGTGTTTTATGGTTTTGGTGTTTATTTTGAAAAACAAAAGAAAGAAGGAGAAGAAGAAAGGAGAAGGCAGGCAACGTTCCTGTTTCTCTTGATTCTATATATATTAAAATATTAATAATATATTATAATAATGATAATAATAATAATAATAATAATAATAATAATAATAATAAATATCTAAACAAATATCTAGATATTTATAAATATATAGATATTTTTATAAAAATCATCATTACGTCTATTGTAAGACCCGTAGTTTTTAAATCCTAAATTATACAATTTAAGGATATTTTGTGTGGAATTTCTTAGGCTGTTAGCCCCGTTTTTGGTATGAAGTGAGTTAAATGCCAAAAATATATTTGTGGAAATTGGATTAAAATTATTTATCGGAAAATAATTTATTCACGTTACGAAGGATTTAATACCGGACAATTTTGTTAAAAATATCTCGGGTTGCCGAAAATTGTACCGGTCATTTGAGTTGCGACGTGAGTAGATATTTTTATGAAAATAGTTTGAGATATGAGTGAAGTGATGTGTGTAAGAGTTGTTAGATATTTGTGGGTTTGATTTTAATTATAATATATATATATATTATTATTATTATTATTATTATTATTAATATAAAGTAATATATATATATATATGTTAGGATGGAGGCTAAGGGAAAAAAACAACGAAACAGAGGAAGAGAACCCCCCTGCCTCGCGCTCAAGCTTTCTTCTTATTTCTTCCTTCCTCCTTCTTCCATTTCCATTTTCTTTGATTCCTTTTACTCAAGAATAGAAACCCAAGGCTTAGTGGGTGATAGGACAAGGATTTCTCAACTTCACTCTTCCTCTTTAATACGAAAACTAAGAAAAACGGTTTAGGGATTTCAAAACCGTCAAACACAAATCTCACCGTTTCTTCTAGATCCAAGCTTCGTTTTGCGAAGGGATAGAAGGGAAAGTTGCTCACCACTACACTACGGTGCTAGTGAGCTAATTTTGGAAGCGACGTCGCGAGCAAAGTTTTTACCGGAATTGATCGCGGTGCCGTAAATCGACGTTAAAGCTAACGATAAGGTAAGGGCTCCTTCCAAACTTTTAGTTTGCATTTAGGGTCTTATATGTGGTTGTGTGGAAACGAATTTTGTTAGGGTTGGAGTATTGATTTGGGAAAAAGGGAATCTAAGGCTTTATGGGTAAAACTTTAGAGTTAGGTTTTGGTTATATTGATGAGTGTTTCGCGGAGAATGAATTTAAACTCATTTATGTATGATTTCGAGTATATGAACCTTGTTGTGTGTGAGTGATGGATTGTGTTAATTTGTGTCGTCGTACTTGGCGTGTTCTTACTTGATGGTTGTTGATTGATGTAATTTGGTATGAATCGTTGATGAATTTGGATTGAGTTGGATAACATGTTTGAGATGTGTTCTGTGTGGTTTGTGTGGAAAAATGATTTTGTGTGAGTTATGGATTGAATGTGACAGTACGTTTGAGTTTGTTTTGTGTGGAATTTGAAAACCATTAAGTTAAACGAGTATTAAGAATGGGGAATCTCTTAATGTCTTGTTTACTTAACTTTTGTTTTAGTAAACTGTGCAGACCTGTGATAGGTGGCACCTCGGTAAACAGTACGGGCCCGTGATAGGCAGTACGTTTATGGTTTACGTTTTTGGTAAGTTGTGCAGACCCGTGATAGGTGGCACCTCGGTAAACAGTACAAACCCGTGATAGGTGGTACGTTTACGACTTACGTTTTTGGAAAATGGTGTCTGTCCGTGAGAGACTACACCCTGGTAAAGTGTGTTCACTTAATGTTTGTTTTGAAAAATCGTTAAGTTAACTGGGCGTTAAGAATGGGGAATCTCTTAATGTCTTTGTTACTTAATGTTTGTTTTGGAAAATCGTTTAAGTTAAATGAGAATTAAGAATGGGGAATCTCTTAATGTCTCGTTTACTTAATATTTGTTTTGAAAATCGTTTAAGTTAATTGGGCGTTAAGAATGGGGAATCTCTTAATGTCTTGGTTACTTAATATTTGTTTTGAAAATCGTTTAAGTTAACTGGGCGTTAAGAATGGGGAATCTCTTAATGTCTTGGTTACTTAATATTTGTTTTGAAAATCGTTTAAGTTAAATAAGTATTAAGAATGGGGAATCTCTTAATGACTCATTTACTTAATGTTATTTTGAAAACCGGTTAAGTTAACTGGGCATTAAGAATGGAGAATCTCTTAATGTCTTGGTTACTTAATGTTTGTTTTAGAAAATCGTTTAAGTTAAATAAGAATTAAGAATGGGGAATCTCTTAATGTCTTGTTTACTTATTGTTTGTCTTGAAAATCGCTTCAGTTAAATGAGTATTAAGAATGGGGAATCTCTTAATGACTCATTTTACTTAATGTTTGTTTTGAAATTTGTTTAAGATTGAATAAGAATTAAGAATGGGGAATCTCTTAATGTCTTGTTTACTTAATGTTCATTTTAGTAAACCGTGCAGACCCGTGATAGGTGGCACCTTGGTAAATGGTACGGGCCCGTGATAGGCAGTACATTTATGGTTTACGATTTTTGGGTAAGTTGTGCAGGCCCGGGATAGGTAGCACCTTGGTATACGGTACGGGCCCGTGTAGGCAGTACGTTTACGACTTACGTTTCTTGGTGAATTGTGTTTGTCCGTGAGAGACTGCACAGGGGTTTGTCCGTGAGAGACTACGCCCTGGTGAATTGTGTTTGTCCGTGAGAGACTGCACAGGGGTTTGTCCGTGAGAGACTACGCCATGGTGAATTGTGTTTGTTCGTGAGAGACTGCACAGGTGTTTGTCCGTGAGAGACTACACCCTGTTAAATTGTGAATTGTTGGTTCATTTTGTCTGTGTAGTGATTGTGTTATAAGTGTTATGGTTTGAAATTGTGCGTAAGTGTGTTTGATTCAAATTGTGATTGTGTTGATTGTACTAAGAACTATGTTTTGGAATTGTGTGATGGTATGTTAAATTGCAAAACCATTTCGAAACTAATGTCGTTGTGGTGATTGTGTTATAATTGCCAAGTGTGGATGTTTGGGAAGTGTGTGATAGTGTGTTTGACTGCAAAACCATTTCGAAACTTAAAATGTCGTGGTAATTGTGTTATAATCGCTAAGTGATTTGTTTTGGAGTTTGTGTAAGTGTGATTGATTGCAAAACTGTTTCGAAACTCAAGATGTCGTGGTGATTGCGTTATAATTGCTAAGTTTGATTATTTGGATTTGTGGGTAAGTGTTGATTGATTTCGAAACCTTTTGAAAAGCTGAAAAATGCTGAATTTTGCTGTTTTTCTGATGCTGTCTGATGTGTATTCGAATACAGCAGGCTGTATTCGAATACAAACATGTTGTATTGCCACTGACTTGCTGTGTAGTCGAATACAGACTGTTGTAGTCGAATACAGACATGCTGTTTTGCCACTGACTTGCTGTGTAGTCGAATACAGACTGTTGTAGTCGAATACAGACATGCTGTTTTGCTGCTGAATGCTGAAATAGCCTTGTATTCGAGTACAAAGATGCTGTATTCGAATACAGCAGTATTGTTTTGTTAAAAACTTCATTTTTCAACCTTGTTTATGAATTTTTAGCATATGGAAACCCTTTTAAGGTGCATGCTAAGTTGAAAAGGTATTTTGTGCATTTAAAAACTTAAATGTTATGTGTTAACTGTTAATTTCGGTTGGTGACCCTTTACAACTATTGTGGAAATCTGGGCTTTGCCCTCGGATGAGAGTCAGGACAATCCTACCTGTTCGTACCCTACGGATGGGAATGTAGATGGGAATGCTTAACTGGAGCTATGTTAGGAGGATCTTACGGGGCGCGTGGAGATCACTCAGGGTGTATAGTTTTTGTAGAATGATCAGATTAGGTTGACATAGAGGGAACATATGTCTTTATTTTGAATTGTGTTTATTTCAAAGTGGAAGACTGTACCACTTTTTGATGTGTAAATATTTTGGACTCATGTTTCAAAAAACTATTCCGCTGCTTGTAAATTATTATGACTTAATTATTTACCCAAAGGTGTTTCCTTATTTATTTTCTCTGTTTTATTTTAATATCTTTTGAAAAAAAAATACACCCTCGCTTTGAAAAACGGGGTGTTACATCTGTCACCTCACATCACATCACAAACTACTTTTTCCGAATAATATCTACTCTTGCCATAATTCAATGGGCAGATGAATTTTTCTGAAAAATGTTGCATCTCAGAAATTTTTTTTCTTCGACAAAAGATTCACCGTAATTAAATAAAATTATTCATCGGCGAATAATTTTAATCGGGTCTCCAAAAAGATATTTTTGGTATTTAACTCACAAAATGCCATAAAATTGGCTAAAAGTCTTAGAAATTCAACACAAAATTCCCCAAAATACATAAATTAGAATTTAAAATTAAGGGTCTTACACATTCTACGTCAGCACCCTGGTCACCTCTATTACAAATATTTGGAAAATATTCGTAAATCTAACACTGTTGCAGATAAAAATAAATATATTATTAATAAATAAATATATAATAATTAATATTGATAGCTATATTAATAACATAATTAACATAAATTAAAATTAAATAAATAATTGATACCTGAAGCAGCGTTATATATCCACCTAGTTGTTTGGTGTCATAACAACATGCATCTGAGAGGTAGTCATAAAGGACTACGAGTGCAGTAGTACCCCATGCATATTTATTTGTACCCTCTAAATATCTGAATAAAGGAAGGTACTTCGCATCAACAAGAGTATGACTCTTATCAGCGAAAATAGTACTCCCTGCTAAATTCAACATATAAGCCCTAGCAGCACAGTCAAATCTCCCAACTGCACATTGCCTTCTAAAGACGTCTTTCAACCAATCCAGTCTATAGTGCGCACCTCTAGTCTTCATGGTCTCCTCCCAGATCTCTTATGTGCTCACTCCTAATAGATGAACGGCAAGATTACATGCCGTTACTCTATCTACATCGGGTGGACTGTAGAACTCACCCCTAATAGGCAATCCGAGAAGATTGGCAACATCATCCAAAGTGATCGTCATTTCACCAAATGGCATGTGAAATGACGATGTCTCAGAATGCCATCTTTCAACAAAGGCAGATATCAGGTTGTTGTCGATCATCTTCAAACTACCCCGTTGCAAGGGGTTTAAACCTGACAAATTAACTCAGTTCTCTATGGGTTGTGGAAGTACCGGCGGAGTAAATTGTTGCATTTTCTTTCCATGCGCAACAATTTTCAGCAATGGTCGCTCTTGTATACAAAGAAAATATATGACATTAATATTAAATATAGAGCAAGTAATAATTAATATTAAATATTTATAACATAATACAAGTAATAATTAATTAAATATACCTCACCAAACCATAGTCTAGCTGAAACATGATAACGATATCGTGTAAGGACAGACAAATCATAAGGTCCTCCAAGATACCGTGTGAGCTCACCAGGTCCCTCAGCTGCAGCATGCCCCTCCTCTATATGCTCTCCCTCATGAGTAGGTGCAGCCTCCTCATGTACAACCTCCTCCTATACCACCTCATGTACCACCTGCTCTTGTACCACCTGCTCATGTACCACCTGCTCCTACTGATACATATCCACATGATCATAATGTTCCACATCGTCTTCTTCAATGATCACCCGTCTTCTTCTCCTTGAAGCAGTCGATCGAATCCTCTCAGGGGGATTCATCGTGGACGATGTCGAAGTATCAGTGTCACGTATAACTCGTATTATTTTGTCGTCTCTTCCTCGCGCGTCCACTGAAAAATTAAATAAATAAAACAATAAATAAATTAATTATATAATTATAATTAAAAAAAATAAAAATAAAAAAAATAAACTTCTGGAAAACTTGATGTCCAAGTTTTCCGGTAACTACCGGAAATGTTGACCATCAAGTTTTCCGGAACACAGCTATGTACCGGATAACTTGAATCAAGTTTTTCGGAAGTGACCTCTATACCGGAAAACTTTGAATCAAGTTTTCCGGTACTTCTTCTGTACCGGAAAACTTCGAAACAACTTCTCCGGAAGTTTTGTAAAAAAAACTCACTTTTTTGTTCCGGAAATGTGAATAGTGAATGGCAAATTTTTTGACGTTTTATTATATATAAGAGGGCAAAAATGTCATTTCATTCATAAAATGGGGGTATAGGTATAATGGGGGGTATGGGGTCAAATTTTCTTATAAAAGAATTGTTTCAAAGCCTTATGTAATTAGGATTTGTATGAAAACAACTTTCATTTTTGTTGTTTGTATTTTGTTTTGTATTTTAGTTAAAAACTTATGTTGTTATATTTGATAGATTTTAACATGTTTTCATTAATATTGGTGTTGATTTATTCATTGTAGCTTTTTTATTATTGATCCAGGTATTGGTCTAAAATATATTTGTTTTACATTTTGGACAACAACAAATATTTTTATTATGTTTAGTTGAATTGACATGTAGTCTATATAATATTGTTGTAAATTATTCATAGTTCATTTTTAAAAACTGACATGTGCATCACACGAGTATAAATTTGTATTTTCTAAAAGCTATGGATAGAAGTGCATGTGACTTGACTAAACACTTCAGATACTACTTTTATAAGTATTTTCCTAAGATCTTTATGAGATGTAAAACAAGTTTTTGCGCATATGAAGGAAAAAAGTGGAGCTGTGCTTATGAGAAAATTAACAGGAGTGAATTAAATATCACAACTAAGATTACTTCTTTTTTCACCTCTCAAAAGTTCCCAAAATACATATTTACATTGGAGTAGAAAAAGAAGCTACCATAAATTAGAGTTGTTCAAATTAAAAGTAATGGACCCAAGACTAACTACATGGTCCATTAACCTTTTTAAAAAACTACTTTTTTATTTTTTAGACAGAAAAGTTATTTTATTTTAAGGAAAATCTACTTTTTATATTAACTTATTTTTTTATTAATTATATTAACTTATTTAAAACAACTTTTTACTGGATATTTTTCCTATACACTCTTAATATAAAAAAAATTACACTATCAATCAACTACAACCGTTAGATTATTAAAGATATTTAATTTTTATCATAATTATCTATAAAGTCATGCTCATGAATGATTCTGATGTGTTGATAGTGCAAAACTTCGTACAGTGTATGAAAACTTTGTCAAGTCCAGCCAGATGATGGCGCGCGTCATAGTAGTTTATTTGAGTGTGTTCTCTCCTAACTGGGTATCCATTGGGATACACCTCAAATGTCATACGTCTCCATTATAAACACTACATAACACAATACCTGTTTACAGACTTCACGGGCCTTGATCTCCCAGTATATGTGATTACCTCCTACTACCATTTAAGTGGGGCTCGTGCTTACTCAAATAACTTTCCACTATGTTCCATGTGTTCATCTGCTTATCTAACATCTCAGGTCAAGTGTTGCAGTGTGTTGGGCTTTTGTGACCTTAAAATTGTGAGCTGAGCTTATTATAAATTTATGACGGTCTAGTCAGTTGTATAGAACTGACGGTTAGCAATACATAGATTTTAATTTAATTCTATAATTAAAAATGTCGAACTTAAATCTACACCGTCTGATTTCAATCAAACAAACACTGATCTCCTGAATTTGTGAATGCTGATTCCAACTGCAAAGAATAAAAGTCGTGGAATATTGTGTATAGATCACTTAAATCAAATTCATAGATTTTTCTTTTGTAATGTTCAGGTCAGATATTGCATTATGCAAGAGGATGCAGAAGGCCTAATGGCCTCATGTAAAAGGAATGCAAATCCATCTCAATGGTTTAAAGCTGATGTTATAAAAAAACCGAGTCAATCAATCCATACGGTTGTTGAGCATTTCGGTCGCAATTTTATTTCAATTCGAATGGTTTAAAGCAGTTGAACTATGACTCAGAGGTCTCGCCAATTCGGTTTTAGAAACATTGGTCTTCGCGCTCGTACCGAAAACCAATATAGAGAAAAAATTGCACTAAAGCCAAAGAAAAGAAACATAAAATTATCTATCACAATGCCAAATTTACATGATTGTCATTAGTTAGATAACTACTACCTAAACCAAATTTAAATACTAAACCAAGTTGGAATGGTTTTAAAAGGGAAGGTATGAAAATGGGACACCAGAACAAATACTCAAACAGTGTTTTCTTATCTGATATGAAACGAAAACCAGATTTACCAACCCATCAATGTTCTTCTAACTTTGTCCACAATCTGACTTCTTGCTTTTCTGCTGCTCAATGGAAATTCTCGGCTTTCGTCCAACAAAAACCTGTACACTTCCCATTGGCGTTCTTGTGTCGAATGTCTAACAACTTCGGCCTACAACAACATCCAGAAAAAAAGTGAGAAACAGAAATAAAATTTACAACAAGCTTTTAACTCGAGCGATGTCTTTGAAGAACATCTAAATGTTCACAGGTGAGTTAATATATGTACATTGAAAGCCACTGTGACGAGGTTTCTTTGAAGAACATCTAAATGTTCACAACAAGTTTTAACCCAGCCAAGTTTGTATAAAGATGTGTTCAAACATCATTGCCACCATTGTACACTAGGTAATGTTGGTACGCGAATTTTAAACATATGTTCGATCATATTTCAAGATTTTGTCACATTATAATATTATTAAGTGTTTGTATAAAACCTGTTTAGTGTTTACCCTGCTAACGTGTAGTTATTAAACTGTAAATGCTTACCGAGAAAATGAATACTCCCAATGCTTTTAAGGCCAATGTAACATCATAGAAAACTCGAGGTCTTCCCTTTCCGGATAGTTCTACGGGATTGGCAACCAGTAGTTCGATATCTGGACCGCGGTTCACTATAATCACCCGCAAAGGATGAAGCATCTCTTCTTTTAAGCATGAACACAGAGTTTTCTGACGTTCGGGATCTATGATCTTTTGCCCATCTTTTTGCTGAACAAATAAGTCGATGTTTTGAAATCCTTTCACACTTGAAGTGAATCTACCATAAGCAACCTGATTGAGAAAGGCACAATAACTATATAAACCGGTTTCAAAGTGAAATTTATGTAACTAAACATATAGTAAGAAAATCTAACTGTATATGGAAAATGCACGCCATAATAATATTAACAGAATAACAAAGCAATAGGAGTTAAACAAGTTATTTAGTTATCACTAATATTTACATAATAGTTGTCAAGAGTATGGAAATAATCAAAGCCCATAAAACAAAAAAATGGGAGTGAAAAGCATTTGATCCGAAATTAAGTAGAAAAGATGGCAAACAATGAAGCATTGACACAAACAGGAACACCAGATACAACACTGACACGTTAATAATTTGAAAAATGAAAGTAATTGAATGTAACATGTGTTGGTGTCATATCGATGTCAACACCAGACATGTCTTCAATCTAAAGTATCAGTGCTACTTAGATGGCAAATGAAAATAATCAAGTCAATCCTATACAAGGACATATGCGTGTATAAACCGCAACTTAGGACAGAATACCTTAATATCAGAATCCTTAGAAATCCTCATAATGTCATAACACAAGCCTTTCTGATCAACACACTGTATCTGAAGCAAGGTGTGAGCCGGACTCAACGAATTATCAACGGTAACTGTTGGTTTCTTCAGTGTTGTCATGTCTTGACTTAGAGGATGCAAAGACACTTTGTCTAACAACTCGGGGCCGAATAATTCTTCAGAAAAAGCTGGTGGAAGAGAAGAAAAACCCTGCAAATGTCCATATTCAGGACCAGCTAACTGAAGTTCACTCGAGATACACCTCTCTCCTAAAGCTTCCTTAAGATATTCACATACATCGTCTCGCCTCTTTTTTGTATGAAACAATTCCCTGTTTTTATCATAAAAAAAGTATAAACATATCACAACATGTCATATAAACTACTATAGATGTTTAACTATTGATGGCATTTATGATTGATCATACTCAACAGCTGCCAAATAAAGTTTTCAATCATTTATGACGATCTTTGCAAGAACTGACGCAATATATGCATAGAATCTTTACTAATTTCTTGCATTACAATCAGAGTTGAATCCAGAACATATGTAAGAAACAAGGAAATTCTTAGTAAATGAGATATTTACACAATACAAAATAGGGGGAAATATTTACATGGCAATAAACACCGAAATAATCCACAAGGAAAACTATCAAAGTTATCAACATAAGGAATCCAAAAAATCCTAATTTTAAATTTTTTCACTAAACATTTATTGTTTTCTTATTTATTAGATTGTGCGAGCACGCTCCTAGATAATATTCCTGTTACCAGCGTGTTTATGACATATACCGGGTACGAGTACAGGTACATATCTTTTATGTGTACGAATTTAATTTTTGATAATACCGTTGCTTTGTAGATTGAAAAATAAAGAGCATCTAGCAGAATCAGAATATAATCTAAATGGATCTTAAAAGCTACACTTACATTCCATCAGTGATAAAGAACAAGTCTAGGGCCCTTCCATCAGGTGTTGGCATCACTTTAACTCTCTGAATAGTAAGTTGAAGGTTACACAAGATTTGATTAATATCTACAAACATAGAACAAAAAGATAATGTTAAAAACAAAAATATTCTATTCCATATGTGACTTAAAAAAAAGAGAACAGAACATAACAGTGATGAATTCGATTCCCTGCAGAATCCAATATTCACGCATTTAGGACTTTGTGGGCCGCTAGATGAGATCAGACAAAATACATATTATTTTTACTTTATGATTAAAAATACTGAGCTTAAATCTGAACGGCCAATGTTTCGTTAATGTGGAGGATTCTGACGGCAGGGAATCCAGATCCAGCAGTGATAAGTGCTAATTAAAAAAAAACTAGTTACCATGTAGTAATCCTTTCTGATCAATAATCCAAACCTTCAACAGGTAAATTGGAGGTGGTGAAGGATTATTCGATTGTTGATTGAAATGATAGGAAAACAAACATGAAGGACAAGGTGAAAGAAGCCTTGTCTTCAAGCTTTCCCAATCAACTTTGAGTGATGCAGGATGAGGAATAACCCAAAATACTATGTAGCACCATCTTCCATCGGTTGAAATGTCTACATCACCATCAAATTCATCATGAAAAATAAGCCAAAATAACAACAACAAAATGTAATTCCATTTCTAAAGTCCAAATAATGAATAAACTAATGAATAAAACTATGCACTGTTCTTCTTCCACTTAATTTTTTGTTTTGAAAAATAAAAAACGGACTTTTTTTCAATCATGGTTGCTATATGCAATAAAGGGTCATCAAAAAAGAAAAAAAAAATCCAAGTAAAACAAAGAAAAAAAAACCAGTTGGGAAGGACGCAAATTCTACTACGGTGGACTGGTACATGAAATTGTCCAAAACACCAACAACTACACCACTCACTACAAGTAGAACTTCACAGTCCTCTTTGGTCTCATCATGACTGAGACGAAGAAATGATCCATTTCAATTTGAAAAAACAAGCAAAAAATAAACCAAATGAATTTGAAGGAACATATACGTTTTCTCTTATGTTACCAAAAAAAAAGATGTTTTCTCTTTATTTTACCAAAAACCGACATAGATCAAATCACTATCTCATACATCACAACAAGGAGAATCATGAACTCCTATTTTCTAGAGAATTATAATTTTCAAGTCATCAACAACTAACCACTCTCCAGAAGTATAAGTTTACATTCCTCATCGTTATCAAGTGTTAGATAATGATATAATCAATGTCAATTTGACAAAAAACAAAAAACAAAAATATTATATATTTTATTTTTATTTTTATTTTTATTTTTAT
The DNA here is from genome assembly GCA_037974775.1 of Cicer pinnatifidum. Taxonomy (NCBI): domain Eukaryota; kingdom Viridiplantae; phylum Streptophyta; class Magnoliopsida; order Fabales; family Fabaceae; genus Cicer; species Cicer pinnatifidum. The sequence continues at coordinate 11,822,003 of JBBPBR010000006.1, forward strand.
TTTTATTTTGTCAAACTGACACAGATCATGTCAATGTCTCCCAGACAAAACAATAAGTAGGACTGTGAAGTTCTAGTTCTAGTTCTAGTAACAGACAATTTTCAAGTACTGGAGAGTATTTAATATTCAACAAAAAGTGAAGAAATCGAGATGAGAAAAAGGAGATACCAGCTCTAGTAATGCGAAGACCGAATTCAAGGATGATTCTGCAAAGATCACAGCCAAGACCAGCTTTGTCGGGGCAATTGACAGTAACAATGGATGGTTCGTTTGAGTCCTTCGCATGCTGGATCACAACGACGTCGTCCCATGATATCCCCATCACTGAGAAATGAGTGATTTAATGGAGAATCGTAGTTTGGATGAGCATTGCCGGAGCTCACGGCGGTTGCTCCGGCGAATGGTTTTATTTGGTCTGAGAAGAAAGAGAAAAATAACTCATGAACAAAATGTGTGAAATAATTAATATTTATGAAAATTACGATGATTATATATAGATAGAAAAAAAAAACATACTATGCGGTCTCTTGATTTTAAATAACACGAATTTTTTTTTTATTTTTTATTTATATAACATTTTATTTAATTTTAAGTAACAATTTAGTATTTATATTTTAAAATATTAATAAAATTCAATATCAATTTTAAAAAAATTTATATATTAATCAAATGCATCACTCAAACATTTAAATAAATTTATATTCCTGTATCTTACAACATGAAACGAAAATATGAGTTTATTTGAATATTTGAGATATGAACTTAATAAAATTTGCATTATATTGAAAATGTTAATTAATTTTATGGATTTTATTTGAAATTTTTTTAAATTTTTATAAAAAAATGATAATATTGTCGACATTTTAAGACATAAATAATTAAATTATTATTTAAAATTAAATAAAAAACTAAATCGAAAAAAAATTAAAGTCTTATTAAGTTAAAGAACGCATTAATAATTATATCAAAAAATATATATTTATTTATGACAATGAATTACAAATGTCTTTATTTTTTAACAGAATATCATGTTCTAAATTTGAAATTAAATAATGTTTTTTATTATTTTATTTATAAAAATATTGTATAGTGATAATATAAA